>JASXTE010000001.1:3715000-4315000 GCA_030280995.1 Hemileia vastatrix | reverse complement strand
GCAACTGCGACTTTACTTTGTGTACTCACTATTCAACCGGGCTAGTCTAAAATTTAAATCTAAATTAGTCAATCTCTCAATAGTGTTTCTCAGTCTTTTCCTCAATAAGCGACGCACAGCGCAATAGTCAATGTAATGGTGCACTAAAAGGTTTATTAAATGTCTGTGAATTATTAAAAGGTGTAGTGAGCATGGACGGAATGGATAGTGGAGGATTAAAGGGTTAATGGATGTTAGTGAGGAGGGTCCAGGTGTAATGGATGTATTTTTTAATGGTCTGTGGTGTGTGGAATAGTGGATGGGTATGAGGTCAATGCGAGGAGGAGTAAAGGATATAAAAGGGGTTGGTATTTTGGTTCAACATTCTTTAGAATTAAATTATAAAACATATATATAGTTAATAGTGGTAAAGATTTAGGTTAAATCATTATTATTGTATCTTTCCTTATTTTCTCAGTAATCATTTCTAAATCCTAAATCTTTGATTATTGAGTTTCCAACCCTTCGTGAGATTTTAAGAAATTTAATATTACCTTTAAATTATATTAGAATTCTCCTTGAACATATCTCGAAGCAGTAGTTCTTCCTTTGAGTCATCTTCAAATCACTTCCTCGGACATTTCCTCTGTGTCTCGACAAAGTTTCTAAACTCCTTTCTCCATCTCACTTCCAGGAACACCCTCAACCTTGTGCATAGGTTTTCCGGTGACACATCTTCTCCAAAATCACCCTTATTTCCTTCCTTTATTTTTCAAAAACCTCTCCCTCTCCTACCGGTACCACTTCCCTAATCTCCAGAAATTCTTCAGCCACGTCGAAGGAGGCCACATCAATCACTACGCAATATAGGGGGTGGACTTGCTAGCAAGTCCTCAACCTGAACTCAGATGGAACTCAGATGGAACTCAGACTGAACTCATACTGAACCCATACTGAACTCTACTTGAACACCCACCTAAAACTGTTCTGCTGAGTGGTGTTCATCCCTGATTGTATGGTTCCTTTATCAATAGCTCAATGTGTGTTCAATCTATGGTGATTTTGGGTCCAAGGTTGCAGACTTGCTAGCAAGTCCGCCCCCCATATTGTGTGGTGGATAATCTTGTCAATATCGCCACTGAACTTTTCAATAAACCTAGCTTGCCGACCCTGGCAAGGTTTTTTCGACCATACCTGGTCAAGAGTTTCTTCATTATCCTCCCTTGAGGCAATAACTGGTAAATGTTCTTCAGTTGGGATCGACGGTGCCACTTCCACAGCAGTGGTTTCCACCATAGGGGCTTCCTCGATGACATCTAAATTCTAAAACATATGGTCATCAGTAAAAAATTTTTCTTTGGAAAAACAAAATTAAAATAAAATAAGATAAAACCAAACTTACTTCGAACATCGGATCAGCCTCTAGAAATATCTTTGATGTGACTTCCACCGCCACTTCTTTTTCTTCTTTGTCATCTTCAATGACCATCCGCCTTAAGATGGGGACTTCCTCCTCATCTTCCTCCACCAATTCATCCACCTCTTCTTCCACCCTTTGTTTTGTACCCATGGCTTGGGTTACCAAGGTTGCCGTGGTGTCCTTGGCTTCCTCCTCAACTGCTTCTGATTGATCATCACCGATTGACATGTCCCATATATCTTTGACCACTTCTTTGGTCTTGGTAAAACTTCGTTTGATGTCAGAGTTTTTAGCTAGAGCATCGCACGCCACCCCTCTCCATTGGTAAAACTCGCATTTCTGGTGAGGACCTCGAGTAGCCGTGCTTTCAACACAGAAGTATTCCATTGTTTCACAAGCTGTGCATGCTTGGGAGTACTGTTGAGTAACAAGCCCACCATCCGCTTTGGGGTGAGGAGGTGTGGGAGCTGGAGTTGGACAAGCTGATATAATAATAATAATAATAAACAAGAATTAAATAAAGGGCAAATAGTGTGGGAAGTATATGTCTCACGCTCAACGGAGCTCGTGTTTTTATACCCGGGCATATGTTACGCGCCACGTGACACTCGAGGCAAAAGCAGCTCATTAAATCAATAACACCAAGGTCTAAATCCATACTCAAAGCACAGAAAGCAATTCTACATAGCAACTGCGACTTTCCTTTGTGTACTCACTATTCAACAGCGCTAGTCTAAACTCTAAATCTAAATTAGTCAATCTCTCAATAGTGTGTCTCAGTCTTTTCCTCAATAAGCGACACACAGTGCAATAATCAATTTAATAGTACGCTAAAAGGTTTATTAAATGTCTGTGAATTATTAAAAGGGGTAGTGAGCATGGACGGAATGGTTAGTGGAGGATTAAAGGGTTGACAGATGTTAGTGAGGAGGGTCCAGGTGTAACGGGTGTATTTTTAATGGTCTGTGGTGTGCGGAATAGTGGATGGGTATGAGGTCAATGCGAGGAGGAGTAAAGGATATAAAAGCGGTTGGGTTTTTGGTTCAACATTCTTTAGAATTAAATTATAAAACGTATATATAGTTAATAGTGGTAAAAGCTTTAGGTTAAATCATTATTATTGTATCTTTCCTTATTTTCTCAGTAATCATTTCTAAATCCTAAATCTTTGATTATTGAGTTTCCAACCCTTCATGAGATTTTAAGAATTTAATATTACCTTTAAACTATATTAGAATTCTTCTTGAACATATCTCAAAGCAGTAGCTCTTCCTTCGAGTCATCTTCGAATCACTTCCTCAAACATTTCCTCTGTGCCTCGACGAAGTTTCTAAACTCCTCCCTCCATCTCACTTCCAGGAACACCCTCGACCTTGTGCGTAGGTTGTCCGGTGACAGAAAATAGGGAAAATATGACAAAAAAGAAAAACAAACAAACAAATATTATCTTACCAATGAAAGAAAAACAGGCACTATTAGTGGTGGAAGAGAGGGGTGAGGATGGCAAGGATGGCGAGAAAGGGGTTGATATGATCAAAAGGATAGATGAGTGGATGAGGTGGATGGGAGGAGGGAAACCTGGGTAGGGGAGACCTGGTGGCATCATGGTGGTGTGGATTGATTGTAGACTGGTTGCCAAACACTGACAGATCTGTAATAAATGTCAGATATGTCAGTCTCTGTCAGTCAAAAATGCTGTGCCTAACTTGCCCTTTTGTTGGCTTGCTGCACCAAGAGTTGCCAATATGGCTGTATTATAGAAATGTATTTTATATAAATGGTAGGTGGTGGGTGACGGGTGGGTGGTCATTCAACTTCTACTTGTGGCAGGGCATGACATCCCAGCGCCACCAAAATTGCTGTGAAAAACTGCCTAAAAATTTTCAAGTTGCACCAACAGAACTTAAGTTTGCTGTAACAGCCCAAAAGTTGAGCTGCAGTATTTTTTTGATATCTACCATTCATTTTGTGGCAATCGGGTTGATTTTTCTGTTGTTTCGCCGCTCTTCATCATCTGGGTTGAAAGTGAAATTAAGTTAATTGTCGTAAAATGGACTGATTCTGTCAAAAAATGCTACAGCTCAACTTTCAGGCTGTCAATAAAATTTCGAAAAATTTCACTTTCGTCTCAATGTTTACCGTACAGCCAAGTCACACTACAGCACATGTTTGTTTTTCACAGGGTGCAAAAATTATGCAACAGTTGTGAAACAGTTACAAAACAATGGTTTTTTGCACCCAAGATTCACGTAAGACCTTTAAGTGCCAAAAATAATTGTTACTTAACTGTTGCGTAATTGTTGCACAATTGTTGCGCCCTAAGATGAAATGAACATTTATTGTAGTGTCACAAAATCTTGCGGAATTTTCGACGAAAAAATTAAAGTTTCGACCGCGAAAAAATGATTTGCCTTTTCAAAAGAAAGTACCCCCGCCCTATCCCCAACCCTTTTGAATAGGCAAATCATTTTTCGGTGAGAACAACTTTTATTTTTTCTTCAAAAATTCCGCAAGCTTTTATGACTTAGCTGTACCAGCTAAAATATTTCAAATAAAACCGATTATCTATTTATAGTGGCTAATTAGGTTTTTTCGCTACAGACGTGGATTTCATGAGAATCTTCCAGTCCACTATTTGGACACATGAGGGACCTTTATAGTCATTGAAATTGATGAATATATTTAGTTGGATATTTGTTTAATTATTGGCAACTTATGACACGATTCTCACATTTTTCATCAGGTAATAAAACAATAACCATATATTCTTTACGCTCTTTATCAGATCCTCAACTTATATCCGGCTAATCCAAACGATTCCACTGAGCCGAAATGCTTCGATTTTATTTATTTATTTATTTATCTTTTCATATTATTTTGTCCGCTGCTGATCCTCAAACTAACAAAACCCACAACGTCAGTAGCTGAATGGTATTCATTTTCATGCGTACCTCACCTCATCAATATCTTTGCCTACTTCATCTTAAGATTGTTACTTCGTTTCATAGTCTCCCTTGACTAATTCAACTGTAAACGAAACTAGCCAGGCTTCAAATACCTCTGGCGACGTTCGTAGCATACCTGCTTTCTCTCTCTGGTATTTTTCTCCTAAACTTATTTACTTTTTTTTTGACAGTTTCTTTCATCCTGTGCCATTGACTGCTCTACCTCAGAGCTTGCAAAAACCAAGTGTTCTGGTCTGTACTGGTTTTTTGTTTGAACCCCAGCGACCATTGCTCTTTTTTGCTTAATTTTTCGAAATAGGTCTTACGGACTTTAATTGTTTATGTAAAAATGCGGGCTATCAAGAGGGTGTTTCTGGGTGTCGTAAGTCTCTATTACTGTTTTTGAAATCGTTGGATTCAGCTGACAGACTTTGGTATTTTTTCTTGTAGTAAATGAAGTTGGTTGAAAAGCTTCTCATCTTTTTTATCCATTTTCATGAACATCTAACTCATGATAATTTTTTATATTTAGAACTGTAAACCAGATGAAGGAACATCAGCTGCAAACTATGGCCTAATAACTTGCCAGAAAGTTGATGGGGCTATTCCATTTTCTTCAAACGGAACTTCAACCTTTGAAAATGTATTATTTCATTCATTAAGTGTTATATTTTATTGATTTCATCTCAATTATACCTCTGTCTTACAATGATATTGGTGTTTCAGAGATCATCTATAAACCATGTGACTACAAGTGGAAACTCTACAGCTCCCCAACAAAACATGGCTGCCAATGGCAAGACGATTCTTTCTGGTAGCTTCACTGGTGCGAATGATTCAATTTTTATTTTGGTTGCTGATATCTTTGTATTTCGGTATTGATCTCTTTCTTTTCCTTTGCTAAAAAATAATAATCAGTGGGTTTTGTGCAATCAAGAATTTTGACTTTTGGGACTACTTTGATCAGTATTGGCTTGTCATTGTACCTCTGATATTTTTTATTCGTGTCCTTCTGTTCATCCACGCTATTTTTTCTTAGATTCAAGTCAAGCAATTATTCTTGTGGGATTTTCCCTTTTCATATGTTGGTACCTATCCTCCATCTTAGAAATAACTAACTTTATAATCAGAAATCTGATTTGTGGTATTTAGTAATGAGTTTAAATCCCTCATTCATATTTTTCAATATTTGAATTTTTTATAATAAAATTCCCAATTTCCGCCTCAAAACAACTATCTTTGTGCGATTATGAGAGGCCCCCTTATTTTAATTGTAAAAAACTGATTTATCATGTAAATTATTAGTAAAACATATTTCAGAACTATACATTGCCTTACCTTATTTCTGAATGTGTGTTAGATAACAGTTCACAAAGTGAATCATGGGAAAAAAGGGGGTTACAATTTATTTTGGAAAAATTACTTTTGCTCTTTTATTATATTGGAAGCGAATGATTTCCCATAACCCTAGAGAGCTGGAAGTAGCACATTGAGTTTATGTAATTATCTGGAAGATAGTTCTCTAAGTAATTTTGATTTTTCTTTGGTTTAGGCAAAAAAAAAAGCTAATTTTGTCAGACTGAGCTCAAGTACAGAGATGTGAATAGCTTGATTAGTCAGTTGCCTAGAAGATTTTAATAGTCCTATATGAATACTGTAGTAAAAATCCAATAAGTAGTAAAATATAACTCAATAGGGGGTGTCAGTTCTGGCAAATTGGCACTTAACTTAAGTGCAGATTTCAAACCAAATCAGCACTTAAATTTTGAAAAGATGTCACTTATTTCAAAAATGGGTGTCAGTTCTGACCTCAAATCAGACCTTTTCTTGCTCACCTACTTCTCACCACACATTCCCCTTGTTAGTTTGTGCTTCATAGATCATGTTCTCATTATTTGTTTTCCAATTGAAACATTGTTATCTGACCAATGGTAAGTTTTTTTCACTTCTTTTTTTTCAGTATTTTTTCTTTTTCTCTTTTTCTTCTTGATCATTTAGGTATGTTTTTTGTTTTAATTTTGGTAAATTTTTCCACCTCTCATGCAACGACTCACACCACTGCCACCACCTCCTCGCTCACTACCACTGCCACCACCACCACCACCTCCTCCTCGCTCACTACCACCACCACTTTCTCGCTCACCACCACTATCACCACCTCCACCTCCTCGCTCACTACCACCACCACCACCTCCTCCTCATTCACTACTAGTACCATCACCTTCACCTCCTCACTCACTACCACCTCCACCTTCTCACTCACTACCACTACCACCACCACCACCACCTCCTCCTCGCTCACTACCACCACCACCACCACCTCGCTCACTACCACTACTACCACCACCACCACTCACACAGCCATCACCAACTTGCTCACCCCCTCAACCACCTCACCCACAACCACAACCAGCTTTCTCACCACTACAAACACCTTTCTCACCACCAGATACAGCATTAAGAAAAAGAGAAATGATAATTTCACTATACAACTGTGGAAAAAAGTGCACTAGCCTAATTAACTATCAAAAAATAATAATAATGTCCTTATAGTTAGGAAAATGGCTGTACATGCTCTAAAATTTTAGCTAGGTGAGAGCAAATGAACTTCAGAAGTTTGAGATACTTCTAAAATCCTCTTTTTTGAAATATGAAATATACTAAAATATTTGAGACATGAGCAAGCAAATTTGGTGACTTTCTCATTAGTGTTTTGTACATAAGGAGCAAAAAATTTCAATCCTTCCTTTTTTTATGCAGTTAGTTTTGGGTTTTTGGTATGTTTGGTTGCTTATAAATCAATCATGAGTGAGGGGAAAGGGGTGTAATGAAGAGAGGGAGTGGAGTGAAAGATGGGAATGAATTAATGAGCAGAGAGGAGTGAGAGGAAGAGGGGAATTGAAAGGGGAGGGGTGATAGGAGCTGAAAGTGGAGAATGTTATAAAAGGAAAGGAGAGGTATTGGGAGGTGAGAGAGAGGGAGAGTAGTGAGAATTGTGAAACCAGCACTTTTGGTTGAGAAAGTGCGGATTTGAGTGTAATAAATGACTTATTTCATTTTGAAATCCACCAGTGTTGGGGCTAGTGTGTTTCTGAAATCCGCACTTAAATAAGTGTGGATTTGGTCAAATTTAAGTGCCAATTTGTAAGTGCGGATTTTCCAGAACTGACTCCCCCTAATATAAGGGTCTCAGTAATTTTAATCTCACTAATTATAAATGGGTTACAATCTTAAAGAAGGTAGACACACTGATATAATAATCCAAACAATATTCAAAAATTTTAAAAGTACTAAAGATATGTAGTTAAGTTGCAATGGTTATATGTTTTAATTGTAATGATAAAGAATTTAGAAAATAAGACCAAAAACCCCCTCCTTTTATGCCCAATAATTCTTCAGTATGTTCCCCTGATTTACCAATTTTATACATGGCCAATGACACCACAATCTAGCTAATGAAACTGAACATCAACATAATGAATGACCAATAACACAATTAAAATGATATCACCTGCCAAAATCCTGGAGCAATAGGGATAATCTATCAAAATAAAAGAAAAATCAAAAAGGAGAGTATATGCGTGTAATACCTTAAAATAAAAGGCTAAAAAAATAAAAGAAGAAAACTAAATATAATATATAATTAAGGGACATTAAAAGTGGAAATGAAGGGGCTAATTATTCCAAGTTACTATGTGGAATTCCCATCCAATTATGACCAATATTGACTGAGAAACCATTGAGAAACTCAAAATAAGACATGAAATGTGGGGTAACTGAATTCAGTCTCTTGGCAGGCACTTGCACAGGTAAATCCTTGACTAAATAGGCAAATTTTAAGCATGGTAGTGAATTATGGGCGCCAATCTTGAGGTTATTAATGAAATTAGAGAATAAAATGAGGTCAATGCATTACACTACCATTATTTTGCTGATGTTCCTGATGGGAACATCACCATAGCATTTGCTTTTCATTCCATTTGAACTTGTGAATGCCACAACGAATGCAACATGAAATTGCAAACACCACCAAATTCTGAAACATCAGAGCAAAAGCCACACATCATTTTCAACTTGAGTCACCCACAGTCAATCAATCTAATTCTTCATCTTCTTTCAATCCTTAAGTTATTCCTCATTTTTCTATTTTATTTGAATGTTTGATCTTTCTCTTGATTTTACAAGCCCTTTTTTACAACAAATTTTGAAAAAGTTGTTGAAATTTTAACAAAAAACTTGAAGTTCCTCTCATGAAAAAATGATTTTCCTATTCAAAAGGGCTGGAGATGATTTGAAAGTACTGTCTTTTGAATAGGCAAATCATTTTCTCGTGAGAGCAGATTTGATTTTTTTGATGAAAATTCTGCAAGAATTTGTGACTTGGATGTATTCTATGTGTTATATTAATTATTTAGTTTTGATCTCATGAATACTTCTTAATCACTGCCCATGGGCACCAGATCATCTTAAGGGGATTCTTCATTCCCTGGGGATATTAGAGATTTTACAGAGACTATTATGATCAATCAAAACAAATTCTACTCATTGACTAATACCCTAAACAAAGATGTTGAAAGTATTAAGGCAGATAAGAATAATATTGTCAAAAAAAATATCAAAATCAAACCCATCCTGCTCTTCTGAGTTTATCATTTATTTACTTATTTCTTGGGATCACTTTCCCTCAAGGCATGAAACTACACACAGAAAATAGATAAAGTGGAATATGCACATGATTGAGAGCTGGCATAGACAGTTCAAAAACTTGTGAGTTTAAGTATTTAAGTGTTCAAGGGTCTTGTTTAATTGAACTTTTTGGACAGCATTTTTGGATGCAGCCTGAAAAGCTGTAAGAATCTTGAAAATATGATTCCAAACTGGAAATTCTTGTGGATTTTTCGCTACTTATTCACAGTGAAAAGTGACATAAAATCATGTTTTAGGTGGAAGATTGAAGATAAGAAACTTTTAGTGGAAAATATGTCTGGCTATCACTCATTTTTGGAATACTTAAGTAATTCAATTCTGAGGCTTCAGAAAATTTGTCCAGGTTTCAGGTAGTCTCCTCAGCAGAAGTTTACATACTTAAATTCAAGTTGATCAGATCACTTTCCTTTTTTGAGCAAGTATATACATGCCATGTTGAGTGACTCCATGTTTATCAATATAAAATTATTTGGAGCACTTAGAACAAAGACACAAGTGCATTTTGGATTTATTTTAAACTTTAATGAAGAAAACTGAGTACAATCAGATATAGAAAATGATTCAAGCTAAGGTCAATCTTAATGTTCCTCTCTCTCAATAATACTATTTAAATTCCTTTATATTTCCCGCTTCTTCTCCCCATCATGCTTCTCAGTGTAGTTTGTATTTAGTTTTCCACTGTCTCCTCTTCCTTCAGGCCCAAATTTGGGTGAGATTGCATGTAATAAAAATAAATAAATAAAATAAAATAAAGATCTAGCAAGAGGAAAATTGGTGGGTTGTGGGTGAGTCAAGTCAAAACTGATGCATGGTGTTTTCTCTGATGTTCCAGAAATTGGTGGGTTGTGGGTGAGTCAAGTCAAAACTGATGCATGGCGTTTTCTCTGATGTTCCAGAAATTGGTGGCTTTCACTATTTTATGTTGCATTTGTTGTGGCAATCACAAGTTTTATGCATAAAAGTGAAAATGCCATGGTGATGCTCCTGCTGGGAGCGTCAGAAAAATGTTGGTAGTGTTGATGATCAAATTAGGACTCTAAATAAGTGCCTTTCACTTATTTTAGTGTTATTCACCATAGTGGGGGTACAATTTGGGGTAATTATTGTGTGAAAATGCTAACTTATCTAAAAACAAAGCTATTCATGTGGGAAAAATGCAGGCAGCTTTTTGCAAGTACACAGAAGCCATTTCTGGCACAGAAAACACTAAATTTAAAGTGTTATTTTTATACATTTTAAAAGCCAAATCAATATTTCTAATCAAGAAGAATTTATCTTTCAAGGTGCATCTTTAATATTATTAAATATATAGCACATATATTCAACCTTTAAGTGATTTAAAGTGCATTTCTCAACTTAAAAATTATGTAGCCTCATTTTAAAGGCTCTAATTTTACCCTGACATAAAAAATCTTAATATTAAGTACATAAGACTCATAAAAGGTGGATATATGCATGTATATGAGGTATTATAATGGCATATATTGTGTTTAATCATTGATTTCACTTATGCATACAACTTGTATACCTTTATTTATTGTTCCCGTGTATACTAAGTTTGTTTAACATAATTTATAAGCAATTTTTTACTCAGTCATAGGAACATACAGGCCAACACTCTCCTACTCAAAAAAACAATAAAAAATGATAAATTATACATTTTTTAATTTTTAATTTTCAGGTATTTAGAAAAATCTGTAGCATTTAAGAGTGATTTTTCAAAGAAGTAGGACATAATAAAATATTATGAATACTTGTTCAAAGCCCTCAATTGGTTGGACAGAACATTAATTCTGTTTAAATATTTTAAGAAGGGAGAATAGATTTGAAATTTCATTTTCAGGTATCCACTTATCAAATTCATTTGATTTTCCCTTATGTCTTAATAAATACTAAGTTCTTTCTCTTTATTAAAGATTTTTTTCTTGAGTATTCTTTCAATCTCTGCTTTTTCCACAAGTTCTTCAGGCTATTTCTTAGGCCTTCCTCTTCTTTTTGGAAATAAATCAGGATCAATAACCACGGAAAATCTAGGGGTGAATTGCTAGTAATCCCTTCTCCTGAACTTTAGAGTGTCCCTTCATTATTGCAGGTTTATGAATACTTTATAAACATAAGTAAATTACAATTAGATTTATATTTATTCTCAGATTGGTCCAAAAATGAACCTCAATTGTTCTCTAGTTATTCATAAGTTGATCAACTATAAAAATAATTTTATCCTTCATTGAGCACACATTGAGCACATATTGATCCAACATAAACTTTTGAATATCCAATATGATTATCAATTTAGAGGTTGAAAATTATTCCTTCACATACCTAAGCATTACTTTGCATCCAAAAGATAAACAATAAAATTATGAAAGTAAGTTTAATTTACAATAATGATATCTTTTACTTTATAATTGCAACAATAGATAAATTTAGCAAATGTTTTGATCACAAATATTAATAACTATAGGGATTGAAATAACTATTTCAATTCCTATTTTCAAATTTTAAAAAGAATATAGCCACTTCTCACTTCAAATCTATTAAGTCTTTGTAAAACTAAATTTTGTATAATTTTTTTTATTTTACCTAAAATATAAGACCTACAGGCTATTGAAAATATAATCTTCAGTTACTCAATTAAAAAAATATTTTTATTTAAATAAAAATGAAAATAGTCCTTAAAGTGTATAAATTGAAAGGTTGTTATGGAAATTAATGAAGAAATGCTTTTTGGTAAAAGTGTCCAGCCCAAGTTTGGCTGAAGTTGTGCTGGACACTTTTACGAAAAAAACATTTTGATGCCATCAATTATCTTCATTATATGGGCTATTTTTTTGGGGTTTACTTGCAATTTGTAGTCACTGGTCTTGTCCAAAGTGTCTAGCACAAGTTTGGCTGAACTTGTGCTGGACACTTTTATGAGGAACACCTCACTTCTCTTAAATAAAAATGCAACTTACCAACTTCATATTGGAAAAGTGTCCAGAACAAGTTCACTCAAACTTGTGCTGGACACTTTGGACATTACCAGTGACTAAAAATTTCAAGGAGAACCAAAATAAAAAGTAGGTCATAAAATGAACATAATTGATGGCATCAAAATGTTTTTTGGTAATAGGGTTTAGCACAGGTTTGGCCAAACTTGTGCTGGACACTTTTTCTATATGAAGTTGGTTAGGTGCATGTTTTTTTAAGAGAAGTGAGGTGTTCCTCATAAACATTTCAAGCACAAGTTCAGGACACTTGTGCTGGAGACTTTTACCAAAAAACAATTTTATGACATCAAATATCTTCATGTTCTAGCCTATATTTTTATTAATTTCCTTAGGGTAATAAGTTACTGTACAAGACCAAAGTGTCCAGAATAAGTTTGGCCAAACTTTTTCTGGAAACTTTTGCTATATGAAGTTGGTTAGGTGCATGTTTTTTTAAGAGAAGTGAAGTGTTCCTCATATACGTGTCCAACAAAAGTTTGGCTGAACTTGTGCTGGACACTTTTACCAAAAAACAATTTGATGAAATCAAATATCTTCATTGTGGAAGAAGAAAGATTTGAGACCCAGATCCGACTTCTCCAAGTAGTTTTCCAACTTGGAAGCTCTGTGTGTTATAAGAATCCCCAGTAGGTGTTGCTTCTCCTTCTTTGAATAATCTAAAAACATGAACTAATGATATTTCTCACTGCATAATAACTGCAGTGGATACTTGATTAAATACTTATCTTTCTCTTGGAAAAATAGGTTTAAAATTTAAAGAGAATTTTTTAATTCATATTAAATTTGACACTTTAATTATAAGAATTTTATGGTGATGGTGGTAGTTTAAAGAAAGGGAGGATGAGAGCAAGGTTTTGAAAGAGATGAAAGTAGAGAACTTGTCAGCCTGTATATCCCCAGGACTAAGTAAAAAGTACTTATAAGTTATGTTAAAAACATGAACTATACATGGGAACAATAAATTAGAGCACACAAACAGTATACATAAGTAAAATTATGATAATATACAAAAAATGCCATTATAACACCTTATATACATGCTTATATCCACCTTTTAAAAGTCTTATGTACTTAATATTAAGTTGGAATATGATAGGGTAATATTTAGAACCTTAATTATAAGGCTACATAATTTTTAAGTACACTTAAAGCTGTTATTTTCATTGTTTAATGCAAAAAACAAGAAATGCGCTTTAAACCACTTAAAAGTTGATTATATGCGCTATAAATTTAAGAATATTAAAAATGCGCTTTGAAAGTTCAATTTTTCTCAATTAGGACTATTGATTTGGCTAATTAAATGCATAAAAATAACACTTTTCAAATTTGGTGTTTTTTATACCAGAAATGGCTTCTGTGTACTGGCCACATACTGCCTGCATTTTTTCTGTGTGAATAGCTTCATTTTAAGCAAAGTTAGCTTTTTCACACTATAATTACCCCACATTCTATGCCCACTGTGGGGAAACACGCTAAAATAGGCAAGAGGCGCTTATTTAGTGTCCTAGCTTAATTAATAATGCATTGACCTTCTTTATATGCACTAATTTCATTAATAACCTCACTCTTGGCACCTTATTTCATTACCATGCTTAAATTTGCCTAAAATTAGTCAAGGATTTACCCGTGCAAGCACCTTCCAAGGACTGCATGTAGTTACCCCACATCTCACACCATTTTTTGGGTTTCTAGGTGGGTTTTCAGTCAATTTTGGTTATTTTTGAATGGGAATATCACATAGTATAATTTCAGGATTAGCCCTATAATTTCTACTGTTAATCCTCCTTATTATCAAGCATTTATTAGCCTTAATTTTCTCTCTTTAGTCTTTTATATTAATGTATAATATGCATATACTCTCTTTTTTATTTATTCTTTAATTTTGATGGATTTTCCCTATTATTACAGGATTTTGGTGGGTGATATTATTCTAATTATGTTATGGGTCACTCTGGATGTTGATAGAAATGTCTATCAGTTGGATTGAGGCGTCATTAACTGTGTATAGGACTGATAAATCAAGGGATTCATTGGGGAATTTATTGTGTATAAAAGGAGGAGGTTTTGGGTCTTGTTTTCTACATTCTTTATCATTTAAATTCAATCATATAACCAAATCAATTACAATACATATCAATTAGCACTTATAAAGTCTTTTGAATATTATCTGAATTATTAAAATCTATTTTTCTACCAACTATAAGATTGTAAGACATATATATAATAAGTGAGATTTATATTGCTGAGGCCTTTATTATGAATTATATTTTACTACTTATTGGGTTTGTACTAAAGTATTCATATAGGACCATTTAAAATCTTCTAAACACAGACCATTCAAGCTAGTTCACGTCCTTGTACTTGATCTCAGCCTGAAAGAACATATATAATATTAGATGAATATTCACAATTGAATTTTTCATGTATGTTAATAATTAATGTTAACTCACATTTTAATAATAACTAAATACATATAGCTAACTGAAAGAAGTGCATTATTTTAGAGCCTAAGTTTTGTGCCAATATGATAAAATTAGTTTCTTTAAATATGTAAATGTAAAAAAAAAAATTAATATTTTTCCCCTTATAAAATATAAATATATATTTTCTCCTACATTAAATTTTTAAAGATTGTCTTATAATTTTTTATTCCAAGGAAAAATGAGAAATTTTTATTGATAAGGGCTCAATATCAACTTTTGTCTAGAAAATTTAAAATTTTGTGCAAATATTTTTACAGAGTTATATTTTTATTAATAAAATTTTTAAAAAGTACTTAAATAGTATAATTTTATATATTTGTGGAAATAAACATGACAATTGAAATAATATTCCAGACCTAGTATACTATGTGTCATTTAAGATATTTCTACTAATATCAAACCTGACCTCCCAAAATTCAATGTATCTAGATATAAAATTGAATATTATGGTATGTTAAGTGTTGTGGCTAAACCATTTCTTAAATTTGGTCCAACTGATGCTCAACTTGAATCCAAAGCTCTGCTCAAGAAGGGATAAATTGAGGCTCTATTTAGGGCCAAATTAAAAAAAAATTTTTTTTGTATAATTTGAAAACAGTTTCGTAACACTTTCACAACATTTCCCAATGATTTCCTAACCTCTTCCTGATAGTTTCAAAGAGAGGGAACTACTAGCAGTCCAACCCCTTATTTCACATGGTGATTTGCATGATAAGGTTTTAATAATGAAATAGGGAAAACTGAATGTTTCCTATCATATGGGCCATATAATATGACTTCCACATCATTATTAAAAACCATTTTAGTGACTACAATAGTACCTGAAAAATTATCCTTCAATTTAACATTACCTTAAAAGTTAAAATGTAGTGTTGAAAAAGGACTTCATCTCCTGTTTTAAATTCAAATTCTTTATGGGATTTAAACCACCTTTTATTTTCATATTCAAATGATTTTTGAATGCATTCTTCTGAATTCTTTCTAGAAATTTGTTTCATATGAATAAAAGATTCTGTACCAGGGTGTATATCTAACCTTGGTAATTTGTTTAAATGTTTTACTGGAATCTTTGGAGCATATCCCAGCCAGAGTTCAAATGGGTTTTTCCCTGTTACAGAATGATTTGTGCCAGTATCAGAAAATTAAAGGCCAGGAATTAATTTTACCCAGTCATGTGTGGATTTCACATTTTCTTTTTATTCTAATCCAAAGGCACAATATCTTCTCATCATATCCTCCAGAATCTGTATCATTCTCTCAGCCTGCCCATCAGTTTGTAGATGGTGTGTTGTAGTAAATTTCAAATGACAACCTGATACTTTCATCAATGATGTCCATAATTCTGAAGTAAATTTTGGGTTTCTTTCAGAGATTATGGCTTTGGGGAACCCTGCAGTATTAATCATTTGAGTCCACCATACACTACACAAAATAGGGGGCGGGCTTGCTAGCAAGTCCCCAACCTGGACTCAGATGGAATTCAGATGGAACTCAGACTGAACTTATACTAAACCCATACTGAACTCTACTTAAACACCCACCTAAAACATTTCAGCTGAGTGGTGTTCATCCCTGATTGTATGGTTCCTTTGTCAATAGCTCAATGTGTGTTCAATCTGGGATGAATTTGGGTCTAAGGTTGCGGACTTGCTAGCAAGTCCGCCCCCCATATTGTGTGGTGACATCAATGCCAAGTCTTTTGCAGATACCTCTTTATGGGTAGGAATAAAATTACACATTCTTGTTAGTCTATCAACTATTACTCAGCATGAATTGAAGCTTTCTTTTCCTTCTAATGAAAATCCAGTTACAAATTCCATGTTTATAATTTCCTATGGAACTTTTGGCTGCTTCATTTGTTGTAAAAACACAGCTCTCTTACCAGTTAATCTTATAGATTTTTGGAATAAGTCACATGTTTCAATGTATTTTTTTACATCTTCTTTGATGCTTATCCACCAGTCTGTGTTTTTAATTCTAGTTAATGTTTTTTTAAAATCAAAATGACCAGCTAAGATGTCATCATGGAAAGTAATTAAAATTAACTCTTTTATAGAGGGAGGTACAACTATTAAATTACTTAGATTTTTCTTGTAATGTATGTATATGTCTTCAATTTATAGTCTCCCTTTTTACAATGCATTTTTATTCTGTGGAGGCAAAGTTTTAATTAATGCACACATTGAGGCATTTGTTGGACCATTTAAGATGGTTGATAATTTAGACAAATCATTATCAGATGAATAATTTTATAATATTTTTGCCTAAATTCTTGTTCTAAATAAACTATATAAATATTAAATATATGTATTACCTCATTCTCAGGCACATAAGCTGGATTTTCAGTATCATTTTTCAAAGGACGCCTGGAAAACAAATCCACATTGGAATGCAATTTACTTCTCTGTGAGTGATTTTCATCTTTCTTCTGTATTCTTGAACAGCTAGTTGCAATCTAAACATGTGTCTGTTTGGTGTTTTCATGCTTAGTAACAATGTTACTGCACTTCAATCTGTAATTTATTTGTACTTCTGGTCCTCCAGGTAGTAAGAAGTTTCTCCAGGGCCCACACAACCACTAAACATTCCAATTGAGTAGCACCATACCTTAATTTAGTTTATCTTAAGTTTCTGGATATATAACAGATAACTACCTCAGATATTTTACCATTTATTATCTGTTTTTACTGTAATTCATGTATCAGTATACAAGATAAAAGGGAGGTTAAAATCTGGCAGTCCCAATATTGGAGCTGACATTAAACATTCCTTTAATTTATTAAAGGCATTTTCTCCTTCATTATTCCAAATTAAAGCCTCATTTTTCCTGATTAATGTTGTTAAAGGGCTGAAATAGATTGGTAGTTCTTTATATAATGCCTACAATATCCACACATACCTAGAGAGCTTTGAAAATTTTTCACATTTTTAGGTATATAAATGCTTTTTATTTCTGCCACTTTATTCTGGTCAACACAAACTTGTAGGCCAGATACAACATGTCCAAGTGCTTTCAAGGATTGAAAACCAAACTTAAATTTCTTCAATGCAATTGTCATAAAAATATCATCCATTTTTTGAAATACTCTCCTCAGGTGATTTAAATGCTCACCATTTGTTTTTGTCATCACTATGATGTCATCAACATACACTAAGAGCCATCCTTTAACCATTTTCTAATGAAAAAAACTATCCATCAATTATTGGAAGACTGAAGGGGAATTCCTTTGGCCAATAGGCATCCTCACATATTTATATATTCCCATCTGTGTAATTATGAGTAATTAGTTCTGAGAATTATTTTCCACAGGAATCTGGTGGTAACCTTTGCTTCCATCAAGACAGGAATTATATTTTTCTCCTTACAAGGTAGCATGGATAGAAGCTATCCTTGGGAGAGAATAAATATCATCCACAGGGAATGTATTCAGAGACCTGTAATCACCACATAATATTGCCTTATCTTTTTCATAAAAGATTAAAACTGGTGAAATAACAAAATAATTAGGCATTGTGTCTAATTTTTCAACAATACCCATCTCTAAAAACATCTTAATATTTTCTTCAATGTCTTTCCTTTTTTCAGGAGAATATGGGTAATGTTTCTTTTTTAAGCTTCCAGGAATATTATACACTACGCAATATAGGGGGTGGACTTGCTAGCAAGTCCCCAACCTGAACTCAGGCACAACTCAGATGGAACTCAGACTGAACTCATACTGAACTCATATTGAACTCTACTTGAAGACCCACCTAAAACTGTTCTGCTGAGTGGTGTTTATCCCTGATTGTATGGTTCCTTTGTCAATAGCTCAATGTGTGTTCAATCTGTGGTGAACTTGAGTCCAAGGTTGCGGACTTGCTAACAAGTCCGCCCCCCATATTGCGTGGTGATACAAATCACAGCTTAAGTAGATTTTAAACTCATGGTCTTTGACCAATCCTAGTTCTTTTGAGCCATGAGCAAATGCCATAAGATATGATTTTATCAATCTAAAAATATTGTCTTAAATTTTTGAGATTTGAGTGCTGGAAGAGGCTTTTTGGATTTTATTTTCCAATTCAACTGTTTCAGAGGTGGGTCTTCCGCCTTGAAGTTTTTCTTCTTTAGGACTAATGAAATAAATTAAATTTTCAGTAAAAATTTGGAATTTTTTTTCCCATTTACTCCAAATGTGAAGAAACTATTTGCAAGATCTAGTTTGATGCCAAATTTGGTAAACATGTCATTTCCAATAATAAACCAATCACAAAAATTATTATCATCCACCACTAATTCACATACTGCTCTTACATATCCATTATTATATTTAAAGAATAAAGAAGTTCTGTATTTTCCAATCAGAAATAATACTGAACCAAAACCTCTCCAGTTATTTGTCTTTACAGGTTCAAGTTTTTCTTTGTACTTACCATCAAGTCTCATTAAGGTATTAACAGAAAATACACTACCTGCAGCCCCAGTTTCAAGAATGGCATTCATTTATTTTACACATATTAGGGGGTATCAATGTTCAGAGATCTGCAATTAGGGATATGGAATTTTTTTTGCCAGGATCAGAAATTATTAATTGTTGATGTTTCTTATCCACTAGCACCAGGGCTAGTGGAAAAGGATTACACAATAATGCATATTCCCACCTCTTATACCCCAATTTCTGTTCCTAACTCCTTATCCCAAACTCATTAAATCCATGATTGACTTGTAAGTAAGTCACATGACATAAAAATGCAGATGCCATCCTAATGTGTCTCTTCACTATATGCTACTTGAATTTGGTGGCAAACACATAACATTTTTTCTCATCCTTATGTATCTCTTCCATCTATGCTACTTAATTTTGGTGTAAAACACATAAATTTTTTTCCATCTACTCACCCCACCTGCTTGTTTGGTGGCAAATTCCCACTTCCCCTTAATCACCTAAACCTTCTACTGACAATAATGAAGCACCTCTCTACTAGGAAGCAAATTAACTCAGCTATGAATGCTATTAATTTAACTTTAGCTGCTGACTCTCATTGTGACTTGGGTTTGGAAGACACTTTAGCTTATATGTCTTTTCAATGACCTTTATGAAGAAGAGGATTCCAAACCTGCACCAGCTATCCCCTCCCTTGAATCACAAAACATTCTTTTTACCAGCATATTCTCAGTCATTAAGCCAATCACCCTCCAACATTTTTAAACACAAATCATTTAATTTTTTTTTTCACACTCTCCAAATGTTAAACTTGTGTGATTTATTCACTTGGTTTGGTAATTTTGTTTTTTGAATAATCATTTTTATTTTGAATTTATTCTAAATGTCTCTTTTTTGGATGTCTCATTTGTTTTAATTTACCAGCTCAACATGAAATTGCATATTTTCTGCAATCACATAATTTTTCATTGTTTCTTTTTTTAATTCTGCCTCATATCCTTTCCTCCTCTCCTCAAACATCTCTCAAACAAATTGGTTTCATTTATTTTCTCATCTCATCTCTCCAGGTAAGTCATTATATTCATTTTTTTGATTTTTTGAATGCTAATTATAATTTTTAAGTATCAAATTTTGTTTGTAAGTGGTTATTTTTTATTTTTATGGTAAAATTAAACTTTTTTCTCTTCCTCTTTTCTTTCTTTTTTAGCTCCACCACCCTACTCTTCATCCCTCTTTGGCATGGTCATTATCCGCCTTTTCCCCTATTTCAATTTTTTTGCTCCATGTCATTAAAAAACATACATTGCATATTATTTATGCATTTCACTTACTCCATATATAATTTAAACCAAATTTAAACATCAATCTTTCTCACTCTATTTTTCCTACTTTTCAATCAAGGTAAGTTTTATCTCCTTTTTTCATGCCTAAATGATATCTCTTTCCTTCTATGAAAATTTCATACTTAAATATATGCATGACTCTTATCTGGATAAAAGTGGACTTATTAAACTCTTCTTGTTCTCATCCCCATTACCACTTTTCAAGTTTTTGTAAAATTATAAAAATCAGACTCAAAATTACGCTTAGTTTTTTCAAATCTAATCTCCTTTTAAATGAAGGTTCTACTAAAGACTACCTTTCATTTCCCACAAACAGATTTAAATTTGGTTCAGTGGTTGCTGAGATATTGACCATTAAAGTTGAGCCTTTTTTCCCAATTTTAATTTTTTTATTTCATGTTTTTATGTAACAAATTAGGGTTAGGTTTATTTAAATAACATATCCTTTAACTGAAGATTCTCCTTAAGCCTATCTTTCATTTCTCACAGCTGGGTTTAAATTTAGTTCAGTGGTTGCTGAGATTTTGACCTTAAAAGTTGAGCCTTTTTTTCCGAATTTCACATAATTTATTTTATGCTTTTATATTGCATAATTAGAGAATAAGCCTTCAGAAATTCTTATATTATGTTTATCTAGGCTTATATCTCCTTCTTGTTGGAATTTTCATAATCAATTCTCAATTTTTTGTGCAATTTTGAAAAGCAGAGCCAGAATTAGAGTTAGGTTTATTCAAATCTTATGTTCATTTAGCTGATGGTTCATCTGAAGCCTATATTTCATTTCCCATAAATTGATTTGAATTTTGTTCAGTGGTTGCTGAGATATTGACCTTTAAAGTTGAGCCTTTTTTCTAAATTTCACTCAAATTATAATATATTTTTAAATTGCATAATTAGAGAATAAGGCTTCTGAAACACTTATCTGATGAATATCTATGCTTTTATCTCCCAAAGCTTAGGATCACTCAATTTTTATTTGGCCAATTTCTTTAAAAATTATATCTTTGTGAATTTCAATCTAATCATAGACTAGCCACCAAATATGAACTTCCCAATCGGACAGATATAGAATGGGTTGAACTCAGTAATGATTATATATTTTATTCTAATTTTATCATCAACTATGGAGGATTTCATAGCTTGATCCATGTTGACAAAACTGATTCTAATACGCTTACTTTTTTCTTTTCTGTTATATAAATACTATTACTGGAAAACCAATCACTTTACCTGCTAAAATCAAAGGAGATGGAATATACTTTTACAATAATAAATGTATCATGAAATTTTGATTAGGAAACAGGATTATGAAAGCAATTTAGAATTCTTTAGAGATAATCATTAAACTACTAAAGCACCTCCTGGATTGGAATCTTGCAAAAAAATTACTTATTTTGGATGTTCTTTTCAGATCAATAGAAGTTTGATAAAACAGGTAAGTAAGGTAAGGGGTGAAGGGTCAATGGCTACTAAAATATTTGGCAGGAATTCAAAATATGGTAATTAAAGGATTTTCGAAGTTTTACTTTTTTTTCTTAAATTTTTAATTTATCAGTTATTTGTTAGGATTTAGATTGAGAGGCAAGGAGAAGGAGTGCTATGGGTGCTGTAGGGGTGCTGTGGGTGTTATGCATTTGTAAGAGACGGAAGCAGGAATATTGCATTAAGGGGTTATATGGGGCAAGCGCTCTGGAGTAATCCTCATCAGAAAACTTATATAGTATCCAGTTACTCTTAGACTCACTTCTGTATTAGCATAGTCAGTCCTGTTTCAAGGCTAGAGTCAGCGCTAGTAGTAGTCTGTCTTCTCAGGTCCTTTCATTTTGTCAGATCTCAATTGGCATACTACTAGAGAAGAATGAACCCTGCATACCAACCCAATGCAGCACTCCTTGCAGCAATGCAAGAGCAAATGGCACACTTTCAGGAACATAATGCTAGACTTATGGAGCGCATAGCAGAGTCAAAGCCCTCATACCGCGGAACCACTGAAGCAGATTTGGATGCTGCTGAAGCCAAAGCCAAAGCACAGGCATCTCACCCCACACCAGCACCCCTTTTTAAAGGTCCAAAGATTGCAGTCCTAGCAATCTTTGACGGGAAACAAGGCCCCCGGGCGGATAAGTATGTGTCTCAGGTAAACCTCTATGTCCTGCTAAATGGACATCAGTTCCCAGACGAGCGAGAAAAATTTGGCTTTGCAATATCATAGCTCACAGATGAGTTGGAATGCTGGTTAAGGCCATACACAAAGGAGCTCCTCAAAAACTCTCAGGTGGCAACAACCTTCCATCAGTTCACGGCAGCTTTTGAATTAGCCTTTGGAAACCCAGATGTGGCCACAGCCTCAGAGCATGAGCTAAATCAGCTGGGACAAAGAAACTCGGTCGCTGAGTATCTTTCCAAGTTCTGGGGCCATTCCAGTTACGTCACAACATGGGGGGAAGGGGCACTCATTTTTCACTTCAGAAATGGGCTCTCATCAAAAAAAATAAATGCCCTAATTAGTCACCCTCTCCCAACCTCCATCAAAGGACTCATGGAGCTGGCCATCCAAGTTGACAATGAGTTCACCCATCAACAAACATATGGTTGGATTGGCACTTGTCCATGGCGCAATTACACCTCAAGTGGGGCCAGTGCTAGGGACCCAAATGCCATGGATATTGACCCAGAAAATGTACAAGGTGCTAGTGGGAGGAAGAGGTTATTGTATGATGAGTATCAGTGGTGAATGAGCAAATTTTTGTGCCTCAGGTGTGGAAGCAGTGGTCACCTGGAAAGGGAGTGCAGAGGGAAAATGAGGTTTGGTGAAGTGGAGTACAGCGCAGGAAAGGCGCCAGTAAATGACAGTGCTTGGGAGTGAAGGTTGTGCCCTCCTCAAGCAGATTAGAGGGAAAGGATAAAGGGAATTCAGTAGAGGAGTTATCAGCATATAAGCCAATTGAAGTGAATGATAATTGTATTATACTAAACTTGCCTTTAATGAACCTTGATGCCACAACATATGTTTGAGCCCTACTGGACTGTGGGGAAACAGACTGTTTTATTTCCAACAAGTTTTTACTGAAAAATAAAATGAAAAAAGAAAAGTTAGACCACCCTAGTCGCCTAACTATGTATTATGGATCTCCAGGTGGGGGAGGAGAAGTAAGAGAGAAGGTTTTTTACAGATTTTGGTGTGATTGGAGGGAGTCTCAGTGCAGGGCATATGAAACAAACCTGAAGGACCAGTAGGGCATGTTACTGGGAATGACATGGCTAGACCTCTATAACACACAATATTATTGGAAGGAAAAGTTGGTGCAGATGGGAAGAAGAGGGGACACTGGCGCTAAATTATCGGCCCATCCCGGCGAGTCTTCTGATATTTTGTTATCATCAGTTGACTTGCCGCCAGAACTGATGCTTCTTCTTGATTCTAAGCAGAAGGCTGGGGATGGGTCACCATTGGGGAGTGCCAAAGAGGTCACAAAAGGCAGTAAAAAACAGCAAGAACAGGAGAAGGCACAAAAAAGATGGGGAAAGGTGGATGGCAAAGAGTGAGCATTTGTCCCCTAGCCCCTTCAGGGGTCAGGGGCTCCTCCCGGAAAGTCTCCTGGTGTTTCATAATCATCAGTAGACTTGCCGCAATAACTGACACTTTCTCTTGATGCTAAGTTTCAGGACTTGGAGGGGGTGCTGGAAGAAGAGGAGGAATTGGAATGTGATGCAACAGCTTGGAACATATCTGCCAAGATTGCAGCCGAGGCCCAGACCTCAAAGCAAAAAAGAGCCCCAAATAAATGGTCCCTGAAGCTTATTGGGAATTCTTACTGCTTTTTGAAGAAGGGGAAGTCAAGACCCTGCCACCTCATCGACCATACAACTTTGCTATTGATCTGATACCAGGTGCAACCCCCCAATTTAGCCACATAATCCCACTGTCAATCTTGGAGTCAGCAGCGCTGAAGGAGATGATTGATGAAAAATTAAAGAATGGGTTCATTAGAAAATCAAAGTCTTCCTGGGCAACCCCTGTGATCTTTGCAGGGAAGAAAGATGGTTCACTAAGACTTTGCATGGATTTCAGAAGGCTAAATGCACTAAAGGTAAAGAACTGGTATCCTCTTCCTTTGACCAGTGAGCTGATTGATAGTTTCCAAGGTTCAGAGATCTTCACCTCCCTGGATCTTACGGCAGTTTACTACAACATACAGGTAAAAGAAGGTGATGAGCACAAACTGGCATTCTGCACTAAATTTGGTCATTTTGAATGGTTGGTAATGCCATTTGGTCCATGTAATGCACCTTCCACTTTCCAACGCTTCACCAATAGCATCTTTAGAGACAGAATAGGAATAGATGTGGTGGTATACCTGGATGAAATCTTGTTTTATTCCAGATAAATAGAGGAACACAAGATACGTGTGAAGGACTGTTTGCAGTGCCTGAGGGAGGCCCAAGTATGGTTAAAACCAGAAAAATGTGTGTTTTCAGTGAGTGAGATCCCCTACCTGGGTATGATACTTAAAAGAATAGGGTACAAATGGACCAAGAGAAAGTAAAGGAAGTAAAAGAATGGCCAACACCAGCATCAGTAAAAGAGCTCCAGTCATTCCTAGGCTTTGAAAATTTTTACTGCCATTTTATTAAAAATTACTCCCACACCTGCCAACCATTGCACAACCTCACAAAGAAGGAAGCCAAATTTATCTGGACAAGTAGCCAGTAAGATGCGTATGACTACCTGAAAAGACAATTTGTGACAGCCCCTATTCTTTCCATCCCTGACTTCTTGAAGCCATTAGTTCTGTAATGCGACTGCTCAGATTTTGCACTAAGGGAAGTATTATCCCAATACAATGCTGAAAATGTCTTGCACCCAGTAGCATATTTGTCACAAACACTGCTAGGCGCTGAACTAAACTATGAAATATATGATAAAGAGTTATTGGAACTAGTAGAAACCATTCGCACCTGGCACTACTATTTGGAAGGGGGGGCTCACTGGTTACAAGCTATCATTTATACAGATCATCAAAAATTGGAAACCTTCCTGACCACAAAAAAGTTAACCCACTGGCAAGTGCGCTGGGAAGAACTTCTAAGTAGCATTAATTTTGCTGTTACATTTTGACCAGGAAAGAAAAGTGTTAAACCTGATGCGCTATCAGAACGTCCTGACTGGTGTCCAGCACCTGACCAGCTACATACTGTTGGTGCAACATTATTGAAGGGGGAGCTTGAAGAGGGGGTAGTCCTAGATGAGGTGGAATTGGAAGATGAGGCTTTGATGGAATGGGTAAGGAGGGGTCTGGGAAAAGATGAGGGAGTGCAGGAGTTGGTGAAGGCACTTTTATCAAAGGAGGTATTAGTAAGGCAAGGATTAGAGGAGTATCACCTAGATGGGGAAGCGCTATATTGGAACAGGAAGATAGTGGTTACAAAAAATGAAGAGCTAAAGAGGCAGATGGTCAAATCAAGGCATGACTCCCAAATGGCAGGACACCCAGGACCATTGAAGAACATGGAGCTAGTGAATCATAACTTTTACTGGAAGTCCATGAAAGCATATGTCCAGTGCTATGTAGCAGCATGTGACTTGTGCCAGAGGAACAAGGTCAGTCCAACAACAACACCTCTGACCCTGCTAAACATTGCCAAGAAGCCATGGAAGGAGCTCTCCTATGATCTTATAGTGGAGTTACCAAAGTCTCAAGGGAAGAACGCTATTCTCACAGTAGTTGACTGTTGCACTAAAATGGCACACTTCATTCCAGCCACTAACAAGGTCACATCTGAAGGTATTGCAGACCTAATGGTGGTGTAAGTCTATAAGCTGCATGGTTTGCCTGATAGCATTATATAAGATAGGGGAAGTACCTTTAACTCTAAGTTGTTGAAAGAAATGTATGAGCAACTGAATATTAAGCCCATAATGTCAACAGTGTGGCACCCCCAGACTGATGGACAATCTGAGATAGTGAACAAGGCAATTGAACAATACTTATGTCACTTCATCAACTATCAGAAAGATGATTGGGTGAAGCTCCTACCATTAGCTGAATTTTTATACAACAACCTGCTCCATGAGTCAACAGGCATGTCCCCCTTTTATGTAAATTATGGGTATCATCCAACATTCTCAATTGGCACCCCAGCAAAACTGCATGTTCCAGAAGCAGAAAAGAGAATTCAGATGCTGCGGGAAATACCTGAAGAACTAGAAGCAGCGCTCAATTTATCCCAACAGGCAATGAAGCATCACCATGATCAAGGAAAGGTGCAGCATCGGGCGCTGGGGGTAAGTGACAAGGTCTGGTTAAGCTCACGCTTCCTTGCTACATTGTGCCCAGTGCCAAACTTTATCACAAGAAATTAGGCCCATTTAAGATCAAACACAAGGTATCTGACTCAGCCTATGAACTGGAGCTACCAATCTCAATGAGGAAAGTACATACAGTTTTCAACATTTCATTGCTCACAAAGCACAGGTAAGATACAATTGGAGGATGTCCAGAAGAGCTTCCAGCGCCAATCCAGGTGGGAAATGAAGAGGATTTTGAGGTAGAAAAGGTTGTTTCTAAGAGGGCGTATAGGGGAAAGGTTAAGTACTTGGTTCATTGTAAAGGATATGGGGTTGGAGGTAGGTCTTGGGAACCAGTGGAAAATTTCGTCAATGCTACAGAAAAGTTTAAGGAGTTTGAGAAGGAGCCCAGGGGGCAGGAGGGGTAAAAGAGGGGGTAATGTTAGGATTTGGATTGAGAGGCAAGTAGGAGGAGCGCTATGGGTGCTGCAGGGGTGCTGTGGGGGCTATGCATTTTTAAGAGAAGGAGTCAGGGATATTGCATTAAGGGGTTATATGGGGCAAGCGCTGTGGAGGGCTCCTCATCCGAAAACTTATATAGTATCCAGTTACTCTTAGTCTCACTGCTGTATTAGCATAGTCAGTCCTGTTTCAAGGCTAGCTTCAGTGCTAGTAGTAGTCTGCCTTCTAAGCTCCTAACATTATTAAAGATAATGTATTATTTTAAGTATTGTAATATTAGGCCCTTGTGCTGTTTAAATGTGTTCATTCAATCATATTCTATGAATGAGTTCATAATACCATTCTTGTCATACTTTTTCTTTGACTTCACTCATGAAATCATTACAGATAGTATTTGTGATTCTTTTACTTAATTAATTATATTTTTTAATTGATTTACATAATTATTTATGAAATAAAATGAAAATTTGGTAATCATTCCCCCCTTCCAAAGTAAATTTCAGGGGGGGGGTATTGCCAAATTTTCAAATAAGATGTGTAAATTTTTTGACTTGAAAGAAATTTGTAATGAAATATTAATGAAAAAAATAAAAAAAAGTCATCAAGCATTTTATTAAGCAGTCAACTTCCTCAAAAGGTTTAAAAGCTTTAATGTATTTTAACAAGAAAATTTCCAAAAAAAAATAGAAATAAAATATGAACAAAAAAAACTAGTCATCAAACATTTTCATTAAGCAGTCAATTTCCTCAACAGATTTATGATCTTTAGTGCATTCTATTAAGAAAAAACTTTCTAAAAAAATTTGAAATAAAATATGAAGGAAATAAAAAAAACTATTCATCAAACATTTTCATTAAGTGTTCATTTTCTTCGACAGATTTTTTAGGTTTAACACATTCTATCAAGAAAACTTTCTTTTTTGAACAATCTTCAAATTGATACTTGAGTTTAATTTGATTCAATAGGAAATTGTACTCAAGAGCCTTCTCCTCTTTCTTTACCTTTAATTTCTTCTCCTCCAAGTCATGTGATCTCTCATCCCTCTTTAAAGAAAGCTCAAATTTCTTCTCCTATGCTGGTTTCAGACTTGCTTGCTTAAGGATCCTTATTTTATTCATTAGCCTTTTTAGAAATAAAAAATAAAACAACCAGAAAAGAAATAATATCTTACAGGAGTGAGATCAGGTTGGTTTATATTTCCATAAGGATCTATTAAAAAGATATCTTTATAGGTGGAAGTCAAATGAGAAGAGGCTTGAGTAAAAGAGAAAGGAGGAAGATTTCTTTCAACATCAAATTTGGAGATATCATCTTCTCCATCCAAAATTTTTGCAGAATTAACATCAGATCACTCTCCAAATATGGAATCCATCTCTTTATAGTAAAGACATAAAGAATCAAGTTTTTCATCTATAGTTTTGATGCCCTTACTGATATCAAGGATAGTAATACCAAAACCAGTGGAAAATGAAAGAGTCTTAGCTTTCTTGAATTTGGCTCAATAGTGCTTGAAGCATTCAGACATCTGTTTAGGCAAAAGATCAAAACTTCCCTTTGTCTTATTTCATAATTCATTGGAAATTAGAAGATATCTATTGACATTTGATGCAGGGAGCTATCCTACTTTGGTTGAATTCACAGTACCAAAAACAAGAATCATAATTAGTTTTAGTTTTCAGCCAGTTGATAAGTATGAGATGATCATCTTTTTTTGGTTGAACATTCTTTGCTTTCTCAGCTGAGTGGGGGAAAGAGGGAGTAATGGGATTTGAAGAACAACTGTGGGAAGGCTGCATTTGAGAAGATCTATAATGACAAGGCATTTTAAGATAATTGAAAATGAAGAGGAGAAGAAAATAATAGATGAGATGGGGAGGGGTTTTGAGCAGATAGAATGAATAAGAAGGATGAGAGTGCGCAGAAAGGTAGGGAGGCTTGCATATCCAGAAAGTTGTCCAAGATGGGGCTATGAAAAATTGAGGATAAAAATGTCAGTTAGAGGTGAAAATTTACATTTAAAAGTTCTAATAACTTAATTATTAGCCAAAATAATTGTGGAAGATAATTGGGGTAAAATGATTTTTATCCACAAATAATTTAATTTCCAATTGGTCAACATTGATGCCCCCTAATATATCAGGTGGTATAATAGGTGTGAACTTGTAAGTATCATGATTTACATCTTTTATTATTTCAGCTTCCTCAATGGAAGTTAAATATGTATCTGTGAGACTTTTTTCATAATTAAGGAATATAATACCCTGTTCTAATACAAATACCTTGTTTTCATCATCACCATAAGAAATTTTACTCTTAAAATCCCCTCTAGACTCCTACTTTTCATCTTCATGATTACTGGGCTCAGAATCTTGTGAGCTCTCAATAACATTTATTCTCTTCTTACAAGTATGAAATTTTACCCAAGGTTCATTAAATTTGTTGCAATTGTTAATTTCTTGTCTCTTTTAATCAATTAAAAATATTTATTGGCTGTTAGTAATAAGTACTTATATTTGAAGTAGAAGAATTATAAAAATAAAAAAACTAGTTATAAAGCCCTAGTAAATTTAAAAAAAATTATTCCATGGAATGATTTTGATAGTTATACATAACATCAAAAAATAAATTTTACTGTTAAATTTTAGAAAAAATTTAAAAAATGGAAAATAGCAAGTATGATATTAAAAAAAAGTCTCTTTTCTATATTATGAGTTGAATTTATTTCTTTTTTAATTTTATATGAAATGCTGTTGGTTAGATGAAAAATAGCTATGGCTTTCCTTATAGAGTGTAGATAATACTTGAAAAAAAACTTCATTGCCATATTTTACCTTTTAGATTCATTTTTTTTGCTTTATGATTACCATACATATCTGAAAAATTATACTTAATAAAATTTTTTATTTAAATTAAATAATAAAGCTGTTCCAATATATTTAATAATATTTATTCAGTAAAATAATAAATCTGTTAGGCCCTTTCATTGCTTAAGTTTTTTCACACAAATATTTTTATATACAATTTTTAAAACACATACATCTTAGTTGTGATGGAACTTGGATTGAACTCCCAATATGATTCTGTTTCTGATCAATGGTCAAGATAAGTTAATATTTGAGATTTATATATATATTTTTTTCTCTAAATTTGATTTCAAACTCCTTAATGTGTGCCCAGTTTATCCTTTTATTGAAAAGATTTATATCAATGCTATGAAATGCTGAACATATATCAAAATTTGGAATTATTCTATTTTTTTATAATAAAATCTTTAAGTTTCTTTTTAATAATTATAATATTAGTTTTTCCATATGATAGATTAAAAATACTTTTAAAATTCATTTTTTTGTATCTTCAATATACATTACATGAATAGACACAAATTTTTCTTTTTGTACTTAAACTAAACTGGAGTAATATGATTTTTGCTCTTTTTAAAAATTATTTAGCTCCTTCTGATTCTCAAAATCTTTTGCTTAGATTTTTACTTCAAATTTAATTGAAAACTTCAAGTTATGAATTCAGATAGTTTAAAAATTAAAAAAAAAAATTCATTCATTTGAACTTGAAGATGGTTTCAACTTAAAGCTTTAACTTTTCCTTTTTATAATTAATAGGGGGTATCAGTATTCAGGGACCCAAAATTAGGAACCAGGAATTTTTTTCCTGGGATCAGACATTATTTATTGTGGAAGATTCTTATCCACTAGCCCCAGGGCTAGTGAATAAGAAGTCCACAATAATGCATTATCCCGCCTCTTATACCCCAGTTTCTGTTCCTAATTCCTGATCCCAAACTCATCACATCCACTATGTAATATAGGGGGTGGACTTTCTAGAATGTCAACCTGAACTCAGATGGAACTCAGACTGAACTCATAGTGAACCCATACTGAACTCTACTTGAACACCCACCTAAACCTGTCCTGCTGAGTGGTGTTCATCCCTGATTGTATGGTTCCTTTATCAATAGCTCAATGTGTGTTCAATCTGGGATGAGTTTGGGTCCAAGGTTGCGGACATGCTAGCAAGTCTGCCCCCCATATTATGTGGTGATCCATGATAGAATTTTAAGAAAGTCACATGACTTATAATTTCTGATTCCATCCTTAAGTCTTTCCTCACTCTATGATACTAAATTTTGGTGGCAAAAACATATTATTTTTTCTCATCCTTATGTGTCTCTTCACTCTATGATACTTAATTTTGGTGGTGAAGACATAACAATTTTTTCTATATACACACCCCACCTGCTCATTTGGTGGAAAATTCCCACCTTCCACTTCCCACTCCTCATCTAAACCTTCTACTGACAATAATCACCATGGAAAATCTGGGGGTGAACTGCTAGCAATCCCCTCTCTTTGAACTCCAGAGCGTCTCTTATTACTCCAAGGTTATTCTCACTTTATAACAATATACAAAATTGTATTAGAAGTACATTTATTCTCAGACTGATTATAGACAGAATATCAACTGATTCCAAATTATGCACAAGTTGATCCTCCAAAACTTGATTTTGGTCTTCTGTTGAGCACAAATTGATCTAACCTAAGCTTATGCATATATAATAATTCATGATACTTGCTCTATTAAATTTGATAATAAGATAAAATATTGATGAATTTATATAAAAAATAATTATTATGTAAGATATTAAATTATAAATTTAGGCATCATAGGAGGGCACTTAATAGAACTTTATTATACTATGTGACACCTTAATACCGTATCACACAGTTTGACACATTTAAAACATAATGTGTCATGATGGGCAATGAAATTTCTTGGACAGACACTTTAAAAATTAATACTGACCATAATACACAAATATAAAACCTTGGCATCTATCCAATAAATGATTTTCCTTCTGATAAATGGATTTTTTCAGTTACTCCCTGTTAAAAAGTGTCCTTGTGAGGTTTGTCTGACCTTCAGGGGGATAATTTGGCCACATCAAACTACTTCTATTTCCATGATTGACCAAAATATCATCCTAATTTCAATCTAAAGAGTTGATCTCATCTGACTGTGGCTGATCAAAGGGGTCCACCACAAGTTTAGCCAAACTTTTGGTGAACATTTTTTTGATGGATAGTGACTAACTGGTGCTTTCCAAAATTGTCCACCTGAAGTTAGGCTAAACTTCAGGAGGATAAATTTATTATGAATACCAAATTAACTGAAGAATACTTTTGCCCTAGCTACTCTGCATCATAAAAGTTTCCAACTGAGGTTTAGCCATAATTCAGGTAGACACTTTTGGAAAGGCACATTCTGATGGGTTTAATATCTATATATGGCAATAAGTATCAGTTTTTTATCAACATGGAACTAGAATTAATTTAATATGGCCAAAGTGTCCACCTGAAGTTTGGCCAAAATACAGTTAGAAATTTTTATGAGGATTACTTGATGAAATGAAGAAGACTTGAAATTACTTTCCATCATAAAATTTTCAAACTTAAGTTTATAAAAAATTGTGGTGACACTTTTGCCAGATCCAGTCATATGGGATCAACTCTCTATATGGCAATAAGAATCAATTTTTAGTCAATTATGGCATTAGAAGTAATTTGATATGGACAAACTTTCCACCTGATTTTTGGCCAAAAATAAGTTGGAAATGTTTATGAGGAATACTAGATTAACTAAAGAAGACTTGCACCCTTCTACTTTCCATCATAAAAGTGTCCACCAGAAGAATTCTCAAACTTGCGGTTGACACCTTTGGCCTGGTCCAGCAATATGGGATCAATTCAGCATATGGAAATGAGGATGTAATTTGGTCAATCATGGTACTAGAAGTAATTTGATATAGACAAAGTGTCCAACTAAATATTGGAAAAAAATCAGTTGAAAACTTCATTTAGTTTTTCAAAAAATCAAATTAAGTACAATTTTATTCCTGAAGATTCCTATTTTATCCAACACCTCTTCTGAGCCTTGAAAGTAGGCATTTAGCTTGAATTTTTAATTTCATATAAAATCCCTTTTATTCAACCTATTTCTTTTTATTTCTTTTTTTTCTTTTAGATATCAATTAATTTTATGTAAAACAAATCATTTTCATAATTTTTTAACTGTACTTAATAAAATTATTAAAGGTTTAACATCACCCTGTAAGCATTTGGCACATGTTTTTTTGCTATACTAATAAAAATAATAATATACTGGTGACAAAGAATTTATCAAATGACAAAATATTAATAAAACAGAAAGATCAAATACCAGTGGATATGTTTTAAAAATTACCAGTTGCACTGAAGAAGACTTGCACCCTAGATACTCACCATTAAAAAAGTGCCCAGCACAAGTCTGGCCAAACTTGTGCTGGACACTTTTGGTCAGGTGCAGTCATATGAGATCAATTCTCTCTATGGCAATGAAAAAAATTATTTGATAAAAAATTTCACTTGAAGTAGTTTTATATAGCCAAATTTTCCACCTAGAGTTCATCCAAACCACAGGTTCCCAATTTTTTATCTTTAAAAAAAAGTAAATTTAGTACAATTTATCCCTGATGGCTCTCATTTACTTCAACACCTCTACTGGCCTTTGATAGTAGGAATATTACTTGGATTTCTTTTTTCATATTTGATCCCTTTAACTTAATTTTTTATTCCTCATATTGCTTTTGGATATCAATTAATAATTTTTAAAATAAATTATTTTCATATTTTTATACATTTATTTAATAATATTTTAAATGGCGTAACATCACCTGGTATGCATTTGGCACATGAGTTTTTTCTATACTTATAAAATTAATAATATAATGGTGACCAAAAATTAATCAAATGATATTTATGAGTGAGGCACAAAGAAAAATTACCAGTAGACATGATTGTAAGAAATACAAGATGAACTGAAAAAAATTCTACCCTAGCTACTCTCCATCATAAAAGTGTCCAGCACAAGTTTAGCCAAACTTGTGCTGGACACTTTTGGTCAGGTGCAGTCAGATGGGAGCGATTCTCTCTAAGGAAATGAAGATAAATTTTTATAAATAATTACACTAGAAGTAGTTTGATATGGCAAAATTGTATTCCTGAAGTTTTGGTAAAGCTCAAGTGGATTTTTTTTTTTTACAAAAAAGAAAATTTAGTGCAAGTTTAGCCGTGATTGTGCTAATTTGATTCAACATCTCTTTTTTCTGTTTATGGCAGCAATTTATCTTGGATTTTAATTTTCATCTTTAATTTCTTTTATTTTACTTTATTCCCCTCATATTGCTTTTGGATAGAAGTTTATTTTTTGTAAAATAAATCATTTTCATATTTTTTTACCTTTATTTAATAATATTATAAAAGGTGTAACATCACCCAGTATTCATTTGGAACACAAGTTTTTCTATACTGATAATATTAATAATATAATTGTGACAAAAAATTAATCAATTGATAAATATGAGTGAGGCACAAAGATTGAATAACAGTAGACATGTTTACAAGAAATTCCAGATGATTTAAAATGACTTTCACCCTGGCTACTCTCCATGATAAAAGTGTCCAGCACAAGTTTGGCCAAACTTGTGCTGGACACTTTTGGTTGCATGCCATCAGATGAAATCAATTCTTTTTATGGTAATGATACTGAATGATCACTCCATCATTGCACTGAAAGTAGTTTTATATTGACAAATTGTCCCCCTGAAGTTTGTCCAAACCTAAGGTAGACAATTTTTTAGTTTTTTAAAAAGTAAATTTAATCCATGTTAATCTATGATGGTGCCCATTTTTTCTGAAGCCTCTACTGGCTCATGAAAGCAGAAATTATACTTAATATCTTTATTTCATGTTTGATCTCTTTAATTTTAATTTTACCCTTTTATTTATCCTTTAGCTTTTAAATATCAATTTTAATTTGGTAAAACTGATAATTTTCACATTTTTTTACATTTATTATATAATATTATTAAAGTTGTAAAATCACCCAGTGTAAATTCAGTACACATGTTTTTGCTATACTAAAAACATTAAGAATATACACCACACAATATGGGGGGCGGACTTGCTAGCAAGTCCACAACCTTGGACCCAAACTCACCATAGATTGAACACACATTGAGCTATTGATAAAGGAACCATACAATCAGGGATGAACACCACTCAGCAGAACAGTTTTAGGTGGGTGTTCAAGTAGAGTTCAGTATGGGTTCAGTCTGAGTTCAGTCTGAGTTCCATCTGAGTTCCATCTGAGTTCAGGTTGAGGACTTGCTAGCAAGTCCACCCCCTATATTGCGTAGTGATAATGGTGACTAAAACATAATCAAATAATAAATATGGATGACACAGAAAGATCAAATACCCATAGACATTTTTAAAAGGAATACAAGATTAACTGAAGATGACTTTCACCCTAGCTACTCTCCATCATAAAAGTGTCCAGCACAAGTTCAGCTGAGCTTGTGCTGGACACTTTTGGTTGCATGCAGTCAGATAGGATAAATTTACTCAATGGAAGTTAAAATGAAATTTTTCTCAATAATTGCACAAGAAGTAGTTTTATACTGCTATACTATCCTCCTGATTTTTTGGAAAACCTCAGGTAAACACTTTTATTAATTTTAAAAAAATGAAAATATATTCCAAATCTAGAACTGGTGGTGCAAATTTGGTCTGAAAACTCAAATTATTTTTAATGGCAGAAATTTTATTTGAATGTTTAATTTCATATTTAATCACTTTTATTTTACTTTTTTATTCCTCTTTTTGCTTTCAAATATCAATTTATTTATTGTAAAACTAATACTTTTCATATTTTTTTTACTTTTATTTAATAAAATTATTAAAGATGTAGCATCTCCCAGTATGAATTTGGCTTACAAGTTTTTCAATACTAATAACATTAATAGTATAATGGTAAAAAAAATGAATCAAATGATAAATATGAATGACACAGAAAGATCATATACAAGTGGATTTTTTTATAAGGAATACCTGATGAACTGAAAAAAACCTGCACCCTAGATACTCACCATCAAAAAAGTGTCCAGCAAAAGTTTGGCCAAACTTGTGCTGGAAACTTTGGTTGCATGCAGTCAGATGGGATGAATTTACTCTATGGAAATGAAAATGACATTTTGCTCAATCATTGCCCAATATGTAGTGTGATATTGCCAAAATGTCCTCCTGATGATTTTTCAAACCTCATCAGAAAACTTTCTTTGGTTTAAAAAAAATGAAAATATAGTCCAAGTTTAGTCCTGGTGGTGCAAATTTGATCTAACATCTCTACTTGTTATTGATAGTGGGAATTTTCCTTAGATTTTTTTATCTTATTTGATACCTTTTATTTTACTTTTTTATTGCTCATATTGCTTTGGATATCAATTTTTAATTTTTAAAATAAATAATTTTCATACTTTTATACCTTTATTTAATAATATATGATTAAAGGTGGAACACCACCTGGTATGCATTTTTCACACAAGTTATTACTATAGTAATAATTTTAATAATATATACCATGCAATACAGGGGGCGGAATTGTTAGTAAGTCCACAACCTTGGACTCAAATTCACCACAGATTGAACAAACATTGAGCTATTGACAAAGGAACCATACAATCAGGGATGAACACCACTCAGCAGAACAGTTTTAGGTGGGTCTTCAAGTAGAGTTCAGTATGAGTATAGTATGAGTTCAGTCTGAGTTCCATCTGAGTTCTGTCTGAGTTCAGGTTGGGGACTTGCTAGCAAGTCCACCCCCTATATTGCGTAGTGATAATGATGACAAAAAATTAATCAAATGGTAAATTTAAATGACACAGAAAGATCAAGTACCATTGGAAATGTTTATAAGAAATCCCTTTTGAGTTTAAGAAGATTTTCTGTATGCCTACTCTCAATTATAAAAGTGTCCAGCACAAGTTCTGCTGAACTTGTGCTGGACACTTTTGGTTGCATGAAGTCATACAAGATAAATTCTCTCTATGTAAATGAAAATGATATTTCACTCAATTATTGAAGTAAAGAATGTTTAATATTCTAAAATTGTCCCCTGGAAGTCTGTCCAAACCTCAGGTCAAAATTTGATAGTTATACATAAAAGTAAGTTTAGACCAAGTCTTGACCTAGGGGTCCCCAACTGTCCCAACACCACTTCTGGCTCTTGATAGTAAAAATTTTACTTGTATTTTTTATTTTGTATTTTATCCCATTTATTTTCATTTTACTTTTCTATTACTCTTTTTAATTTTAAATATCAATTTAATTTTTCAAAAACTAAACATATTCATATTTTTTTTACTTAATATAATAATATTATTAAAGGTGTAACATCACCAATTTTGCATTTGGCATGCAGGTTTTTGCTATACTAGAAACATTAATAATATATATGGTGACAAAAAATTAATTATAAGATAAATATGAATGATAAAAAAAAGTTAAAAAACCAATATAAATGTGAAAAACAAAAAACTGATGTACTGAGAAACACTTCCACCCTAGCTACTCTCCATCATAAAAGTGTCCAGCACAAATTCAGACAAACTTGTGCTGGACACTTTTGTTCAGGTGCAGTCAGATGGGATTGATTCTCTCTGTGGAAATGAAATTAAAAAAATGCTAAATAATTACATTAGAAGTAGTTTGGTATGGCTGAATTACCCACCTTAAGTTTTTCCAAACCTCAGGTGAAAAATCTTTTATCTTTAAAAAAATTTAAATTTTGTCAAATTTAGCCCTGATGGCACCCATTCGTTTCAACACCTCTACTGGCTCTTGAAGGCAGGAATTTTCCTTGAATTTTTTTTTTCATATTTAATCTCTTTTACTTTAATTTTTTATCACTCATGTTAAATTTGGATATTAATTTATAATATTGGAAAAAAAATCATTTTCATATTTTTTTATCATTTTTTAATAATATTATAAAATGTGTAATATAACATGGCATGCATTTGGCGCACAAGTTTTTTCTATACTTATAAGATTAATAATATTCAAATGACAAAATATTAATCAGATAATAAAATATGAATAACACAGAAAGATCAAATACCAGTTGACATGTTTTAAAAAAATAACAGTTGCACTGAAGAAGACCTGCACCCTAGCTACTCTCCATCATAAAAGTGTCCAGCACAAGTTCGGCCGAAATTGTGCTGGACACTTTTGGTCAGGTGCAGTCAGATGGGATCCATTCTCTCTATGGCAATGAAAAAAGTTATTTGATAAGAAACTTCACTAGATGTAGTTTGATATAGCTGAATTGTCCACCTAGAGCTCATCCAAACCACAGGTACACAATTTTTTATCTTTAAAAAACAGTCAATTTAGTACAATTTATCCCTGATGGCTCTCATTTGCTTCAACATCTCTACTGGCCTTTGATATTAGGAATAATACTTGGATTTCTATTTTCATATTTGATCCCTTTAACTTAATTTTTTATTCCTCATATTGCTTTTGGATATCAATTAATAATTTTGAAAATAATTTATTTTAATATTTTTATACATTTATTTAATAATATTATAGAAATGTGACATCACTCAGTATGCATTTGGCACACAATTTTTACTATACTTATAAAATTAATAATATAATTAAGACAAAAAATTAATCAAACAATATATATGAGTGAGGCACAAAGATAAAATACCAGTAGACATGTTTGTAAGAAATACCAGATGAACTGAAGAAAAATTCTACCCCAGCCACTCTCCATCATAGAAGTGTCCAGCACAAGTTCCGCTGAACTTGTGCTGGACACTTTTGGTCATGTGCAGTCAGATGGGATCAATTCTCTGTATGGCAACAAAAAATTTTTTTTATCAAATTTCACTAGAAGTAGTTTGGTTTAGCTGAATCATCCACCTGCTGTTCTGCCCAATATCAGGTGTATAATTTTTTATCTATAAAGAAAAGGTCTTTTATTACAATTTAGCCCTGATGGCTCCCATTTGCTTTAACACCTCTACTGGCTCTTGATAGCAGGAATTTTACTAGTATTTTTTTCATATTTGAACTTGTTGACTTTTATTTTACTCTTTTATTCTTCATTTTACTTTTAAATTTCTATTTAATTTTTGTAAAACTAATTATTTCCATATTTATTTACATCAATTTTAAAAAATTATTGAAGGTATAACTTCACTTGGTATGCATTTGGCACACAAGTTTTTGCTATACTAATAACATTAATAATATAATAGTGATAAAATATTAATCAGATAATAAATATGAATGATACAGACTGATCAAATACCAGTAGACATGTTTATGAGAAATACAAGATGAAGGAACCGAAGAAAAATTCCACCCAAGCTACTCTCCATCATAAAAGTGTCCAGCACAAGTTTGGCCAAACTTGTGCTGGACACTTTTGGTCACGTGCAGTCAGATGGGATCAATTCTCTCTATGGAAACAAAAAAACTTTTTTTTATCAAACTTCACTAAAAGTAGTTTTGTTTAGCTGAATCATCCACCTGTCATTCTTCCCGACCTCAGGTGTATAATTTATATCTTAAAAAAAAGGTAACTTATTACAATTTAGCCCTGATGGCTCCCATTTGTTTCAACACTTCTACTGGCTCTTGAGAGCAAGAATTTTACTAGTATTTTGTTTTTCATAATTGATCTCTTTGAGATTAATTTTACTTTTTTATTTCTCCTTTTTTTAATATCTATTTAAATTATTGTAAAGATAATCATTTTCATATTTTTTTTCTTTTATTTCATAATATTATAAAAGGTGTAACATCACCTGGTATGCATTTGGCACATGAGTTTTTTCTATACTAATAATATTAATAATATAATGGTGACAATAAATTAATCAAATAATATATATGAGTGAGGCACAAAGATCAAATACCAATGGACATGTTTATAAGAAATACCAGATTAACTGAAGAAAAATTCTACCCTAGCTACTCTCCCTCATAAATGTGTCCAGCACAAGTTTGGCTGAACTTGTGCTGGACACTTTTGGTCACATGCAGTCTGGTGTGATCAATTCTCTCTCAATAATTGCACTAGAAGTTGTTTGATATGGCCAAATGGTTCTGCTGAAGTTTTGTTAAACCTCATGTTGGCACTTTTTTGTTTTTCAAAAAAGCAATTATAGTCCAAGTTTAGCCTCACTGCTGGGCATTTGCCCCAACATGTCTACTTGCTCTTGATGGCAATTATTTTATTTTAATTTTTTATTTCATATTTGATCCCTTTAATTTTACCGTTTTATCCCTCATATTGCTTTTGTATATCAATTTATTTTTTGTAAAACAAATCATTTTCACATTTTTTACCTTTATTTAGTAATATTATAAAAGGTGTAACATCACCCAGTATCATTTGGCACACGAGTTTTTGCTATACTTATAATATTAATAACATAATGGTGACAAAAAATCAATCAAATGATAAATATGAGTGAGGCACAAAGGTCAAATACCAATGAAACAATAGTTCTTTTTAATATTATAAATTTTTTGATTAAAAAAATAGTAATAATGAAATATCTTTTTCATCCACAATTCCACTCTAATGATTCCCACTGCACAAAAAGGGTTCACTCAGTCCTTTCTTTACTGCTTGTGCATATATTTTATTGCCCACAGTACTACAATTTTTTGTAGTGATTATCCCACATCTGATTCAGGATTATTTTTAAACAATATAAGTTTTTTTTACAAAAGACCTTATCATATCCAATATCCCACAAAAAATACAACCTGCTTTTGTATTAAAACCTGTTAATTATTAAGAAATTGTTAAAATAATTAGATTAGACCCTTGCACAGCTAGATCCATACCAAATGACCTAATGTCTTTTCAATATTGAAAACAATTAAATAAAATTATGATATCATACTAAATTATGGGCACCAACCATAATTCAGCACTTCTCATTTGCTCTGCCACAAAATGAGTGCATGTAGCATTTTTCTAATGTCAGACTGTTTTTCTTCCTTCCCTCACACCTTTAGTTCAGAATCAAAATTAAGTATGAGTTTTGGTCAAGTTGGTTTGCCAGTGTTATTTGTATGCAATTTGAATTCATATTGCATATTTATATTTATGCATAAAATATACTTGTTAAGCATCATTTTTTTTGCATTTTTCAATTATAATGCATATTTGTGCATATGCATATGCATATTAATATATTTATTTCATAAACATATATGCACCTTTTTTTGCATATTCAATATGCATATTTTTAATGCATATTCAATTTTCATATGTTTATGCATATTCAATATGCATATTTTTTATGCATAATCACTATGCATATTTTTATGCATATTTATTCTTCATAGTCATTATGCATACACTTTGGATAGGCATTTACATCAATTTTTAACATGCAATAAGTATCCACCATGCAAACTCAAATGCATATGCATCTATATCAAACACACAACATATATTCAAGTTTAATATTTGAATATTAAGGTATGCTAAGTGATGCTGTTCAACCTTTTGCCAAACCTGAGATTAACTGATGTTCAATGTGGTTCCTAAGCTCTGCTCAAGGAGGGATTGTTCTGGATTCAATATGTGACAGTTTATTTTTTCAATGTTTTTTCATCAGATTTAAAAAAATATTTCTGAAAGTTTCAGGATGGCTTCCCAACAGTTTCCTGATAAATTCCTGATAGTTTAAAATATAGGGAACCTGTGGTGAATGAAGCACCTCTCTACTAGGAAGCAACTTCACTCAGCGATGAATGCTATCACTTTAGTTTTAGCCGCTTACTCTGATTCTGACTCTGGTTTGGAAGACACTTTAGCTTATATGTCTCATCTTTCCAAAAAGTGTTACATCATCTCAAGGGGGCCAAATCTTTATCATGATCCCAGATATGATCTCCACTTCATTCTCAACATTCTTCAACTAAACTTCACTCAACTATTTTGTACTTCTCCTGATTCTTTTTTCAAACTTTCTCAACTAATCTTCAATCATCCTATCTTCCATAATAATTCCCATAACAAACAGTGTGATCCTTATTTTCAACTTGCTGTTGCACTATTTCGCTTTGGTTCAAATGGAAATGGTGCTGCTGTAAGAAGTTTAGATAATCTCTTACCATAGTGTATGGTACCATCATATTATACACTAATCACTGCATGATTGCTATCATTTCTCTCAAGTCTCAAACACTTGCTTGTCCAACTCTACAACAGCAACTTGAATCCTCTCAAGTAATGCAAGCCAAAGTTTTCCCTGGATTTTTAGGTTTTGTTGATGGTACAATTATACCTTTGACTCAAAAGCCTTCTCATTATGGCAACCATTATTTTGATTGAAAAATAAGGTTTCTTCAAAATGTTCTCCAATTTCTCATCTTTCATAAACTAACTTTTAATCTTCTTTGTAGATACTCTATTGCTGCTCAACTTTTCTGTGACTTCAACAAAAAGTTTATTGCTTTTCATAGTGGCTTCCGCGGCTCATGTCATGACTCTTCCATTGTGGTCTTCCAACATTGGCAGGGGCCTTTGTTGTATGATTTGGCGCTGTTTGTGCATGTCTTAATTGACATCTGTTAAGGAATTTGGTATTTTTCTGATTTTATTCCATGGATATTGGGTCTGTGGGTATGTGGGTATTATCATTGGATAGCCCCAGTTTTTCTCTATATTTTATGTCTTGAAGACATTTTTCATATTCTAAGTTTTAAGGGGTCATTTCCTCATTTTTCATTTATAAAAGATAGCTGTTTAATTTTGTTTTTCGTGTTTTATGGGCTAACCTTCAGTCTTAGCGTTAAGTGTTTAGTACCATTGGATAGGGCTAATTTAGCTCTATATTTCATGTCTCAATGTTGTTATAGTGAAATTCCGTGTTTTAAAGGTTTTAGTAGTTGTAGCTAATTTTTCTAAGTAGATTAGTTGTTTTTATTGGTTTTCTGGCTTCAGGGAGGCCGGGCTGCTTCAGGAGGCCCGCCTGCCTCTGTTTTAGAAGGTTTGGGAGTGCTTCTGGAGGGTTTTTTATTCAATTTGGCAGGTACAGGCGCTAGATTTGTGGGTGTGCATGGGCTCTTAGATGGTGGTCTGTGTGTACATAGTGAATAAGACAGTTTGGGGCAACCTTAATTATCATACCACCATCCGGAGGTGATATCATTGTTCCTCACTCAGTTTTCACTGTTTTCTGGCCACAATTTGGCTGCGTTTGTTGCAAGTGAGTTCTTCATTTAACTTAACTTTGGCAACTGTTTTCTCTGTTATAGTCTTACAAGCTATAGCAAGTATTATTGCTGGCTCTGGTGTGGATTTGCAGCCTACATCAAGTATCTTTGCTGTCTCTGGTGTGGACATTGTTCTACATTTCAGTTCTTTGGTCTGGTAGTCTGTCTGGGGACTACTTTCTTGGCTCATCAAGCAGTCAAGTGTGTTGAAAAGGGGCTTTAGCAAAACAGAAACCAATTTACTGTAGCAGGTAAATCTCACTCTATTTTTCTAAAGGGACAGGGGATTTTCTCTCTGGTTTTTCTCCAACTCCCTTTGTCAAGGCCTATAGCTAGTACTATAGGATTGTCTACACCGTCTTCCAAAGAATGAGGATTTCTCAAGGTTCTGACTCATACTTTGACAAATCTCAGTACCTCCTTTCAGACTCAGCATATGCAAGTGGAAAGTACATTATACCTGATTTCTGTGGTGCAACCTTTGAAAACAACCCCAAAACCACCTTTAACTATCACCTTGCCCAATCAAGAGTACAGATTTAACATACTATTGGGATTTTAAAGGGAAGATTTTCTAGTCACCGTGAACTCAGAATCCAAATTCAAAAAAAATGGAAATAAAATCTGCAAATCATTGGATAATGACTTGCGTTATATACCACAATATCCTAGCTGATTAAAGGATGAGTGAAATGATCTTTATGAAGAAGAGGATTCTGAACCAGCGCTGGCTCTCCCCTCCCTTGAATCACAAAAAATTCATTCTACCTGCATATGCTCTGTCATTATGCCAACCACCTTCCATAATTTTTACACACAACCCTTTTAATTTTTTGTTTTCATACTCTCCAAATGTCCACTTTGTATAATTTATTCACTTGGCTTGGTATTTTTGTTTGTTGCATATACATTTTTTTTTGGAATTTACTGTGAATATCTCTTTTTTGGATGGCTCATTGGTTTTCTTTCACCAGCTCAACATGACATCACATATTTTCTGAAATCACATAATTTTTCACTGTTTCTTTTTTTCATTTATCCCTCATATCCTTTCCTCTTCTCCTCTAACATCCCTCAAACAATTCGGTTTCATTTATTTTCTCATCTCATCTCTCCAGGTAAGTCATTTTATTCTTTTTTTGATTTTTTGATTACTAATTATAATTTTTTTTTGTTTTTTTTCTGTTTTTTATATTTTTTGTATCTAAATTTTTTTTGTAAGTGGTTATTTTTGATTTCAATGGTAAATGTAACTTTTTTTCCTCTCCCTCTTTACTTTCTTTTTTAGCTCCATCACCCTACTCTTCATTTCTCCTTGGCATGATCATTATCCCCCCTTTCCCCTATTTCACTTTTTTTTGGCTCCATGTCATTAAAACATATACATTGCACATTCTTTATGCATTTCACTTACTCCATATTCAATTTCCCCACAATTCCAACATCAATCCTTCTCACTCTATTTTTCCAACTTTTCAATCCAGGTAAGTTTCATCTCCTTTTTTTCATACCTATATGATATTACATTCCTTTTATGAAAATTTGATACTTAAATATATGTATGACTCTTATCTGGATAACGGTGAACTAATTAAACTCCTTTTGTTCTCATCTCCATTACCACTTTTCAAGTTTTTGTAAAATTTTGAAAATCAGACTCAGAATTAGGGTTAGGTTTATTCAAATCTAATGTTCTTTTTACTGAATATTCTCTTTAAGGCTACCTTTCATTCACACAAACAGATTTGAATTTGGTCCGGTGGTTGCTGAGATATTGACCATTAATTTGAGCCTTTTTTTCCCAATTCAAATTTTTATTTCATTTTTTATGTAAAAAATTAGGGTTAGTTTTATTTAAATTGTATTTCCTTTATCTGAAGATTCTACTAAAGCCTATTTCTCATTTCCCACAAACAGGTTTGAATAAGGTTCAGTGGTTGCTGAGATTTTGAACTTTGAAGTTGAGCCTTGTTTTCAAATTTCACTTATCTTATTTCATGTTTTTATATTGCATAAATAGAGAATAAGGATTCTGAAACTCTTATCTGATTATTATCTAGGCATTAATCTCCCTCTTTTTGGACTTTTCATCATCAATGTTCCAGTTTTTGTGCAAATTTGAAAAGTAGAGTCAGAATTAGGGTTAGGTTTATTTGAATAAACTGTCCTTTTAGCTGATGAGACTCTAAGGTTAAATAAACAAACTAAATGTTGTGAGTTTTATTTTCTTGCCAATTTATTTTTTGGTTTTTGACACAGATTTTTTTTTGCTTTAATTTTTTGATTATAATTTTATTTTATCATTTTTTTCAAGGACTTTAGAAAAATTTGGCACTTTTCTTCAAATTCTTCGGGAGGTTTTAGGGGACTTTCAGGACACTTTTTTTGAAACTTTTGGAACACCTTTTGGGCACTTTTGGGTCTCTTTTTTGGAAAAATTTGGGGCTTTTTTGTTGAACTTTTGGGACTCTTTTTTGGCAATTTTTGAGAATATTTCTTTCAGGTAGTTTGAGGAGAGCTTTTTAGGTAAGTTTCATTTTTTTCTTTTAGATTGATTTTTTTTTTTTTTTTTAGAAAAAAATGATTGAGAATATAGACTCATCTAAAAATAAAGAAATGTCTTACTCAAACTCATCCCTTTTGTCACTTACCTCAATATCTTAATCTTCTCTTTTTCACTTTCTTCACTTTCTTCAATATCATCTGTTTCAAAACCTGGTCAAAGAAGAAATCACATAAGAGAAAAACAATTTTGTTCCAAATTAATAGGCAGTTCAACTGGCTTCAGTTACTTCAAAACTAGATTCTTAGAAAAAAAACTTATCTGAAAAAAGCTACCTGAAAATATAAATTTTTTTCCTGAGCATTTTACCAATAAAACTTTAAAGTCAAGTAACAATGAAGATGATAAGACTGGAAATATAAAAAAATTTCTGTTGTTTCTAATTTGTTCAAACCTCAATTTATTTTTTAGATTCACTCATTTGTAGAAAATACAAATGAAATGTTTCAAAAATTTTCAGATCTTATATTGACTCTATATCAAATAGCCTTAGCTCATAAACCTTTATAAAAAAATATTCTTGGAGGTTTCATGTATCGAATTGGTTGGAGACAAGGATATGACAAAGGTTTTTCACTTGGTAAGCTTATTTATAGATGAATGAATATAAAAAAATTTATTATTCTTTCTACCAGTATTTATTCTTTACTCTGGAATCTTACTGCCCAAGAAAAGAAAAAAAAGAAGATTTAACAAAATGAGATTCCTTGTCAACATTCAACCATTTTTTAGCTTATCAATTAAAGTATCTATGTCAATATGCTTTTGAATCTAATCATTAATTGGAAACATGGTTTAGAACTCCTAATTGGACAGGTGCAGAATGGATAAAACTTGTTGATTATGATATTTTTTCTTCTAATGTCACTGTAACCTGTGGTGGTTTTTATAAAAAAATTCACATAGATAAAAACAATCTCAACTCACTCACATTTTGAATATTCTCATACATTCACCACGGGAAATCATAGGGTGAACTGCTAGCAGTTCCCTCTCTTTGAAACTTTCAGGAAGAGGTTGGGAAATTGTTGGGGAAATGTTTTGAAAGAATTAGGAAACTGTTTTTAAATTATATGAAAAAATTTTGAAAAAAAAGTTGGCCCTAAATTGAGCCTCAATTTATCCCTTCTTGAGCAGAGATTTGGATTTAAGTTGAGCATCAGTTAAATGAAATTTGAGCAATGGTTGAGCTACAACACTTAACATACCATAATATTCAATTTTATATCTAGATCCATTTAATGTTGGGAGGTCAGGTTTGATATTAGTAGAAATATCTTAAATGACACATAGTATACTAAGTCTGGAATATTATTTCAATTATCAATTTTATTTCCCAAAATATTTAAAAAAGAATACTATTTAAGCACTTTTTAAAAATTTTATTAATAAAAATATAACTCTGTAAAAATATTTGCACATAATTTTAAATTTTCTAGACAAAAGTTGATATTGAGCCCTTATAAATAGAAATTTCTCTTTTTTCCTTGGAATAAAAAGTATAAGACAATTTTCAAAAAATTTAATGTAGGAGAAAAAATATATATATATATTATAAGGGGAAAAAATAGTAATGTATTTTTTTAAAAATTTACACTGTTAAAGAAACTAATTTTAATATATTGGCACAAAACTTAGGCTCTAAAATAATGCACTTTTTTTAATTATTTATCTGTATTTAGTTATTATTAAAATGTAAGTCACCATTAATTATTAACATACATGAAAAACTCAATTTTGAATATTCATCCAATATTATATATATTCTCTACTTTATTCTCTTTCAAAGCTTTGCTCTAACCCTCTCTTTTTTTATTGAATTACCACCATCAACATAAAATTCATTTAATTAAAGTGTCAAATTTAAGATGCATTGGACAATTCTCTATAAATTTTAAACCTATTTCTCCAAAAGAAAGATCTGTTTTTGATGAAGTATCCACTCCAATTATTATGCAACAAGGAAGATCTTTAGTTCATGTTTTTGGATTATTCAAAGAAGGAGAAGAAAAACCTATTGGTGATATTTCTAACAAACAGAGTAGCCAAATTGGACAACTACTTGGAGAAATTGGATCTGGATCTCAAATTTTAACTGAGGAAAGGGCTTTAAATCCCCAAATACCTAATTTTTTTTGCTCTTACTTGGTTCTACTTTTAAACAGGAAGTATAAAATTTGTGGCCTCCTTTTTTGTTTGACTGATTTTATTAGTCAGGCTAAAGAAGTATTTCTAAATGCTCAAATTGATTTGACACAGATTCCACACTAAAATCCAACTGTCTTCTTCAATATTCCTCATTCTTGTATTCACACAACTTCCAAAATTTCTGGGACAAGGGATAATCAAATGGCAAATCTATCTTTACGTGGTAACAAAACAAATCTGAAAACACATCAGATTCAAGCTATCAATTTTATGATAGACAATGAAAATAACTTATCCAAAAATTTTGAGAACCTGTGGAGGCATGTAGACAACAGCTGTCTGAGAGTAGGTTTTAATAATTATTATGAAAAATTTCTTGAAGAAGAGTTATCCTCTTCAGGAATTGGTTCAATTCTAGCTGATGATATGGGCTTGGGAAAGACCCTCTCAACTCTTGGCCTAATTACTGCCACTCAAAGTGAAGCCAGACAATTCCAACTCTTGGGTGGTGGACAAGAAAAAGATAGGACATCAGCAACTCTCATCATTTGCCCACTTGCAACATTATCAAACTGGGTCAATGAAATAAGAATTCACTTTGAAGATAATGCACTACCTTTCAAAGTTTTTTATAGGAAGGATTCAAAGAAAATTAATTTTGAGGAGCTTCAGAAACAACTAGTTCTTTTGACTACCTATGAGACAGCAAGTCCATCTTCTTCAAAGAAAACTTCTCAACCTATTCTGCCAGTAACTCATAAACTCATTTGGTACAGAATAATTTTAGATGAGGCTCAGTAAGCATTCATTTGAATTACTAAAAAGTTTGAACATAATATTATAAAAGCTGATGAAATGTTTAGCATAATTTAAAAGTTTAATCAAGAATCCCCAGTTGCACAAGAATCAGAATATATTGGCCTTGGAGGCTGAGTATCAACTATGCTTGACAGGGACACCACTTCAGAACTGGACAACTGATCTTCAAAGCCTTATATCATTCCTCAGAATCAAAAGATGGCAAGAAAACTGGTTGTGGATTAATTTTATTATGAATGGCTTAAAGAGAGGAAGCTCTAGCTCAATAAAATCAATAAATACTCTCATGAATGACATATGCCTGCAGAGGACTAAAGAAGCAATCTTATCACTTCCTTGAAAAATTGAGCAAGGAATATCTGTAGAATTATCAGAACCTTGGCACTCAAAACTTACAAAGCTTCAATAATGTTTTTCTGCGTATTTTGGGCCTTCTTGAAACACCAACTTCCTTTGGGACTCACCTGAATTTCTCTGAGAACTTTCAATTTTACGGCAATTCTGTAACCACCCTGTCTACAAAAACCCAGATCAACCTCCAACATTTCCTTTCACATGAAAACATTCAGAAAAGATTATACATCTAATCAGTCATTTAGAAATTTTCTTAAGGGGAGAAAGGGGGATAATTTGTCACAAGGTTGTTATATTTTCAGAATATGCGGACTTTTTGGAAATGTAAGCAATTCTATTAATTATCTCAATAACTTATTTTTAGCTTAAACAACATTTCAATATTTTATCCATTGAAAAAGTATAAAAAAGGCTTTAGATGACCATGGAATTAGCTACACAGAGCTTGTAGGAAATCTGAGCATGAAAAAAAGGGATGAAAATCTGGACAAATTCAAAAATGATGAAAGATGTCAAGTTTTGCTTGGTACAATCAAGGCTGCAGGAGTTGGAATAGACTTGAGGTGTGCAAAAAATGTATATATAATGGTAAGTAAAAGAGTCTTATATTGAAATAAAAAAGGTTGAAAAGAGAATTTGTTTAAAATATTGAAACAGGAGCCTAATTTGAATTCAGAAGTTGAACAGAAAGTAGTTGATTGTCTGTATAGAGTGGGCCAACAAAATGAAGTTCATGTACTCAAGTATTTTGTAAGCAGAAGTATTGAATTCAGCATTTATAAGATACAAAGAAAAAAGATTGAGCTATCAATGTATGTGAAATTTTCTTTAAATAAAGTTGCATCATAGCTAAAAATATTTATCTGTTCTAATTTTTTAAGGCTAAGTGTCCCAAACATTGGAAACAAGGAATATGAATCTGCTAGATTATTGATTAGGGAGCTCATCAATAGCTCATATTAGAATTTGAAATTTGTTCAAGTATGTAGAAAATGTTTTTTGGGGCTTGACAATTATGAAGTCTTAATTTTTGAGGATTAAGAGAAGCGAGATATAATGAAGAATAGAAGTCACTTGGCAAACCCCTGGGGACTGGAAAAGAATTAAAGTGAGTCTCGATTGAGGATACCAAATTTAATCTATCATATAATGCCAAGTTCTTAAGTATTTCTCCTGAATAAGAGGAAGATTCTTGAATTTGAATTTGTTTCTGATCGAGATTTTGTTCAAGTCTTGAGAATTCTTCAGATCTCCATGACAATAAAATCCGCTTAAAAGAACCTTCATCATCAATTTTGGTGTCTGAGCAACATTTGACATTTTTGAAAAGATTTTCATAGGTTTCACCACTTGGAAGTTGTTTAAGAAGGTGAGTTTTGTTAAAAGAATTCTGAAAAAAATTGTTAAATTTATATAATCTTGTGTAAAAAATAAGATAAAAATATTAGTTCTTACTTTCTTTTTTATTTTATATTTATACTTTCTTATTTTTACTATTTTGTGGAAGCTATCAGAATCTTTTCCGAGTTGTAATTTATCAGCATAACCTATAAACCAGCAGTGAAGAACACCCATTTGATTTAGGTAGGAAATATTAGTAGAGTCCATTGAATAAAAAACCAAATAATTAGTTTCCAAAGCTTTATCCCAGTGCTTAATGATAATTTTTGCCAAAACTTGATTCCACTCGTGAAACCAATCAAGATTCCAAGCAAACATTTTTCCAGGAAAGTTGCATTGATGAAGAAAGTGGATAAAAGCATTGTGGAATATATCAGGGATTTGTTCAGAAACATGGTAATTTCATTCAGGATATGGCAAATTAATATCAATGTTGAGAGAGCTTATATTGAACATTGAAAACCTATGTAGTTGTTCTTTGGTGGGGTTCAGCTTCCATTCATTAGACTGAGGTGAAATATTCAAAAGCACACAACAGAAATTGTAAATTGACCTGCAAAAATGAGAAGTTGATTGAGGGAGTATCTCATTGAATCTTTTATTAAGTACATGGGTAATAGTAGGTATTTTTCCCTGAGGAAAATAAGAACAACTAGAGCTCATCATATACGTTATGAAAAGCAAAATGAACAAAAATATAAAATTTTGAAAGGATATGGCACCAAAAACACTACTATAATAATTTTTTTATTTTGAAAATAATTAATAATGAAGAGTTGAGTGGACGGACAGATGAGCTTTCTCATGAATATCTTTCTCTATAAAATATGGATATCTATGTATGTTAATAATTAATTCAAAAGGAAATAACTCAGCTGTAATAGAAAATTATTGCATGATAAATGGGTAAAAATATAATGCAGAATCATTTTGATTTTCCAACTTATTTTGATAATATTTTAATGCAAATAATGACCTTATTTGAGCTTGTTGATTGTGCTGACAAACTTATTTTAAAAATTTATATTAACACCTTATTAGTATGTATATAGTTTATTTACCAAGATTACTCAGAAACCATACCAATTTTTCAGAGTTTGGAATAAGCAATTTAATGGAAAAATTATGTTTTTTGGATTCTGGAAGCTTTACTTTGATGACCTCTTAGATTTGAAAATTTTAAAATAATATATTTTGTTGAAAAAATATTTATTTTTCAGACTGTAATTCTATCTTTTGAAAAATAAATATTATAAATTTTTTTATATCTTATAGTGATTATTAGTGAAAACCTTTCTGTTACTTGGCAGAATTTTATTAATGGAGGTGATTGTAGAAAAAAAACCCGCAACACTTAAATAACTTTATTATTATAAATTAAATGGTATAATTTTGATTCAAGTTATATCATAGTCTCTCCTATATCTAAAAATTCAATCAATTTGTATTCTCTTATAGTATTATGCTTTGTGCAAAATTATCTGTTTGATAAACATGTATGCAACATTGTAAAATGTAGCGAGTCTGAAACATTTTGCTGATGCACAGTATGGATACCTACTTAATGCATGGTTGATCTGCATAAAACAAACATTCAAAGAAATCCAGGGTAACCAACTTGTTGATCAACTTCTTGAGACGTAAAAATTAGCTTATTTTAGTAAGTGCTTCACAATGAATAAATAGTTTGTTCAATTGCTACCATCCAGTAACCTATATCTTATATCCAGAAGTCTTAAAATGCCACCATTTTTTTGCATTTGTAAATGTGAAGAGCTTGGATATTCATCAAGAAAACATCAAACCTCATTGGGAAGCTTTGAAGTTGGTGTAGCTTTCAAAACATCTCAGTCATACTCCAAACATGAAGAGGAAAGAAATCGCAAAGCACAGATGGTTGGTACATCCAGCGCTTCACCTAACTTAGGATCCAACATCCAAGATCTTGTAACACATAAATATTTGGTAAATAAAGATAAATTATGTTTTAATTAATCTCTATTTTTTTTCTTTGCTTAGGGGAAGCCTGTTTTGGAAACAATTCAATCTCTACCACAGTCAAACAATTTGAATTTGGAAGAGCTTTATAGCCAAAAGATAATGTGGCAAGCAGCAAAACTTTCTCTTATCCATCATTTAAGCAAAGAAGGTTGTGCTGAATTTTTGCATGATGAAGTCAACAAACTCAAACTTCTTAGTGACGTAGGTAAAATAGATGCTAGCAGAATCATCAGTCTGATTCCCCTTTCTATAGAGACAGTTTTTAGTTGATTGCAACTCAATCCATTATTTGTCACCAAGACATGCTGTGCTTAGTGCTTTGCTCTTTATGAGTATATCCCCAAACACCAACCATTGATCTTATCTTGTACTCAACCTTTCTATTAATCCTCTAAGCGCTATTTGAAAGATTTAGGACAGAGAGAAGAAACTGTCAATTGTGATGAAAGTTTGTATTTGGCTAAGTACAAACAAGAAGAAGCAATATACCATCCTCGTAAAACTTTTCATTGCAACAGTTTGGTTGAATGGCTTTCAGGAAAGCTTAAACTAATCAAATTTGAGACGCTGATTGAGAAAAAAAATTATTTTCTAGAAAACATGGAAAGGGATGTGATGAAATATGTATATGATGTTTTTGTATGGAAAAATTTTCCAGCTATTTCTACGACTCAAAATAGAAGTGTTGATCGATATACAAAAACACGAGGTAATTTATTGTTTAGTTTATATGTTGACTGGTTTAGGCCGGGTGGCAATTGTATTGGAGGTCATCAGAAATCTGGGGGTAATATCTTGTTGGTGTGTATGAACTTTCCTACAGAAGATCGTTACAAAACCAAAAATCTATTTTTGTTGCTATTATTACCGGTCCAACTGAGCCAACAAGTGAAAAAATAAATCATCTTCTGAAGCCTCTTCTTGATGAACTAGAGACTCTATGGGATGAAATATTTATTGAAAAAACACCTTACTATCCACAAGGCCAAAAAATAAGGGCTGCATTATTCTCTTTAATAGGAGACATTCCAGTGATGCAAAAGATTGCTTGTTTTGCAAGTCACTCAGCCACTAAGTTCTTCTCTCTCTGTCATATTTCAAAAGAAGAAATCGGTGAGCATCAAGTCGAAAAATTTTCCTTACGTACTCATGAAAATCATGTGCACTGGGCAGAGTAGTGGAAAAAGTGTCAGTCACATTGGGAGCGGGTATCTATTTTTAGGAGTCATGGGGTTCAATGGAGAAAGCTGAATAACCTTGTATATTGGCATCCTACGGAATATTTCTCAATTGATTTAATGCATTTGCACATGCTTGGAAATCTTAAAGATCACAGTCTAACTTTTTATCTAATACAAAATGCCGCAATTGACCTAGAAAAAAAGCTGACAAAGGAAAAAAATTGGCATGTAAGAAGAGACAATGATGATGCACATTCTGATAGATTTCTAAATAAGCAATATAAAAAACGTAGAAGCAGCTTAATCAGCACTGATGCCAATAATATTGAACCAGTGGGACAGCATAAAAGGCTATGATATAAAAGTACAACAAGACCATCAAAAACATATCTTAGAATGGATAGTGGAGGAGCTGAATCGGAAGGATTAAACAGCAGGACAAAGTCATCAATTTCTGAAAATCACTTTCAAACCTTAGAGTTTGGCTCCGAACATGCTTCTGAAAGTGGAAGTCAAAATTCAACCTATAACTTAAGGAAAAAAAGTATTAGTATATCCAAAAGTGAAAGATCTAATTCATCCCTTGAGAATATTAGAAGTAAGGAAGATAAAAAGAAGGGCAAAGAGAAAGAAAGTGAAAGAACTAGAGATCCACTATTGTCAGCCACTGAGCTAGAGGCAGTGTGGAATGTGATTGAGCAAACAAAAAAACCCTCCTGGATTTCATGAGTGCCAAAACAAGTAGGATCTAAAAATTCAGGTTCCCTCAAAGCTGTGGAGTGGCATGTACTTTATACTGTTTACTTTCCTTTGTCACTTATCCCCCTTTGGGTAGAAAAATTAAATCAAGCCAAGACATCAGTGACATCAGACCACAAACCTAGAGAATATTATCTTCTCAAATCACTCACCACTTTAAGTTCAATTACCAACTTTTTGACTTTAAAAAATGTGTCTACGGATGAAGTTGATGATTTAAAACAACTGTTATTGGAGTATCATAACTGCTTGGAAGAAGGTTGGAAAAATATCAGCTTTAAGCCAAATCTTCATTTCACTCAACATTTTCCAGAAATGATTAAATGTTTTGGTCCACCCGTAGGTATGGCTACTTGGGCTGCTGAAAGAGTTAATGGTATATTATCAGAAATTCCAAACAATCATCATCCAGGTATTTATTTTGGTAATTGGGTGCTTAGAAATGCAAATGAGCTAACTTATTTTTATTGAACATAGAAGAAATACCACAGACCATGCTCAAGTACTGGCATCGGAAGTCTAGGGTATTGGAACTAGGTGAAGCTGAAGATTATGCTCAGTATGGATCTAATATTAAAAAAATTGAGCACAATACAAAAAAAAGACATTTCCATTTAACTGAGGCATTATTTGCAAAATGGGTAAGGGCACACTTAAGAAAAGAGACATCTAAACGGGCTTTGCTACCATCACAGAAGGTAGGAGACTGGGTAGTTGAAGATATAGCAAGCATATTGGTCCATGGAAAGCGTTATACAACTCATGACCAGAATCCTGGGAATTCTACCATTTAATTCTACTTTGGAAAAGATAGTTAGTTTGGGCATATTGATCAGCTTTTTAGTTCAAAGGACGATAATGAAAAAGTCTATCTAATTGTTAGTCCATTTAAACAGCTTATACCAGAAGATACAAAAAAGGATCCCTATGAGGCGTTTCCACAAGTGCATTGCCATTTAGTGAGAGTAGAAAAAGCAACACAAATTGTGATTAATCAAGATTCAATTATTAGACATGCCACCACTTTACAGCACCAAAGGGGAATGTTTGGAAAAAAGTACAATGTTATCACTGCTGTTGGACTTCATACACTAGTAAGTAAAAAATTAAACAACATGGAAATTTTATTTTTGTTAATATGTTTGAAATTATTTAGGATTGGTAAGAATTTGGAGGATTTAGAAAGTTTGTAATAGATCTTTGGAACAGCTAGATTCAAGATTAATAGATAAAACTTTTTTAGATTTTGCCTAAATGTTTAAGCAAACAATAACAAGGGCATTCTTCACAGTTTAGAAACCCTGCTATTAATGAGTGACATTTTATTGTAAATGTAATTCCAACTAAAAGGAATTCAATGTACTATACAAAGTCTACCTATACTTGAAAAATACTATAAATAGTTCAGAACCAGGGTTGAAAAATCTAAGGAACATATTTTTCAAGCCAATAAAACTGAGTTTTCCACTAATTTTTTTGCTTGAATATTTTATTCATTAAACTCAAAATTAGAATGTATAACTAATTTCTCATTAATATTATCTTTTCTATATTCTGAAAGTTAAAAATTTTTGTTTTATTTTTTAGAAAGCACAGAATGTCTAATACTGGTGATGCCATGCAGGTTGATCCTCCATTAGCAAGTCATGTTGGAGGGCAAAATAATCCTCCCCCTCAAAATACTAGAACACCTCAATCAGGTACTGCTCCCCCTGAAAATCCTATTGAAAATCCAGGTAAACCCTAACCTCCTCCTCACTCTTCATCAGATCACCAAATTTGATCAACTGATTGCTCTTCTAATATCACAAATACAGATGGTCAATCCGCACCTGGTAATTTTCAGCAGCAAGCAGAAAGTGTAGGTAATGATTGGGCTAGTATGTTGTTGAATCAGTTTCTCGGAATCAGTGGGGATTCCACTTCTACTAACCCAGCAGCCAGTACCAGTGGACCTGGTGAGTAAACTTTTTCAACATGCTTTTATGTTTTAGAATAGTTTTACCAATTTTTATTTTCAAAAATTTGCAGTTAATCCCTCTCTTATAATTTGAGCTACTGATAAGAACAGAATACTTGATGCTGAGTCACTTCAAAATGACCAAAAATTGCAAATGGTTAGAAGCATAGTTACGAGGTGTGATGTACCAAGGAGCTTGGATTATATTAACCAAAATATCTATCACTTTTTGAAGTTCTGTCTTAGTGGACCCATTAATGTATCTGAGTTTCCTATAGGCCCAACAAATGAAGAACTTACAAATTGGAATAATCAGCATGAGTACAAGCTATTGACAATTGAAACAGTATTAAAACAGGTTCAAAACGCACCTCAGGAAACTTCAGCTGCTGATTTTCAATTTATTTTAACAAATACTGCTATATTCTTACATTCCAAAATTCATCTACCAACTTTTATTTCAACATCTGGGCACCAAGGACTAAAGGGAGGAGCTGCTGTACTAATCTCTGTAAAACAAAAGTTGGAACGAGAGCTTCAAGAGAAAGGATTTCATTGACTCGCTTTTGATTGGAACTTTCAAATATTTTTTGAGTCACTATGGAATCAAGTAATGGGGAGTGTAGTATCACACCATTGTACTAAGTGGCTCTCAACATTGAAAAATATTTATTCAGAAAAACTCATGTTTACACCAATCATTGTTGAGCAATTGGTGGTCAACAAGGGAAAGGAGATTCAAAAGGTGGTTGGTCAAAATAGTGAGGTGATTGAGGTAAGTAGAAAGGAAAGGAGATCAAGAGCACAGATAAAGAGTTATCAAAAAAAGGTATTTATTCAAAGCATAATAACTAAAGAAAGTCTATTACTAATTTGATTTGATTTTAGATTTCAAAAAACCTCTACGAAATGGCAAGAAAAAAGTGCTTTGATCCGCCAGGCTTTGTAGCACTTTTTCATGATACAAGTCTCATGTCTGATTTAGAAGAAGCCCCACCCGATCCAGAAGAGAATCATCCTACACAAGTAGTTCCTGGATGAATAAATCCAAAACTCAATGAAATTTTAGATAAAATGGACAACTTGACTAAAAGGAAAGCCCATTCAAATGTTGAAATGGCTTCAATGAAGAAATTTTATGATTGCTCAACTAAAAAGACAACTTCAACAGAGGGTATCTTGAATGTGTCCAAATTTCTGCCAAAAAACTGCTATTCACCTGGATATTTAGCAAATTTGTTGGTTAATGAGAGGGAGTTACTTGAGGTTCAAGAAGATATAGATTTTGCCAAAGTTAATGAAGCACTAGATTGAGAAGCAGCACCTTAAATGTTTTACCCCACTGGTAACCATGTATACAGAGTGATAGTAATCATTTTTTAAAAATAACATTATTATTCTTACTTATAAAAAATTCCAATTGATGTATAAGATAAAAGAGAGCAAAAGAATTAACAATTATAAAAATATTGAGGATAGAAAAACAGATATATATTTTTGTAAAACTTTAAGACATGATAAACGTTTTGATTAAATAAATGTGAAATTTTTTATGCACAATAAATGAACTTAAAATAAATTAAATTGAATCTCTTCTCAGATACTTACCCAAGATCAAATTAAAGCCTAAAACAAGAATAGAATCAGACTCTGAATTTCAATTTAAAATACCTGTTTTTCAATAATTATAATTGCTTTTTTATTGGCTAAACACCACCAATGATTAGTATAAAAATACACATGTGAAAAAATTTATGAAATTGAACACCATCCCTCACCAAAAAAGAAAGATAATTAAAGGCACTCCATAATCCATTACCATAGTTAATAAACAAAATATATATAAAAAATTAAAGCATTCAACTGTTGGGAATTCATTTTCAAAAGGATCTTAAGAAAAAATTATTTTTTAAAATTTCACTTATTGCAACAATAATTGAACATTATTAATCAATAAAAACAAAACAATCATCAATTTATATTTAGTTTTCATGCCTTAATAAAATAAAAGAGGCTTTAATAACATGTAATTGATAAACATACTTCAGTAGAATTTAAGTATTGTTCTATGTGTCCAGTACAAGTTTGGCTGAACTTGTGCTGGACACTCTGGCCAAGACAAGTGACTAAAAATTGCAAGGAAAACCAAAAGAAAAACGCCCATATAATTAAGATAAATGATGGCATCAAATTGTTTTTTGGTGAATATGTCCAGAACAAGTTCAGCCAAACTTATTCTGGACACTTTTTCAATTTGAAGTTGGTAAGGTGCATGTTTTTTTAAGAGAAGTGAAGTATTCCTCATAAAGGTGTCCAGCACAAGTTTGGCCAAACAATCTTGTGCTGGACACTTTGGTCATGGACAGTAGCTTATTACTTCAAGGAAATTAAAAAAATAGGCTAGAAAATGAAGATATTTGATGGCATCAAATTGTTTTTTGGTAAATATTTCCAGCACAAGTTCAGCCGAACTTATGATGGACACTTTTATAATTTGAAGTTCGTAAGGTGTATGTTTTTTTAAGAGAAATGAAGTGTTCCTCATAAAAGTGTCCAGCACAAGCTCAGCCAAACTTGTGCTGGACACTTTTACCAAAAAAAAATTTGATGCCAACAAATATCTTCATGTTATAGCCTATTTTTATTTAATTTCCTTGAAGTAATAAGTTACTGTACATGACCAAAATTTCCAGCACAAGTTTGGCCAAACTTATGCTGGACACTTTTCCAATTTGAAGTTGGTAACGTGCATGTTTTTTTAAGAGAAGTGAGGTGTTCCTCATAAAAGTGTCCAGCATAAGTTTGGCCGAACTTGTGCTGGACACTTCTACCAAAAAAAAAATTTGATTCCATAAAATATATTCATTTTCTAGCCTATTTTTATTTAATTTCCTTGAAGTAATAAGTCACTGTCCATGACCAAAGGATCCAGCACAAGTTTTGCAGAACTTATTCTGGACACTTTTCTAATTTGAAGTTGGTAAGGTGCATGTTTTTTAAGAGAAGTGAGCCTTTCCTCATAAAAGTGTCCAGAACAAGTTCGGCCAAACTTGTGCTTGACACTTTACTCAAAACAGTTTTGATGGAATCAATTGTCTACGTATTCCTTACCATTGTCTTTTGGTAAAGAGGGAAACCTTTAGCTATTTGTAGTTATTTTGAGTATATTCTGAGTAGTTGAGATTTCCATTTTAAGGTAAAAGAGTACAATATTTTTTTCAATTACTAGTAATTTATTTCCCTCAATATTTCTAAGATATTGGTTATAATTTTTATAACACCTATTCGTAATATTCCTTTTTGATTTGATTTTTTTTAGTCCTGATTTAAAGGTTTTTACTATTTTATCAACAAATGCTTTACATCAATGTAAAAAATACCCTGATTAATCCTGCTATATTTTTTTGACTGTTCCTATTCAATAATAGCTCAATTTAGAAACATATATCCAGTATCTATTTTCTTTTTAAGCTTAGTTATCTCAGTAGAACATGTTCATCAATTGCTATTGAATGATGTTTACAGTACGGAACCTTGTACAAATCTGTAAAATACTTTCAAAAAATTGTGACTTTGGTACTTGGTTATTGGATTTTATAAGGCAATAATTTCAAATAATTTTATACTTTGTTCATATGCTAAGATTCTTATGTTTTTCTATTTCTGATTTCTTATATAAATTTTACTTAAACTAAGTTTAGACCAGGTTTGTGCCAGGGGGTGTGAGCGCAGCCCAAACAAGCTCCTATCATAGAATAAATTATTTTTTTAATAATTTTATATAATACTATTTAGTGTTAACTTTTTTATCCCCTTTTTTTAAATTATCTTTTTCCTTTGTTTTTGTCCCCTATTTTTTATAACACATAAAGATGCCAAAATTTCCAATAATAGATCCCTTTTTCATATTTCATGATGTCAATATTTACAAATTAATTTAAACATTTAAATTAGTTTAACTTACATTCTCAACTATTTACCCTTTGTGATTTTCAAATCATAAATTGTAAATTTTCTTTGTTTTTCATACTTTAAAGCCCCCAATGTTTATTTCTAGTTACTTTCCTTTCACTATTAACCCCATTATTATCATCAGACAATTTTCCAATATTCTCCCTAGCTTGATGCCATTGTAAAAGAAACCCTATCAAAAACCTGCTTCTGGTAATATATAAACCCTCTTGTTTAGTACCACATTTCTCAATTCGTTTATTTCTCTCAATTTTACTACTATTATCTTTTGGTTATCACATTTATCTGTGTTAGTACAGCTTGAAAATACAAATATTAATATATATTTTTTATCTCTTTATTACCTTGATATAAGAATTTTTTATTTTATTCAAGTAATAAGTCATTAAAACGCCTCATGATAAATAGACACCTCCTTTATGTAAGATCTATTTCTTTATCTCTTATATCTTCTTAGACTAACTTTTCTTTTTCATTAATATATTTGATATATTAGCAACAAGTAGTTATATGACAAAATCTCATCAGCATCCTCAATTTGAATCCTTCAAACTTAAGAAAAAACCACCTCTAGGCATGTCTCCAAACCCCCCTTCTCTTGCCAACAAAAGAACTAAAATTACCCAATCTCAACATGGAAAGATACTTGAATTTTCTAAAGGGAAAACTGAAGAGCTACTGTCAACTCTAAGTGAGAAGCCTTTGCCATCTTATATTTCAAATGCCTACAACAATGTGCTTGAATAAATTGATGACCTAGAAAAATGTAAGTAATTATTTTATATTAAATTCTTTAAACTCATCAGGATATATTATCAACCCTTTTTCTTTAAAAATTATTCAAATTCAGCTCATGAAAAAGGTATCATTCCTCCTGATGATGTCATTATCATCAAAGATGATGATGATAATGAAATACCTGATGCTGAAGGCTATGCATCAACATCTTGAGGGGGAGATAAGACTATTCTTCAAATTTCAAAAAGAATGAGACTTTCTAGGGGCTCTAATTTTGTCAGTGCTACTAAAACTCCTCCTGCCAAGGATTCCTCTTACTCAGAATCTCAAAAATCTAAACAAAATAGCCAAAATGTGTTGAAAGGGTATGTCATTTCTTTCATGAGTAATATAGCAATCAATTTTATATTAGTGTTTAAAGCTATCTCCAAATTTTTTACTTTCTTATTTATTATTTCTTGTCTTTTTCTTATCTTTTAATCCAGCTCTAAAAACGACAATCACTCGAAAGCGTCAACTAATAGCAAATCTTTCTCTAATGAAGAAGAAGTAGAAGAAGAAGATGATGATGAAGTTTTAAAATATGAAGCTTCTCTAACTCAAAAAGATGATGAAGCTACTTCTGCTGATGAGGTGTAGAAAACACCAAATGAAGAAATCAATCCACCTATCCAGCCACAAAAAAATACTTCAAGTTCAAAGAAACAGCTTATAGTTCCCGTATCTTCAAAATCTAAAATTGAAATTCCAAAAATCCTACGGTCTCTATCATCATCAATAAAAATTGCTAATAAATCCCTTTCTTATACTCCAAAAATGATTGGAAACTCAAAATTACAGAAGCAAATAGCTGAAATTCATCTATTTTTTGAAGGTAGAATCAATGGTCAAAAGGTACTTAGGGTATGGCCAGAAATTGATCAGTTATTCAAAATCCGTTTGTCTGTTTCTCTTGAAAAGCCACATGAAATTTCACACAAATTCAATTTTCTATGGATGAAATCTGCTCATGAAGAAATTCTTACAAAAATTAATGAACTCTGTATGTATCACTTACTTGAAGTCTGTTAATTTATTTTATGATAACTAATTGTTTTGTTATTTTTTAAGCTTTGGATTTTCTTAATGTTGACACTTTGCAGATCTGGGTGGTCAATAATTTGAACTTTGAATATTTGGAAAAATTTTGTAACTCTGAAGAACCAAACTCAATTAATATTTCTCCATTGAAGAAGACTGATCACCCTGAATCATTGATGATATGCATGCTATCAAGACCAGTTAGCCCAAGTGCTCACCAATGTTCTTTTTGAGCATCCCTTGTTGCATCATCTCTTTATCTTGCTTCTCAAGAGTTTACCCTTCCTGCTGAAGAATCTAACTTCAATCCAGATTGTCCTATTGAAAGTGTCCTACATATTCTAGCCCGCCTTACACATCTGAAGAGAAAATTTCCCAATATTTTCGACAGCTCAACATCACAGTTAATTGCTGAAAATTTTTTAATCACTCCCCTGTGCCAATTTAGAAACATAATTATTGGCTTCATGATTTCTATAATTATTTTAAAATCTAGAGAGGCTGCTGCAAATATAAATCAAGCTGAAAGCAAGAAATAATGACTTTCAAGGAATAAAAAAAAAGCAACAGATATGCAGCAATTTGATTAGTCTCATAATGATTCAATTCAGAAGATGAATCAATAATATGCACACCATAAATATCAATCATTTACTTTTTACTTGGTTGATGGTGTTCATGGATTATTTCTTTCCTCACAGGACCACTGGCTTGTGTCAGCTTCAGACTTTTTAGAATTCATAACACAACTCGGCCTCCTTAGAAAATACAGTGATAATAATAATCTGGGCGGTGAAAAAATCTGGAAAAACCTTAACTTTTCAATATTTAGTATTATCAAACCCTTAATAGATAATTCTGGGCCTATGCCACTTAATTTTAATACTCCCACCATGGGCCATATTGCTAAAGCAATGGCAGCTGATTTTCTTGATTATTGGAATCTTATTAAGCCGAATTCTTTATTTTTCTCTATTGTTAATGTAATTAATACATAATCCTACTTCATGTAAATATATACTTTATACTATTGCTACATTTTTTTGTGTAACTCAAATTATTTATTTATGTGAGATTTATTACCAAATCTGAATAAAGATGCTTAAATTATCAACAAATATTATTGTATAAATTTCTTACACCTTTTTTCTATTCAGTATATATTATTGCAATAATCATAACTCAAAATCATGATGGATCAAAAATTTGAAAGAAAAATTAAGAATAAATTATAAGTCATTTTTCTCATAACACTATATATTTCTTTAAGATGGCAATACATCTTAGCATTTGTTGCAAATTTTAAGATAATTATTACAAAAAATTGAAAAAATTTTCTATCAATTCTTTTCAGCATGTTCAAAAGTAAATATATTAAGTTTAATGAATTTTTTCTCACAATTCATCAAAGCTTTTTCTTAAGTAGACTTTTCTTAATCTAATCTCTATAATTTCTAGTTGCATAATTATCTTAATTATACTAAGTATTCTCTATGAAAAACTCCTGGAAATAGTTTTCAATTAATTTAATAATAGTAACATATATATGTACCATGATAAAATAATATCTAGACATTTAAATAATGAGAAGCCATCATATTGGTATGAAATCATATTAAAGTGTCTTTGAAAAACTAGTTAAATTTAAAAAATATCTTTCTACCAGTGTCAATTATTTTGAAAAACAATATTTACTCTAAATTTTGATGATCTATAATTTAGCTTGCTGTATTTTGATTCATATTTTATATTGATTATTTTTTACACTTACAGATTCATGTATAGATATCAAAATTCATTCAATAATTTGGAAAAAAAGATATTTAATTCTTTCTATGAAAGCAAAAAAATAAAAGAAAGCAACTAGCACCAGGTCAAAAGTTAGACGACTTGCAGTCAAGTGGTTGTTTGGTACCTGTGGTCTAACCTCAGTCAAACCTGTGTTGGAACTTTGGTGGGACAATTTTTCATCATGACACATAGCTCATAGCTGAATCATTAGGACCAATTTGAATTCTTCATATAGTGCTGCTTGCATAATTTCAAACAGGCAATAGATAATACTTTGGTGTCTAAAATACATATATTGAATTCATAATGGATATTACAAAGGTGAATAATATGCACAAGCTATATTACTTAATGACATTATACAGACAGTATCTGATGAAACACCACCAAAGCCACTTGGATTGAGAGTTCTTGAATCATGTCCAAAAATATCTTTATGAGTAATAATAACATTTTTAGACCATCAATTGTAGCACCAAAATGTTTTGAATCCTGCTTTTGAGAAAGGATTTTCTATTTTTTTTTTCAACAGCATCATACAATTCAACTAGAATAAAGATTTGATCTGGTAAAATTCAGTGACTTCCACATTCTCAAAAAAAAAATTCTAATCTTGTTGCCTCTTGATATTCCCATAAACTTGTTGTTTTGAGTATAATGAGAAGTATTTACCACCAATGTTTTAGTATTGAAGATCAGTAATTTTAGATTGTAGAAATTTTAAAGCACAAATGAATTTATCTTTTTAAAAAATGTTTAAAAAAGACATTTTTCTATAAATCTTGTTTAAATATTCCGGCCATAAATCATATTCTTCACAGAGCAATATAACAGTTTATTTTGAAGTCTTTCCTTTTTCTATATTGAAAAAATCTTTAAGTTGTATTTTAAATCAATTGTCATTCATCTCAAGAAGAGATTGAAGATTTACTATCATGATGAACATTTCCATTAACATTTTGTCCATTTCAAATAAAAACAAAAAAATAAGTTAATCAATTATGGGTAATATAAAGAATTATGAAAAAATGAGTTTATTAATATTGTGTGGGATAGATCTTAAAATTTGATTCATACTCTCATGATCCCAAGCTTCCTCTGATGATTCTGGGCCAAATATTTGCAGAACTTCAGGAAAAATTTTGGGCTAAGTGGACATCAGGCTTGATGTGAATTTGTTGCCAAAATTTTCCATGGAATTTTTATACTCCTTCAGCTAATCATGAAGAGATATAATTTCATCTTCATTGATTTAAAAGTAAGTTAAAAGGTTTTTTATTGATACAAAAATGGAAATACACTTAATTAAATTCTTCTCTTTACTTTCAGAATTTGCTATAATCACAACTAGAAACAAAGAAACCACATCATAATTTTTTTTAGCAAAATTCATTCTTCTGCCTTGAGATTTGTTCCAGTCTTCCCTAAATGGTGTGGAACACAGTTGAACCATGAGGTAATGAGTGTATGAAAAATAAAGTTTTGAACCATCATTAAATCCTTAGTACTAAGATCCAAATAAGAAGTTAAATCATTGGGTGTTGCAACTGATCCCCATTTGATTTAAGGTCTAAAACAGGAAGAAAATTCCTGAAATGTGGACTCTAAGGAAGATATTTATTAGGGAAAATTTTATCTAATGATGATTCAGCTATGATTACTTGAACTATCTACATCAGAAATATATTTTTCATTACATGAGCTGGGTCCAACACCTAGTGGATTAGAACTTCCTGATGGCCCAACAATTTTTAGAGCTTCTTTTGCCTTCTCTCAACAAATTTCATCATAAGATAATTTTTTCTTGAGGTCTGTTCTCAGTGGTGGTATCACTATGCAAACTGTACTCTCTTTTTTCTTCTTTTACTTGAGTCATGAGAAGAATAATTTGAGGGGAAAGATGATATTTTTGAAAAAAAATTCCTTTTGTGTGAATTCTGTCTTTGAGTTTGAACCTTTCTCTTTCTCTGTATTGTAGTTTAGTAGTCTTAGTCAACATTGTGTTGTTTTCTATTGTTTTATATGGTGCAATTTGTCATATAATCAAGCCTCTTCTTGCTGTTTCCATTTTCCCCATCAAAATTTTTTTTTCTCTATTCTCTTTATCACTTCCATTTCTCCCTCATGTACACTGCTTCCCCCTTGGCTGAAACTTACATTCCTTGAATTTTTTGGGGATAATAGAGTCCTTTTTCCAGGCTCTTTCCTTTTACTTTCTGCTTATTCTTTTAATCCTAACCACAGAAACTCATCTTTTTGTACCTTCTTATTTTATCACATGCTTTTTTGTAGTTGTTGTAAGGTGCACAGTTGCTGATTGACCTATTTTTAGGTATGTTTGTTTTTGAAATGATATACAAGTATTTTTACCTCTATTATATTTATCCCCTGCATTGATCCCTCCTGTTAACTTTTTCCCCCTTGGCTGAATCTGACAGTACTTGCTCCATGTGGGGAGAATAGAGTATTCTTTCCATTTTTATTACATGCTTTGTTGTAGTTTCTTTTTGAAAGATGAAAAGTTTCTCATTGACATGTTTTTCACCTCCCCCTGTGCTAAAAAATCTTTATTGATGTCTTTTATAGAATGATAAGGTCTGATAAGAAATAAAGAATCAGGGGAGATAGAGGATATTTAATTGTTTTGATTGAATATATCTTTCACAGGACAGCCCAAATTAATCAATGGGTTATAGTCAGGAATAAGATTAATTATGTTGGGGAGTGACTCAAGTCCTTGGGAGATAGTTATTATGAAATTAGAAAGATAGAAATTCAAAATATTAATTAGTAGGGGGAAGTTAGTATCTTATTGGGGTAATAATGTATCTTCAACTCATATAGAGGATGAATCCTGCCCTAGAAGCTAAACCCCCAACAGGAGAAAATAAAGTTTGATATCCTGAGAGGCCAATTATTACATAGAGGATGTGAGAATTAGAAGGGCACTGGTTACTAATGTTAATATGAGTTGAATGTTCCCTAGCCCTGATAATATGTTATGTATGAGAGAGATGAAGTGAAAAAGGCTTTTCAATAAAACCTGGGAAGCTTCTGAAGTCAGATATGTGAAATTGAAGTAAGCTAATACAGATGGGAGAGGAATTATACAATGATTCCATCTTGAATATAAATTAATTATGAGAGGAAAGACAATAATTCAGGAAGAAATTACTATTTATAAAAGACTAAAAACATTTCTTGGAAAAGTAAGTCACATGATTTGAATGATGAACAGATTTCCAATAATTTTCAGAGATTTTTCAATCACTCTAGGTTGAGATAAACCATCAGGAAATATGTCAGAAGCTGATATTAACTGAATTATAATTTGTACATAGATTGAAGTCACAAGAGGTCCCACTTGACCAATGAAAATTTAAAAAATTAATGATTGGTTTTTTCATGTATAATTTGAACTCCACTTGTTTAAAATATGAATTAAGGTTTTCTCCCAAATTAAAAAAATAGATTAGGAAAAAGTGAAAAGTAAAAAAATACTGAAACTTCCACTTTTACAAAAGAAGAAACCAAATTTTTGACTTGTGAAAAATGCTTATGGACACATAAATACATCCAGTAATTTTCTCATGTTTCTATTATCTAGTATTGAAATAAAAATGCAGGATCTGAAGGGCCTGGAATATGCTCTTACTTTAAAGTCCTGTTTTAAAAAACTGCACAAAAAGGAGTTAAAATAAAAGTGGATCTCAGTCAAAGTATATGAAAAATATATTATTGCACATGCCTTGTAGCCTTACTTGATTTCTGTTTAAAATCCATAGCACAGGTTCAACTTCTTATAGTCAAAAAAGTGTTAGTAAGTTTGTGAGATTAAGTCTATCTAATAAAATAATTTTCTTTTAATAATAAATATTATATTATATTTTTCCTCTGGAATTCTCTTAAAAAAGTTTTAAATAGTAAAACCAGATTTTAATTCACTGAACTCAAGTTCCAATACAAGTAAAGAAATTCATAAATATACTCAACAATATATATTTACAAAAAACTTCAGCAACTTGAAGTGCTCTACAGTCATGCCTTGGGGTGCCCCACCCTGGCCCCCCTTTTGGCAGCCACAAGGCCTTGCACAAGCCTCTCAAAATAACACTTACTTACTTCAATTTTTTCATTCTTACTTAGCATATTTTTATCATATACTCTGAATTTTTTCATAGAATGAAGTTTTAAAATGAATCAGATAAACTTTTCAACAAAAGTTTAAGGCAACAAGTTGCCTCATGCTTTCAATAACAGCAGCTCAGAAAAAAAAAGAGGCAAAATATGAGGCACCATGTTGCCCCATATTTCACTCTTTGGTCAAAGGCAGATGTGACATACACTGGGGTTCATCTGCATAAATATGAGGTGGCATGCTGCCTCATTGTTTGCTTTCTGGTAAATATTGAAAGTAATGGGTAGGTTAGTTGCTTACATGCATACATGAGGCAACATGTCGCCTCATATATGCATGTGGGCAACTTGCTCTCTCACATTGAAAAAAAAATACAAATAAAAACTGAATATTTACTTTGCATACATGAGGCGACATGTCGCCTCATGTATGCAATAAAAAAATCTCAGAAAAAAAAAGAGGTAAAAGATGAGGCACAATTTTGCCTCATCTTTTTCTTGTTTGTCAAAGGCAGATGTGAAATACACTAGGGTGCATAGGAATAAAGATGAGGTGGCATTTTGCCTCATCTTTTGCTTCCGGTAAAATAGTGAAGCTAACTGGTAGGGTAGTTACTTACATGCATAGATGAGGAAACATGTCACCTCATGTATGCATGTGGGCAACTTTCTTTCTCACATTGAAAAAAAATGAAAAAAAAACTTAACATTCTAATTACATACATGAGGCAACATGTCACCTCATGTATGCAATAACAGAAGCCCAAAAGAAAAAGAGGCAAAAGATGATGCTCCATGTTACCTCATATTTTGCTTGTTGGTCAAAGGCATATGTGACATACATTAGTGTGCATTTTCATAAAGATGAGGTGGAATATTACCTAATCTTTTACTTTCTGGTAAATAGTGAAGGTAGTTGGTAGTGTAGTTTCTTACATGCATACATGAGGCGACATGTTGCCTCATGTATGCATGTGGGAAACTTGCTTTCTCACATTGTAAAAATAAAAATTATACAAAATTAAATTTAATATTGTAATTGCATACATGAGGCAACATGTTGCCTCATGTATGCAATAACAGCAGCTCAGAAAAAAAACAGGCAAAAGATGAGGCACCATGTTGCCTCATCTTTTGCTTGTTGGTCAAAGGAAGTTGCCACATACACTAGGCCATATTTTCTCAAAAAGATTATGTGGAATGTTGCCTCATCTTTTTATTCTGGCACATAGTGAAGGTAATGGGTAGGGCAGTTGTTTACATGCATAAATGAGGCAACATGTTGCTACATGTATGTATGTGGGCAACTTGCTTTCTCACATTTAAAAAAAAATACAAAAAAAAACATAATATTATAATTGCATACATGAGGCAACATGTCGCCTCATGTATGCATGTAAACAACTACCCTACCCATTAACTTCACTATTTTCCAGAAAGCAAAAGATGACACAACATTCCACCTCATCTTTATGCAAATATGGCCTAGTGTATGTGGCATCTTCCTTTGACCAACAAGCAAAAGATGAGGCAACATGGTGCCTCATCTTTTGCCTGTTTTTTTTCTGAACTGCTGTTATTGCATACATGAGGCAACATGTTGCCTCATGTATGCAATTAAAATATTTAATTTTATTTTGTATAATTTTTATTTTTACAATGTGAGAAAGCAAGTTTCCCACATGCATACATGAGGCGACATGTCGCCTCATGTATGCATGTAAGCAACTAAACTACCCACTACCTTCACTATTTGCCAGAAAGTAAAAGATGATGCAACATGCCACCTCATCTTTAGGGAAATTTACCATGTCCTGGCAATATGAATAAATGCGCTGCATCATTTCATGAGGACATGGTAGATATTTTGTATGTACAAAAGTGTGCCAACATATCATTAAGGTACTATGTTGGATTGAAACATATTGGTTAGCATATGTAGGAGAACATGTAGCAGCATGTTGCCTCATGTTTTACATATCTTGTATAGTAAATTATATTGTGATTGGATGGATGAAATGCTATTATGGGAAGGGTTTGGTGATCTTTTCAATTTTTGATGAAAGTATTATAGATGAGGCAGTTTTCAGATCTCTTCAGAGGTGCAGCACATGAGAAGCTAATAAATTTTCTTATATAGCTAATGATAAATAAACCTATTCTTAAAAGATAGAAAAGGTGAATCTGAAAAGATTGAAGTTAAACTTTCTAAAAGAAGAGATTTAATAGTATTCTTTATATAGCTCTAAAATAGTTATTATAAATTAACATCACATTTTTTAAGTTGTGTGATGGAATAACAAAATTTATTTATATTTTTTGGTCCCTGAAATTACTGGATTTTTTAAAGATATCTGTATTCACTCTGATACTGAGGAAAGACAGGATGGGAGTAGTGTCATAACTCCAATCCTATGGAGGAGTGGTTGTTTTACTTGACGTTTAAATAAACTTAAAAAAGGGTGGATGTCTAAATTTCTTTCAAGTTTTAAATCTCAAACATATAAGTAATCTATCAGGAAAAGGTTGATCAAAAATTGAAGGTCCCTAAACCCCCAGAAATGGAAGGTGTTCAGCCTTTTTCAGGGCCCAGGAGTTTTCCTATGGATGATATTGTTGAAGAATGTTTTACTGGGAAACTTCCAAAAGTCTTTCTAGAAGAAACACACAATTATAATTTGTCTGTGACAGAGTAGTTCATTTTTGATACTGAGAAAAAGGTCATTTTGGAAGATTTATCAACTTTTATAGAACTTTACTATTGTAAAAGTCAAGCTAGTTTGAAAGAAAAATAGCTTGATTTTTTACAGAAGGATAAATTGTCTCATTTATTTATACTAACTGCAGCTGTACTATTTTTAACAAAAAAAATTCTAGTTTTCATCCTTATTTTTCATCATAGCATAGAGCATACATGTAATCTGTTTAAATACTTTAAATTTCCCCTCCCTAAGTTTCTAAAATTACCCTTTAACTAAAATAATTATTAAAAAGTTTAAATAAAACCAAATTGAGTACTATAAGGTGACTGATTAGCTAGTTATGTTTGGTGAAAGTACACTTGTTTCTCACTCATTTATATTTTTATCTGCTCTTTCATATTTTTTTTTCAAATCCTTTTGTTTATCACTATAGGGTAAAACCTCAAATGATCAACTCATCTATTTTTTTTTAGATTATGGTGAAGTATATTCCTGAAACTATGATTCAATTTTAAAAATTACAGGTTTCAGATTAATCTGAATGAGTGCATTCTTTTATATATATATATATTTATAAAATTTCAAGTATAAGTCTATTTTTAAATTGAGATTCTAACTCTTATACCATAAAACATTCATCAAGTAATTTAAAAAATTTCACATTATTTTCTAGAATTCATTTTGAAAATATGGTAAAATTAATAATATTATATTATTTCATGTAGTAAAATTTTCAATGATTAACTTAAACCCACACTTCCTTCACAAAAACAGGGTATGAGAATTTTATATGTTCTTTCATTGAATTTTTGTCCTGGTAAAGTCTATGTTTCCAGCCTGCAGAAAGAAAATTATGAAAAGGTATTGCATGGCCTGAAATAAATGTTGTAAAGGAACTTAGTATGAAGGACTTCTTGCCTGGAAAATGAAGCTAATATAGAACTAAGGCAAAGTTTTTGAAAATTACTTAAGTTCAAATCAGATAGACAGCTTCAACAATAAGCATTGAGATATAATTTTTCTAATTTTTTTTTTTTTGGTACAGTGACATTCACAGTTTTATTTGGCTTGTAACTACTTTAAGCAAAAAATTTATTTCAAAGGTCACTTCTGATGTTACTTTAAGATACCTGAAAAATAACTTGACTGCAAGTCGTCTAACTTTTGACCTGGTGTAGGGTGCTCCCTATTAAGAACTTAAAAATATTATTTCTATAAATATTAAAACAAACCCTTTTTAGATTGCCATCCTTCTTTTTCATCTTTAAATGTCAATAATAAGTTTTTGAAATGTTATTCTTCTTCTAAAATTTCATATGAATCAAATTCTACTTACATCTACCTTAATAGATCAAGGTCAATAAAAATTTATCTACAATCTTTTTCTAGGTTTTTAAGATTTATTCAACTCCAAGAAAAAAGAAATATTCTTCCACAACTCTTAAAATTAATTCAATGGATAAATATTCAAACACTTTAAAATAAATTTCAATTTGATTGTGTTATATTTATCTTAAAATATATTGAGGTCCACTCTCTGACAAAAGTAAAAGCCCTTTTATAATTATTAATATTTTATTATAATATAATAAAATTTACTTAAAAATGATGTAGTAGTTTCTATTTTACATACTTGGTTTTATGAATTTTTAAAAAAAATTCAATTAGATATATAGAAATATCATCATATAATTCAGCTTTTGGAATTCTGCACCTTAATTAAAGATAGATGATGAAGGCTGAGTCAAGATATACAAGGAAAGTTAAATTCATATTGATTAAATATTCCTCTTCTACAAGGTAAATTTTAAAATTAGAATTAATTTTTATTGGAGATCAAAATTGATTGATATATTCATCATTTTCAAGATATCTCATTTCCTTTTATTGATTATTTCACTTCTACTTTTGAATTTATATGCTTTACTAAAATATAATTATGTGATGAAAAATATTCAATTTATCAAAAAAAAAAATCATAAGTCACACTAGTGTACAAATTTCAGTAAATTTAAGATTGAATAATGCCACTAAATTAATTCAAGTTTGATATGAAAGTAAATAATGAATTACTCAAAGAAAAAAATTAATATTTAATTGTCCATTAATTTTTTTTCTTTTAACTTAAATAAGAATAAAATAATACATGGTTTTATTTAGGTATCAATAAGAAAAAACTTATTTCAAAAATTAGCAAATTTTTAATATTTTTAAAAACAATATTAATAGTACAGATCTATTTATATCGATGAATATGATCTTTTAAGACAGAAACTAAAAATGTTGTATATTTTTAGTTTCTGTTTGCAATAATTAAGTAAGTTACAAAGCTATATTTTGTTCCTTATATTTTATTTTATAATATTTTATTTTACATGTAGTAATAATAATTTTTTATTGTAATATGATTTTTCAATTTTTACATCCATTTTTTTTCATAATTTTATTGTTTTAAGCTTTCACTAGATTATACATAATCATCAGCTTCATAAAAAGGTTTTATAGATGTGTGTCTAAATATATCATTCTACCACTAAACTAAAACTATACCTGTACAATACAATCACATTTTTACCTATCACTACTTAATGGTATTTTACTTTTTTTATTAACATTTATATCAGAATTTTTTTCTGTATTTAATTTTTCAATATCTTTAGTAACATTAAATATATAGTAATTCACTAACTTTTTTTTTTGTTAAATCAGTCTTTTCATTGTACTTAGAAAGTTTCATGATAAGAAAATTACATCTTTCTAACTCTTCATTTAAATTTAAGTACTCAGAAATTTCTATTTCAAACTCTTGGAGTTTTTTAAATGTATTGAAAAGTCTTGTACTAACTTGAATAGAAGAGCCAATGCAAGTGAATCCACCAATTTCATAACATCATGAAGTGAAATGATTAAGAAGGTTTGCTGGCCATAGAATCGCTGTGATGCAATTAGTGGCCTCCATGTCTACTTTTCAAGCTATTTCAGGAAAATGAAGCTCTCCACCTTTTTGACATCGTTGATTTGAGTCATAAGGTTGATGAAGAGAATTTTTCTCAGTGTCTTTAGGCATGAAAAGTCCAAATGTATACTTGCTACAGTCTGAGTCACAGTGAGGACTATTTGAAAACCCGTTTCCATTTGAGCCTGTTGTCCAAGTAACATTGCCAGCAAATGGTTCAATTTCTTGATCATAAACATTTTCTCCAAACCCAGGAGTCCCAAGCTTTTGACAGAGTTTTACTGCTTCTCAATACTTAACATTAGATATATTTTGATAAAAAAATTTAAAGAATAACTCTATTTGCTTCATGCAACAATCATACTCTGCCAAATCTAAGGGCCCAGAAGCATATTTACCTATAAAAGTAATTAAAATAATAATAGATTAAAACTATTCATAAATAAAACTGTATAATAATTACAAATTAATAGAGACTTTTTCCTATCTAAACACCAACCACCAACAAACATATTACCAAATCCACCACCATTTTTATGAGCTTTATTTTGCAAAAATCCATGTTCACAATACAAAAAGTCTTTGATGCACTGAATTTTTGCTTCAAGCATCTTTAATCAAATGAGATCTTCAATAGAAAATGTTTTCACTATAACACTTGCAATTGAGGAGCGGATTGGATGGAAAATATAACAGCTAGAATTTGAAGTAAAATACCATTCTGGATTAACTAAATTTTTTTCAAAACTCCTAGAAAAATATTTTGCCTTCTTTCCATCTATCTCAATACCGTAATTTTCAACAATAAATAATGCATTCTTGATGTTTTTTGCACTCTTGTTGTTTGATTTTTTTCCTCAGCAGTGATTTTTCTTTATAAACAAACTTTTTGAAGCCTGCATCTTGTAGTGTAGTGGATAAGAAATTAATTTAATTCAAAAATAAATAAAAAAAGTGCAAAAGAATCCAATTGTTAAAATTAAGACCTCCAAAAATAATCATTATATATTCTTAATAATAAATAAAGAATAATATTCAACATGCATGTAGAAAACATGAGTATTAGCTGCATTTAAAATATTAATCAAGTATTTGGAATTAAAGCTTCATTTTATTGCTTACAAGTATAGTATTCTTCTGTATGTGTTGGACACATGAGATTCAACTATACCCTAAACATAAACAATTAAATGTGAAGCTTAAATCCAATGCCCAATTATCATCATAAATACAGCAATAATACATAAGTATGTTTTGATTCTTTATCTAATTTTTCTCCATATATAAATAATATATCAAACCGCCAGATATCCATAATTTATAATGTTGAAAGGTATAGTTTCCTTAAACAAGAATCAACTATACCTCTACCATTAATAGAATTACAGGAGGCCAATACAATAAATTATTGATATGTAGAAAAAAATTGATCCCATACACATGTGGATACTATGATATTTTATTTTATTTTATTATTTAATATATAATGATTGAAAATAATAAAAACTTTAAAAATAAAATAGTGAAAAAAAGATATTCTTACTTGAAATTTTAAAAAAATCCTTTGGTAGGAGTTGATTGATCAATAAATGGACAACTAATCTGTTGATTTAAATTTTTAAGAATAGATTATTTTAGAAAAATAAGTATTATTTTTATTGAATGAAAAAATTGAAAAGAGAAAGACAAACAAATATAAATTTGGATGCTAACCAATAATTAGCTTTTTGATTATACTATGACAAGTTAGAGATCAAGCTGCCAAGAGTTAAAAACAATCATCAGTTCTATTTTTTTTTATTTTTTAAAGATATTTACAAGGATAGTAAAATACCAACAATCCAATTTAGTAATCTGTAAACAAATTACTTTGGTTTCAAACCTAATTATTGAGAAAAATGGATACACTAAAAGTTGAACTTATATATAAAGTGAAATTAATATTTTTACTTAATAAAAAAGTATAAGGGTCAAACCAAAATAAAAAACTCTTAAGTGAAACAGATGGAAAGCTAATTATTATAATAACCTGTCTCTTGTAAGTGGAAGGAGAGAAGTAGAAAATTTGCCACTTGGATGAAAATTTGCTTAAAGTTATGCATATAGAAACATGCAAGTTAATGAAGCCAGTTGCATGGCATGCAGTGACTTGCATAAGGCGTATATGCAACAAGTTTTTACACAGCAATATATTGTACAAATGATGACAAAACATTTTCACATGCTTTTAATTAAAACTTACATATTGTTTTTACAGCTTATTTTTATAGGGTTTCACAACATATAATTCGAGGAACCAAAGCCTTGGATAGTTTCACACGGATTCAATTAATAATTATTTTAACTTATTTTTCAAATTGAATCCACTTATCCTTATCATTTTTTCACATAAGGTGGTAAAACTTACCTTCAGCTGTTATAGACACATTTTTATCACTTATTATTTTTGTTGCCACTAAGTTGAAATTTGGCTACAAAAGAGTTAACAACCAAGTGTATATTTCTGCAAAACAATATGCACACAAAATCAGTATTTTGATATTTTAAACATGTTAAAACTGGGTATATAAGTTTTGGAATTTAAAAATATCCAATACCACTTTTCCTAGCTTTAATTTTTTATTATGCACATATACATTTCACACTGTCAAAAAATTAATGCCAAATGGCATGTAAAAGAGTAGCATGAATTTCAATATCTCAACTAATCTTATTTCTTATTAATTCAAACCAGCCAGGGGGAGCCTGGCTGGTAGTAAATTTTTAAGCAGCCAATGTTGCTTCAAGCAACATCAGCTGCTCAAATCTTGCCTTAAAACCTCCCAGCCAGGGCTATCTGGCTGGGAGATGCAAAAAACATTTTGCAACCAAAGTCGCTACAAGCAACTTTGGTTGCTTTAAAAAAAGACTTGCAGCCAGTTTTATACTGGCTGAAAGTCATTAATATAAAAAAAAAGCAAGTGAAGTTGCTGCATGCAACTTGGCTCTCTTTTAAACCCAACATCTTGCAGGCAGTTTTAAACTGCCTGCAAGATGTATTATATATTTTACCAAAGCCACTAAAAGTGGCTTTGGTCATTTTATTTATTTATTTAACACTACCAGCATAAAGCTGGAAGCAATTTATTTATTTTATTTTATTTTTTCTATCCCAAGCCACTTCCTGTGGCTCAGGTTATTTTTATTTACTTTTTTTAAAGTTATTACCAGCCAGGCTCCCCCTGGCTGGTAGTAAATTTTTAAGCAGCCAATGTTGCTTCAAGCAACATCGGCTGCTCAAATCTTGCCTTAAAACCTCCCAGCCAGGGTTATCTGGCTGGGAGATGCAAAAAACATTTTGCAACCAAAGTCGCTACAAGTGACTTTGGTTGCTTTAAAAAAAGACTTGCAGCCAGTTTTATACTGGCTGAAAGTCATTAATATAAAAAAAAAGCAAGTGAAGTTGCTGCATGCAACTTTGCTCTCTTTTAAACCCAACATCTTGCAGGCAGTTTTAAACTGCCTGCAAGATGTATTATAAATTTGACCAAAGCCACTTTTAGTGGCTTTGATCATTTTTTTTAATTTTTATTAAACACTGCCAGCTAAAAGCTGGCAGCAATTTTTTTTTTTTCAATCCCAAGCCACAGGAAGTGGCTCGGGTTATTTTTTCATTTTTTTAAATTATTACCAGCCAGACCTCCCCTGGATTGTCGTGTTATCTGTCATTTGAAATTTTGTAAAAAAGTTTAGAGGAAATATAAAATGCATATTCTTTGATACATTATGAATTATGAGTGGTAGAGGATTGATGAAGGGATTAATACCTTAAAAATAAAATGGGCCATTGCTGATAAGGAGAGTTCTAAAACAATAGATATTTTCTATGAAAATGAGATGGGATGGAGTAAAATAGGGGTCTCAAAATTTATCAAATATTCCACATAAACACGCCATAAAAAAATTACCAAACACCCCATCAGAAAATGAAATACACCTGCCCTAGACAGGTGTATTTTGATGGTGTGTTTGACCTCAAACACACCTTCTTTTGGGAAGAAAAAGCCATCAAAACACTTCTCTCCTTCATCTTGATTAGTCAGCACTAGGTACAGACAAGCCATCTCCTTATATTCTTTTTCACCTTATTCCTAAGGGCTTATTATTCAACATGTGAAAAATGTAACTTCCCACCACTTAAGAAGCCACTTCATCATACACTCACCCTTAGTCTTCATCACCATTCACTAAAATTCCTCTTTCAGTCCATTTTAAACTAGAAATAACTGCTACCACTCTAGCCCTGGATCTATTGGTTAACTCAGATACCAACTCCAATTCTGAAATTAACTTGGCTTACATGTGTGACATGCTGAATAGTCACTACTTATATTCCAGAACACTTTCCATACAACACCAACCACAATTTAACCTTGAGGTTCTTTAAAGCATTCTTCAAATTAGCTTTAAACAGATATTTTGCACAACTTTGTCTGGATTTCTCAGTTACTTGAACTGATATAAGATCACTCAATTTTCAGAAATGATTCTTGTTGTCCATAAAAAGATTCTCCTATTCAAATCTGTGTTGCACTTTGTCATTTTAGCTCAAATTGAAATGGTGGCACATTTACCCATCTTGAAAACCTCTTCCAGATCAGAGATGGAAATAAATATTTTGATTGTAAAAAAATTCTTAGAATCTCTCTTATATACATTGCATGCTTCTACTATTTCTATTTTTTAGGATTCCAGTTGATTAAATGTTTTGTATTTAAATTATAAGTAATGTTTTTCTCCATATCTACATGACTAAAATTCATTCTTGATTTCTATTAATAATTTGGTTAAATATGGTTTTTCAACAGCTGGATTAACCAACCCTTATGCACAAGATACATAAATTAACAATTTTTTTTCTAAATATAGAAATTTGGCGATACACTCCCCTGTGTTTCACTATATTAGGGGGTGGTGATTGCCATTTTTTTCATGTCAAAAAAATTTTTTATGTCTGAGAAAAAAAATGGCAATACCTCATCCTGAATTTTACTGTGGGAGGGGGTGGAGATTGCCATATTTTTCATGTTAAAAAAATATTTATGTAAGAAAAAAAAATCACAATACCTCCCCCTGCAATTTAATGTGGGAGGGGGTAAAGATTACCAAATTTTCATTTTAATTTCATAAATTCTTAAATAAATCAATAAAAAAATATAATCAGCCAAGTAAAAGTAATGGGATTCACAATTCCACCTGATAATGATTTCAGATGTGACCAAATCCAAATAAATCATATGACAAGAAATGTATTGACAATTCATCCATTCAATACAAATAAATAATTAAATGAACAAATTTATACAGCAGCAAGGCTCAATCGCACAAAAGTTTTATTTGATTGTTTATATTTAATAATTGATAATTTAAAAATTTTTGAAATAAAAAAAAAATGGAACATCTTCTATTTACCATATTTGGAACCCCTCCATAAAGATTTTCTATAAATAGGGCCCTTCCCCCTTGCTTTACTTACCTGGTTTATTCGACTTTGGTTGATCTGGAATGAAAAACCAAAATGAGTAAGTGTTTCACAAGATTCCAAAAAAATGAGAACACTTTTTACAAGATATCAAACAAGGAGTTTCCTTGGTAGTTTGATTATTATCTCTTGAATTTTTGATTGATTACTAAGCTGAGAAGAGTTCCAAATAGATTTGATGATGCTATCTCCTGAAAAAAATCCAAAACACCAACAAATCAGGGAAAAAAATGATTTATAAAGAAGAAAATTTGAGGAAACAAATGATAAAAAACAGTTGAGGAATTGACATACATTGGGAGTGGTACAATGAAAAGTATCAGAAAAAACATGCATATTATGGAATATCAAAATTCAAAAATGTAAATTAGTTTACATAAAAAGACTCAACTTTAAAAGTAGATATCTCAGAAATTTCTGAGCCAAAATTGATTATGCTTTCTGGAAATGAAATTCATGCCTATAGAGAACCTGTAATCAAAATAATGTGAGATTTGAATGAGCCAAAATCCAGCAAATGTTAATATTCATCCTCATAAAATAAAATTACAAAATTGGAAGGATTCATCCAAATCTGATATTTAGCTTATCAAATCAGAGCCAAAAACCTGAAGTATTATTTGAAATATATTGCATAAGCCCTATATGCATATTATTCAACATTGAACTTAAAAAATGTAAATTAGTCCATGAAACAAGATTCAACTTTGGAAGCAGTTATCTCAGCAACCACTGGACCAAATTCAATACCATTTGCTGGAAATAAAATCCATGATTCTGGAGATTTTTCCAACAAAAGGATATGTCATTTAAAAATCCCTAACCCTATTTCTGACCTTTTATTTTTGACTTAAAAGAAAATCAAAAAAGGGTTATAAAAATTAAAGCCAGGTATTATCAATAGTCTAAAAAGATCTATTTTAGCTACCTATGTTTTTGATAAGTATTATATTTTTTCCAGAGTAAGACCTACTTGAGATGATTAAAATAAAGTTGATGGAAGTTTGAGCCAAGTGGATGATAAATATCTCAACAACCAGTGAGCCAAATCAGATGTTGCTTGGTGGATATGAGAGCTAGGCTTCTGTAGAAACTTCTTAAAAGTGGAAATGTGATTTGAGAAAACAAAAAAAGAAATAGAAAAAATAACAAAAACAAATTCAGAAAAAGAACATCAGTTAAAATTGAAAAAAAGATGGTGGGAAGATGACTTACCTGATACGAAGTCTTTAAAGATGTAAAAGGACCAGATAGAAGTTCAGGAATTGATGGATAAAAGAAATAGAAGAAGAGTTAAGGAAGTGAGAGAAGATGAATAAAAGGATATGAGGGATCATTGAAAAACAGAAAGAATGAAAAATTATGTAATTTCTGAAATATCCAACTTCATGTTGAGATGATTAACCAAAATGAATCAGGAAGGGAAAAATTATGCTTTCAGTAAAAATTCAAAATAATAGTCAATATGCAAAAATAAAACAAACCCAAGTGGAGAGTACATGCAACTTGATCATTTTGAGAGCATGAAAAAAGGATTTAAAAGGGTTGTGTTGAAAATTTTGTAGTGTTCTTGGCATGATGACTAAGTTTTGAGGATATAAATTTGTTCAGGAATTTTTGATAAAGAAAGTAATGAAAAGCTCAAAATTTACTGGGGCACCATGTGTAAAAATTTGTATCAAAAAAGTGGGAGGGGAAAGATGTGATGTGTGGTGAATTGGGAGGATCTGTAGACTGGTTGGCTGTGCTGTGGCTGGAAAATTTTCACTAAAGTAGGACATATTTGACCCCATGTTTAAGTTCTCATGTACCAAATCAGCCATGTTTCATGGTGTGTTTATGTGGTGGTTTTCAAATGAAATCCACCGGGCATATTTGTTCAAGTTTGAGACCCCCTATTAAAAATTAGATGGGTAGAGGAGGAGGAAGAGATCCTTAAGAAAATGAATAAAATATTGCTTTAAAAATTTTTTAAGGATAAATATTAAATTGAAATAAATTTTGTAAATATTTTTGTCATTATATTGGTTTCCACTTTTAAATACAGCTACTATTTCACATGTACTCATACCAAAACTTGGGAAAGTGATTTATATAAGCATTAAATATTTAAATCAGAAAACTTGCATATTAATTTCCATAACAACCATTCAAGTTATACACTTTAAGGACTATTTTTATTTTTATATAAATATAAATATTTCTTTTAGTTGAGTAACTGAAGATTTTATTTTCAATAGCCTGTAGGTCTTATATTTTAGGTAAAATTTAAAAAATTATACAAAATTTAGTTTTGCAAATACTTAATAGATTAGAAGTGAGAAGTGACTATAATCTTTTTAAAATTTGAAAATAGGAATGGCATTAGTTATTTCAATCCCTATAGCTATTAATATTTGTGATCAATAAATTTGCTAAATTTATCTATTGTCACAATTATGTAGTAAAAGATATTATTATTGTAAATTAAATTTACTTTCATAATTTTATGGTTTATCTTTTGAATGCAAAGTAATTATTAGGTATGTTAAGGAATAATTTTCTTCCTCTAAATTGATAATAATATTTTATATTCAAAAGCTTATGTTGGATCAATGTGTGCTCAATGTGTGCTCAATGAAGGATAAAATCATGGTTATAGTTGATCAACTTATGCATAACTTGAGATCAATTGAGTTTCATCTTTGGACCAATCTGAGAATAAATGTAAATCTAACTCTAGTTTACTTATGTTTATAAAGTATTCATAAACCTGGCATAATTAAGGGACACTCTAAATTTCAGCAGAGGGGATTGCTAGCAATATACCCCTAGATTTCCCATGGTGAGTAGTCATTTATTATTTCAACTCATGAGATTACTCTACCAAAAAACCATATTTACATGCAATTTTGATGAAATAAATCATTAAAAGTTCCACAATATCATATATGTATTACATTGAATAATTGTATATTGCGAAAATTCTTAGTAGATGAATACTCAATAGAACAAAAAAATGAGCAAAAATAGATGTTCTTTCATTTTTAATCATCTTCTTGCATATAAAAATGTATAAAAATTGATTAAAATCCACTTGTATAAGAATTATACTTCTTTCTATACTTATAATAAAACAATTTATTAATCATTAGTGCTTAGTGTAAAGAAGCTATGAGAGGACTTAATTGAAACAGAAATTAGGAAAAAATATTACTATCTTTTATTTCTTTAATCATGAGTCTTTTCACAGTATTATAGAATTAAATACTTGAGAATTTTGATTGTTCAATATGTTTGTTAAATAAATCCATTGAACTGAAAATATTTATATTGCATAATCAGAAATAATAAAAATACAAAGAAAATCAGGTAATATGGTTTAAATTTAAAAATGAAAGTTATAAAGTCTTTGTTAAAAGGAGTTATCAATAAAAAAGAACCACTGATCTTATTATAAATTTTTTTTTAAAAAAAACTAATAAAATCATTAGAGAGGTTAAAAGTGGTGCTTTTTAAATAAATAGTATAATTTTCAGTATTTTTAATGATCAAGTGAAATTCAAAATGAAAATTAAATTGTGTTTTATGAAAAAAAAATTGTGAATGGATCAGGTTCTTAATCTGCCCTTGTCATTATTTCTATAAATTATTCATTAAAATTTCACTATTATTCCAGCACAGACTCATCCATTATTGGTTAAGAGCTCAAGATGAGTTCAAATTAAAGTTCACTATCAGTTCATTATAAGTTCAGTCTGAGTTCCATCTGTGTTCCATCTAAGTTCAAGTTGAGGACTTGCTAGAAAGTCCCCCCTAAATATTGTGTGGTGAAGCAACATGTGTGACATGAAGCATGGCTTGTGTGTGATGTGGGCAAGATCAGATATCCTGTTTTATTATGAGATATCATGTCTTGTTTTTCATGCAGGACATTTCAACCTGCAACACAAATGTGACACAGTTTAGCCTGCAGTGATATATATACTTACTTGTACATACAGATGTTTTGGCCATAACTCACAAATTTCTTATAAAACCACCATGAAACAAATATGTATTCTCACTCTTAAGACTTCAAAGAATTCAAATATGACATCGAAATTTCATTTCATTCACTCTTTTTTTTTATTTTTTTATTTATAAATTGCCATTTTTTCAATCAACAAACTCAAAATCTCATGAAAAGGAGACCTTAACCACACAAAAGTGCTCCTTTCACACTACTAATTCAATGAAAAAGATTTTTTTTCAAACTCAATTTATTTCATCCAGGGGTCACAAGTGAGTGGAACCATCACCATCAGCAATGCAAGCCTTCATTCATTGTGGAATTGATTGAACAAGATGCTCCAGTTGTTGAGAAGGAAAATCATCTCATGCTTGTTGTATTGCTTTATGCATCTAAGAAATGCTTTTTGGTTGATATTATTTTTCAATATTAACCTTCATTGTTTTCCAAACATTCTCACTGCAAAAAATCAGATGGCACCTGCTAGCAGGTGCCTATCCCTATATTCAGTTTTGATTTAAGAGTAAATTTGATTTGATATTGCACAAGCTAGTGTGCTAATTTTTCAGTGCACAGTCTTTCCAAAAGAATTACAGCTGAGCTGAAATTGAGTTAAATCAAAGATAGGGATTGGCACCTTCTATTAGGTGCCCATGTTTTTTTTCTGGTGTCTCAATCAGATTTAGGCTGGGTGATTGGGCTGGGCAGGTCATCTTGGAAAGATTAATAACAGATTAGAAATCTTGTGATAGCTTTGAGGTGCTCACCAAAGCATTATCATCCACAAGGAGAAGGCAATTGTGAGGGACAACTTTGGCAAGCCATGGAAGCAAGGAGCCAAGGTAGACATTGTCTATGAATTGCTTTGAAGTTCATTGGTTTGATGGTAGGACTACTATAGGTGCCTTGCATGTATTGAAGAATCTTCTTCATATCATGATAGTGGAGCAGCCACTTTTGAAAGTAGGCTGTAAACATTCCATGTGAAATTTTTTGCTGCTCTGATGCCAGACTAAAACTTGAGTTGACTGCTTGCCAACTTCAAAGCTGCATTCATCAGTCCATATACCTTTCTTCCAATCTTTAACTTACCAGTGGACATGTTAGCAAGCAAATTGAATTTGTCTTTCTTCATGGGAGAGATTGAGGTGAGGTTTTTTGATGGCAATATGTTTATGAAAACCAAGATCATGAGCATGGTGGCAAACAGTTTGGAATGAAATTTTACGGGTAAGACTGTCAGTAATCTCATTCAAGGTCTTCTTACAATTGCTAGTGAGGCTTTTCCTGATTTGAAACATGTCTTTTGGGCTGGTCATGACAGGGCGGCCAAGTTTTTCTAATTTTTCGAGTCTTCCCTTGCTTTGGTATGTGGCAATAATTTGACGCACAGTGGCTCGTGGGATGTTAAAATGGGCTGATACTTGGTTTTCCAAGGAGCCTGAGGCTGCCATGCCTATGATAAGGCCATGCTCACTGGTTGTGAGTTTCTTTTTTGCGGAGTGACGTGCCATGATAGGCACCTAAAGGTGCAAAAATAAGGGATGATTTTTAAGCTAAATAATAAAGAAAAAAACAATGAGCAATAAAAGAAAAACTTACCAAATGATAGAGTGAGACACAAAGAACCAAGGAACAAAGTTTGGAGATGGTATTGGCAATGATGGTGGTATACAATAAAGATGAAAAATTACAAAAATGGGGATTATGCATAAAAAGTGGCCAGAACATCTGTCCCCCCAAGTATTTACTGAAATGAATTACTAATGTGAGGTGTAAATGACACGGTGCCAGAATATGCATCAAAGTAATAGTTAAGTATGCATGGAGTGGGGTGTTACCGACACGGTGGTAGATGCGCTAAGTAACTGCTCAGTAAGTGATCATAATTCCTCAGTATATTTTTGGTTACAAGTCAGTAAGGATTCAGCAGGATTTCACTTAGAGCTATTGCAAGAATTTAGTTTGATTTACATCTGAATTACAACTGTGACTTGCGAGAGTTATGAAATTAGTGAGTTATTTTGATTTTCTTATTTGCCAGTGTTGGCGCTGTTGGACTAGACTTATCCCCTAATAATTTCAAGTGGGTCACGCAGACCACTAATTAATTCCTCACCATGATTTTTTTAATTCTTCCCTCCTTTTTGAAATCCAGCTTAGCATAAAGTATCTGTTTTTGCTTGCCCATCCTTCATTCACCATGCATTTAATCACGCTCATAAAAATGTAACTCAATTTTCTATCCAACCTAATGCGTAAAATTCGAACTGCCATTACACTTCTCTCTCTCTGCTTTGACCCAACCATTTGATAGACTTTTTTTTTAGAATTGCTACTTAGCCTCTAGTATAATGCCGTCTCACCACCGAATTGTAGAGAGGGGGGCTGACTTGGTCAATTGTAATATACAAGAATAGGGCAAGGAGGCGCAATTGTGAACCCCTGTTAGACAATAACATCATTGAAACCACTAACTAGTGCTAGTTTGGTGATCCTTCTTAGTGACCGGATAATAATAAAGCTAATATTGAAACCTATAGAAAATTACTTCATAAAATCTGTAAGTATAAGTAAAGTCTAATTAAGCTAATACAAATAAGGTAGAACATACTATGAAGCGAAATAAGAAGCAGAAGTACGACAATTAGGATGAGGTAAATGTAAATTAAAAAGTGATATTGGAAAAGTGCAAAGGAGCGGTATCCCAAACTGCTGCGTATGTCTCTTCTTCTTCTTCTATAGCAAAGGAACATGGTTATATCTGTTTGATGGACAAGTTATTCGGAAATCAAGCAGTATTCCAGTGCGAAACCACAACTTCTTGGATGCGTGAAAATGGAAAGAAAAGGTTAGACATGAAAGATGTTTACCATGATGTTTTTTTGCAGGGGATGCCTAATTTAGCACTAACAGAACTAGATGGCATGATTGAAGATGGCTGAATTTAGATCAGAGTCTGGCCTGATTTAACTTGAGCTTTGGATTGCCAATTTTAAGCTGTTTCTGTGGAGCTAGCCCTCGTCACTGACGGCGCGCACTCTGGTTTCGCAAGGTCTTCCAGATGGAGCAACTGATGTAGCAATAATGAGTAATTAATAAGAAAGCTGTATGCGCTTCATCCAGAAATGGCGACTAAAGCTGTCCACAAAATGTTAAGGAAAGTCCAACAATGTACAGAGATCTAAGGTAGAATAATTAGTCTTCATTTAGACGCTTTTCATCTTATAATATACACTTTGTTTGCCTATATAGAAAGGTCTTCTTTCCATGGCTTTCATCTCATCCTCTGTTTTAGCCACATACAAACTAGTAGAGTGTCCTTCCACATATTCTAGCTTCTTCTTCTTGTTTTCCCATCACCAGCTTTGCTTATTCACCTTACTTGGTGCACGCTTCACTTTCTTGAGTATCATTTAAAGCCTTGGAAATATCCCATCTTCGCTCTTCCTCATCTCAGTCCTATTGTCTAACTTATACATCTCATCCAATCATCATGTTATTTTTTGGATTTTTGTTCCACTTCTCTCTTGTTTCTTTCTTGATTGCTGCTGATCCTTCAACTAACGTTTCCACTACCGCCGATTCAACCAGTGCTGTCAGTAGCTTATATCCACTCAATAAAGTCTTATTTTCCCCTAACAAGCCCCTTTTTCTTTTCTTCACAGCCTGGGCTTCCAGCAGCCTGTGCTATCCAATGTTCCTCCACGCAGCTTTCAAAATCTCCTTGTATTAGTCCGTACCCGTCACTTTATCCTTTTCTGATATACATATCCTTATCTTATGCTCTTTTGCTCTCTCATCACAGGTCTTACCAACTTTACTTGCATATGTACGGATGAAACCTTCCAGAAAGGTGTTGCCCATTGTCGTAAGTTTGAAGTTCCCGTTCTCTAAACGAATTATCCGGCTCACTGGGTTTTTTTTTCTCTATTTTCTGACAGTCGCCCAAGTTAGTCATCATTTTCTTGTTTTCACTTTTTTAATTATTAAATCTGAGTTGGATCTTTCTTTAGAGCTGCAACTCAAGCGAAGGGGAAGCAGCTATTAAATTTGGCGTTTCATCTTGTAGTGCTGTTCCTGGGTCCATTGCAGGCATGACTGCAAACATGACTAATGTATGTCTTTACCCTTTATAAAGTGTCTGCAGCAAACAGCTATACTTCATCTCACACCACTTCTAACTCATAGACTTCTTCTACATCGCACAATATGACCGCCGGTACCAATGTGACCGGTGCTCACAATGCGAACTCCTCTGAGACTTCTTCATCTACTACACCTTCGGGCGGATGTAAGTTTATTGTACTCTGGTGTTCCTCTTTGCTTTCTCATAATAATTTCTTTTTTTCGGTATCACTTAAAAATAGCTTCCGCCACGTTTGGATCTGTCTCCTCCAGCGTAATTGGGGCTGGAACGCTGGCGATCAGTCTTTGCTTAACAATGTTGAGCTAAATTGGTTTGTTTATGCATTTTTTTACTTCATATTTCCTTTCTTATGTTTTGCATTTGAATTTCAATTGACGATCTGGCTGATACGTCTTTTATTTCTTTTTCCTTAATGAAGGTTTCTGATGCTTGTGTCACACGAATTTCATGAGTATTGATATCTCTTGATGAGAGTATTTGGATGCAGAATCATTGTTTTTTGGTATCCCTCACGTGCAAAAGACTTGTTGGCTTAAATTGGTTTATGTTTACTTCTTCGATTGAACAATCAAATATTTTCATGTTCAAGTAAATTTACTGTCTTTTGTACATAATTCGAAGGCCAACGGGGAATCATGAAGTAATCAATCGTAAGATCAAAGTCAATGTTGAGAGTCGGAGTTACTGGGGTATTAGTTAATGCTTCAAGTTAATAACACTTTGACCCTGACTAGTCACGTTTATTGAGTGCAGTCACCGGCAGGACGTTTTTTTCAGTAACTTGACATCTTGAATTGGAGATTTTAATAGCGTAAAGCACCAGAAAAGCACTTTCAATGTATATAAGTAAGAAGAAGAAAAGACATACATCCTACAAGAAATTTCATTGTATCACTTGAGAATACCATTTTATGTTATGGTAAAAATTCTCACTAACCTTACTTCAAACAGATATTCTTATAGAAAAAAAAACAAGTATACGCTGAATTCCCTTCCTCTCCAACTCAGAACTGTAGAGAATGATGCCATGCAGAACCAGGGAAAGATCTCGTGTACTCTGAGGTTATTATACTATAATATATACTGATGGAAGTCTAGCTAAGTACATAGCATGGTAACACCATAACAAGAACAAGATTGAGAAGCTAATATCACCATGTGGAAAAGTCACAAAGTGTCACGCAACAACCAGACTAAGACATGTTGCAGAACAGAGCATGCATCTTTCAAAACTCAAAATAAGCAGAAAAATTTTTTATACAAGGCACAAAGTTTACAACAGTGAATGATGTTACTGTACACTTTTTTTCTCTTTGATTTTTAGTTTCATGATACATTCCTTTTGTTCTTGTCTTTGTCTTTGTTTTTGTTTTCTTTTGTCAGTGTTAGAAATTCAATGTTTTATTGGTTTTAAATACCTATTGTTCTTTAATCCTCAACCCTGACCCCCCCCCTCAACTCACCCACAACCACTACCAACATCTCCTCCTTAAACTGATAAAATAAAAATCTTGGCCAGGGAAGAATCAACACAGTTAGAAAAAAAATTATGGGGAACAATCTAACCAAAAAAATATGATGGTGGGAAGATGACTCAACCCATATAATATTAGAAAAGGGGTAAAACACTCAACCCTTTATGAAAGATTTCAAACCCCTTTATAAAATATAATAAGCGTTTTATTAGTAAATGCTCCAATCTCTCAAATACGATGATCTCTGCTGAAAGTACCTTTATAAAATATAATAAGCGTTTTATTAGTAAATGCTCCAATCTCTCAAATACAATGATCTCTGCTGAAAGTACCTATAAAGGTAAGTAAATATTTGATGAGCAAAAATAACAGAGATCTATTTCATAAATAATAAAGTAAGTAACCTTTATAAAATATAATAAGCATTTTATTAGTAAACGCTCCAATCTCTCAAATACGATGATCTCTGCTGAAAGTACCTAATCATATAAAACATAAAAGAACTATTAATATAAATATAGAAAAGAAAAAGAAAGAAATCACATCCAACCTATAAAGGTAAGTAAATATTTGATGAGCAAAAATAACATAGATGAGGAAGGAAAACGACACATCAGCTCTATATAAAGTAAAAAAAATTGCTCAATCATACATTGGATATGATTGAAAAGTACAACAGAGAACATCTACAATGACGAGAGACATAAATAGAACGAGCACACAATTGGTAGAATATAGACTAAATGACATAATTATGGCATGGTAAAGTGGTAAAAATAAATAATAGTATGATAGTATGAGTCATGTATTTTCACACTTTACAATAAGATTTCAAGGAACACAGTCTACCTGACTCAATATGGATGTGAGGCTCAAAGTCTACTTGCCTTGAAATCTGTGGATGACACTCTACCCAGTAAGGAAATAATACAATTCAAGGCAAATGATCTCAGGCTGATGGTAATTAGCAGAAAAATAATTTGATGTTTGAAACTAACTAAAAGGAGTGTAATGTGAAATAATATCAGAATTTGGATTATAACCTTACCTGATGGTAATTAAGAGAAAAACAAAGATAGAAAAAAGAATGAATGTGACAATTGATGTATGCTCTCACTTATCATCAGTATAGGTTTACCCAGTAACATAGGTTTCAAAAATTGTAATAAAATTGTGTTAAAAGAGAAGTATGCATTTTTATGTAGCCATATTTATAAATTTAGCTGAACAAGCAGCACATAATGGTATTTTTTAGATTCTCTATAAACAATAAGGTAGAAATAAAAACACAGACAAGTTTTCCAAAAGAGAAACAAACTAAGAAAACAGCTTAAAAGCTAACATCATTCACAGGCAACACAACACCACCACTTCCCCTCAAAAAGCAACATGATTATCAGGGGAAGGGGTGGAGAAGAGCTGAGGAGACACAAAATAAAATTTTGTTTTTGCATGATTCATTTTTTCTTTCTATAAATATTAATCAATTTTTACTAATTTATTTTATAGATAAAGATTTCAATTTTAGTGAAAAAAACTGCATGTCACTGGATGACCTACGCACAAGGTCAAGGGTGTTCCTGGAAGTGAGATGGAGGGAGGAGTTTAGAAACTTCTTTGATGCACAGAGGAACTGTTCGAGGAAGTGATTTGAAGATGACTCAAAGGAAGAGCTACTGCTTTGAGATATGTTCGAGAAGAATTTTAGTATAATTTAAAGGTAATGTAAAAAATCTTAAAATCTCACAAAGGGTTGGAAACTCAATAATCAAAGATTTAGGATTTAGAAATGATTACTGAGAAAAAAAGGAAAGATACAATAATAATGATTTAACCTAAAGCTTTACCACTATTAACTATATATACGTTTTATAATTTAATTCTAAAGAATGTCGAACCAAAATCCCAACCCCTTTTATATCCTTTACTCCTCCTTGCATTGACCTCATACCCATCCATTATTCCGCACACCACAGACCATTAAAAAATACATCCATTACACCTGGACCCTCCTCACTAACATCCTTTAACCCTTTAATCCTCCACTATCCATTCTGTCCATTCTCACTACACCTTTTAATAATTCACAGACATTTAATAAACCTTTTAGTGCACCATTACATTGACTATTGCGCTGTGCGTTGCTTATTGAGGAAAAGACCGAGACACACTATTGAGAGATTGACTAATTTAGATTTAGAGTTTAGACTAGCACGGTTGAATAGTGAGTACACAAAGGAAAGTCGCAGTTGCTATGTAGAATTGCTTTCTGCGCTTCGAGTATGGATTTAGACTTCTATTTTATTGATTTAATGAGCTACTTTTGCCTCGAGTGTCACGTGGCGTTGTAGACAATCCTATAGTACTAGCTATAGGCCTTGACCAAGGGAGTTGGAGAAAAACCAGAGAGAAAATCCCCTGTCCCTTTAGAAAAATAGAGTGAGATTTACTTGCTAAAGTAAGTTGGTTCCTGTTTTGCTAAAGCCCCTTTTTAACACACTTGACTGCTTGATGAGCCAAGAAAGTAGTCCCCAGATAGACTACCAGACCAAAGAACTGAAATGTAGATCAAAGTCCACACCAGAGACAGCAAAGATACTTGATGTAGGCTGCAAATCCACACCAGAGACAGCAATAATACTTGCTATAGCTTGCAAGACTATAACAGAGAAAACAGTTGCTAAAGTTAAGTTAAATGAAGAACTCACTTGCAACAAACACAGCCAATTGTGGCCAGAAAACAGTGAAAACTGAGTGAGGAACAATGAGATCACCTCCGGATGGTTGTATGATGATTAAGGTTTCCCCAAACTGTCTTATTCACTATGTACACACAGACCACTAACTAAGAGCCCATGCGCACCCACCAATCTGGCGCCTGTACCTGCCAAATTGCATAAAAAACCCTCCTGGAGCGCTCCCCAACCTCCTAAAACAGAGGCGGGCGGGCCGCCTGAAGCGGCCCGGCCTCCCTGAAGCCAGAAAACCAATAAAAACCACTAATCTACTTAGAAAAATTAGCTACAACTACTAAAACCTTTAAAACATGGAATTTCACTATAACAACATTGTGACATGAAATATAGAGAAAAATTAGCTCTATCCAATGGTACTAAGCACTTAACCCTAAGACTTAAGGTTAGCTGGTAAAACACGAAAAACAAAATTAAACAGAAATCTTTTATAAATGAAAAATGAGGAAATGACCCCTTAAAACTCAGAATATGAAAAATGTCTTCAAGACATAAAATATAGAGAAAAACCAGGGCTATCCAATGATAGTACCCACATACCCGCAGACCCAATATCCAGGGGATAAAACCAGAAAAATACCAAATTTCTTAACAGATGTCAATTAAGACATGCACAAACAGCGCCAAATCACACAACAAAGGCCCCTGCCAATGTTGGAAGACCACATCCTCCCTCCAATTGATAATTTCCGCATTCTTTCTTCATCCAACCACCATGTTTAACCTCCTTCCCAAATCTGCCTCTGAAATGGGCCCCTGCCAATACTGCATCGACAATAATTTAATCTGCCCCATGACACCACCTGTCCATCCATACAGAACGTCCTGCGATGTCTGCCACTCCAGAAAGAAGACCTGCCACAGACCTGGTCCACTTTCTTCCACAACAGATTCACCTCCACCTCCACCTGGTCTTTCTTCTGCCAGCACCAAAAGATCTAGGCCATCCATCCTGATACCCAGATTAATCAAAAAGCTCCACCCTTCCCAGAAGAGTGCCACAACCCATAAAACAACTAGTTCCACCATCCCTGGTCCATCTGATGGTAAAGAACATTCATTCCTTCCTTCAACTTTAAAACTGATGACTTCTCAGTTCCTTCCTCTTCTGATAGTGATGATAACAATGTAGGATCCATTGCACCACCAACACCAACGCACTTGCCCACTATCAAGGCCAAGTTCCAACAACACACATCTCAACAGAAACAACTTCTGCTTCACTACTTCCAATCCACTCCTGCTAGAGATCCACAGGACATTGAGAACAGAAGACACCTCATTCACCAGTTCAAGGCTAATTCTGAACATTTCATTTCATCTCTTGATTCCCTCTGTAATTCCACTAGTACTTGAGTTTGATTCAGAAAAGAAAAATTGACCACACCCTCTATAGGATGTAAACACAAACAACCCTCAGCTTTAAGTCTTGGGGGACCATCCTCATTTTATAGTCTTGGGGGACTCAAAAACCCTCAGTTTAAAGTCTTGGGGGACTCAAAAACCTAAATCATAAACCCAGAACCAGAGATCAACCACATTAAGACACAGAGAAAAAACTAACATTCTGGGGTAATTGTGAATAGAGCTGCCAGCCCATCAATTACCCCCAAACTTTCCTTTGCTAAATTTGGAGGCTCCCCCTGTGGATACCCTCCACCAATATTTCAAAACCAACTCCAACAACAAAAAAACTTTTCCTCAGTTTATAGTCTTGGGGGACTAACACAGTGTTCAGTTTAAAGTCTTGACGGACTAGCTTGATAAAATCTTGAAACCAGCCAGTTTAAAGTCTTGGAGGACTAACAGAAACCAGATTTAAGTTTAAAGTCTTGATGGACTGACTTGATACCATAGATTTTTCAGTTTAGAGTCTTGATGGACTGACAGAATTTTGCATAAAATGGACGCAGCCAATTTCATGCAGCACACCTCTACAGCCAACCTGCTGAACTTCCACCTTCACTTCATCATCTACCCATCACTGACAAAAATCTCCTCCTATCCCTTTTCATCATCTTTTTTCACCACAGATCATGGCTGGATCTCCTGATGTTAACCCTTCTACTCTCCCTTGCTTCACTGCTCCCAAGGACTATGCCTGCAAACAGTGCATCCACATGTGCAGACCTTGCACATTCACTCTTCCAAATCCTGAATCCAAATTCTACAACAGGGCTTGTGACTCTTGTTATTCAAAAAGAAAAGATGTGACAGAGACGCCAACTACCCTATTCCTCCGCCTTCTCCTTCTCACAAATACATCTCCAGATCCCCTACCAGATCCCCAGAGCTTGGTCCTTCCTCTTCCTCTCTATCTTCTTCTCCTTCCAGAAGATCCAGAAGCTCAGCTTCCCGCACTCTTCCCAAAAGACCAGCCTTAGCCTCACAAGAAACTGCTTTTATCTCCACCAAATTAGCTCCAAAAGCTTCAAAATCAACTCCCAGGTTTCTAGACCGTGTCCAGGCGGCCCGCCCGCCTCACCAAACAGTGAAAATCAGGGCCAAAACCTCCAAAAACGGCCAGAAAATAGCCAAATTCATCCAGACAACAACAACAACTCAACCCAACTACCTCCTACTGCTCCCAGAGCAATGCAATCCACCCTTCCAAAGTCCAAAAGTACCAAAATTTACCAGATTTCTAAGAGAACTGCCAGAGAACCCCAAGAAGAAACCAGAACACCACACACTGCTCCACAACAACAACTTTGTCCCCAACTAAGACAAAGAAAATACACCTCTCCTCTGTCAGCCAACTACTCTTCTGACAGTTCCATCTCTTCAAATTCTCCATCCAGAAGAGAGAAGTCTGCTTCCAAATCCCCCTCTCCTGCTCCATCCTTTAACAACCCTGGTACTCCATCACCAGCACCTCCTCCAGCTGAATCCAACAGAAATAACAACCACAACGACAACCACAATCTCACTGCTCCAACTAGGCCCCAGGAACCTCAGCATCCCAGTTCACCTTCTCAGGATCCTTCAAAGGAAGACCATGAGAATCCATATCTTTCCCTAGTTAATCCACCCACTATGACCATTACAAAATTGTCATAGATCCAAATCCCAGCTGCTTACAGATTTGATGAGCTTCCAATCTGTAAGTACCAAATTAATTATTCCATTTCTTCAACACAAATAATTACTAATCCAATTCTTCTTGTCTAGTTGGCACCCCTCCTCCTGAATCTATTATTGGAGTTGGCCAAACTCTTGAAACTTCTTTGACCCTGGATTATGGAGACATGAAGAAACACCTAAGCACCATGTGTTCCAACATGCTAAAAGCCTTTGCCCTCCATGGACCCTTGAATGACTTTGAAAAATCCTTGAGAAAGCGCCTACTGGACGACCACTGGAAAATGTCTAGGATCATTAAACACACCCTCCAGCACTCCATTCCTGCCTCTTCTTCTTCCTCCTCTGAACTTCCCTCTAATCCAATACCTGACCATTACAATCCCTATAATCTCTCCAGCAGGATGCACTTCAAAGAACACAGTGCTTCCCACAATCCCAACAAAAAACAAAAACGTCATCACAATCCGGACCAGCCTCCAGAAGCTTCATCATCCAGACAATGAGCTCCTGCAAAAAGATTAGAAACATAATAATAATATAAAACAATTAATAAAAAATAATTTCAGAATTTTTTTTTCTTTTTTTTTTGCTTTTTTATCTACTAATATACTAAAATTAAAAATTAATAACTAAAATGAAATGAAATAAAATAAATGAAATAAAATAAAATATAAAAAATAATACAAATGGTATCCCCCAGCCAATTGATGAGCTGATCCCCTGATACCTTACCCACATCCAAGTGCACCTTGATGTGGATACACAATTAAATCTTTTAAATTATTAGCAGAAAACAAAATTCAAAAAAATTTAGAAATTCAGAAGATAATAAAAATAATGAAACACAGAAACACATGAAATAAATAATAAATAAAAATAAAATAGCATTGCCCGGCCAATTGATGAGCCTTTCCCCACCAATGCTTGCCCACATCCAGGTGACCCTGATGTGGTAACACCCTATATTTTTGATTTTATAATTTTAAACAACCCCCATAAAAAATTAAAAGAAAAAAAGAGAAAAAAGAAAATAATCTAAAACTGCTATCTAGCAAAAACATAACTGCAAAAATCAAAGAAAAACCAGCTCCATAAATTGTCCAATAAGGGAAAGTCCGGTCCATAGAAATGATCACTGGGTGGGCTCCCTCCAATAAGTAAAAATGATGGGAGACCACCAGTGATCCACCACCAATCTGAAAGAACCAAAGATAAAGAAGCCAGTCCCAAACCAGTTTAAAGTCATAGCGGACTTGAAACCTGAATAATAAACAACAGAACTAGAATTCAACTAGGAAAAACAAAAAACTTGAGACAGACATTCTGGGGTAACTGTTCTACATAGCAGCCAGCTCATCAGTTACCCCCACACTTTCCAAAATAAAATCTAGAAGCCCCCCCTGGGTACCTTCTAACAAAAACACAACGTCCAACACAAAAAACCAAAACCAATAAGAGTGAAGAGTACGGCACTTGAAAAACAAAGGAATTACCAGTTTAAAGTCATAGAGGACTACAACCTGTGAAAAGAAACCAATACTAGGGTTCAACCAAATTAAGAGAAAGGGTTGGAAACAGACAATCTGGGGTAACTGTTGATAGAGCAGCCAGCCCATCAGTCACCCCTACACTTGCCAAGATCAAATCTAGAAGCCCCACCCATGGGTACCCTCTAACAAAAGTTTCCAACAAACAGATGCATAGCATCACCACAAAAAAAAACAAAATTAAAGAATGGTCCGTAGTTTATCCTCATTGCGGAGTCAATCTTCTTCATGCCTAGTGCCCCTGGTATAAAACCTCTTCACTTGGTCTGCAGCCACCCTCTTTTTCAAGACTGCACCATCCAACTCTTCCAAAACATAAGAACCTCCAGACGCCTGAGATCTGACTCTGTAAGGTCCATTCCATCTGTCAGCAAAAATTTTGCCCCACTGACTCTCCAAACTTCTATTATACACCAAAACCAAACAACCAGGTTTCAAGGGATTCCTGAGTCTATGATCCAACTTCTTGTCCCAGTATCTGACTGATTGATTCCTAATCTTCATCATTCTAGAGTATGCCTTCTCTTGACATTCCTCTCTACATTCCAACTGTTGCATCCTGGCACAGAGCAAATCTTCTGTTGAGTGCACGTCATCCCAATCAATTCCAAGATAAGAGACAGCTTCCAAGTCCACTGGTAGAATGGCTTTTTGACCAAACATTAACTCATAAGGAGAATAGCCAGTTGTCCTCTTCACAGTGACCCTATCAGCAAATAAAACCAAGGGTAAATAATGCCTCCACTTTTCGGCACTATCTCTGCACATCTTCACCAAAGCATTCTTTAACTTGGTGGCCTCTTTCAACCATGCCTTCAGCTTCAGGATAATACGGTGTAGCCACTCTAACCCTAGAACCAACACTAGCCACAGCTTCTTTAAATTTGGCACCAAACTCTGGCCCACCATCAACAGTGACCAACTTCATCAACCCATACCTATAAATCCACTCCTTCTTCAAAAACTCTGCCACATTCTTGGCAGTCAAATTAACCAGAGGCACTGCCTCAACCCAACCAGACAAATCATCCCTAGCAACAATCAAGTATTTATACCTGCCCTCTTTAATATGGACAGCATCCAGACTGACCCTTCCAAAAACAGTTGATTCACCAGTAGCACGACCCACCTCTTTAGGCTTCAAATGACTTCTTCTTTGACATTCCTCACAAGATTGAACCCAACCCTGCACAACCAACTTCATACCTGGCCAACAAAATCTGTCTGCTACTCTTCTATAAGTCTCCCCAAAGCCTCTATGACCAAGGTCTTCATGCAAAGACTTCAAAACCAATTCTTGACCCTTCTTCTGAGTCACCACCACTTGAGGATTATGATGTCTCCTTCTCATCAACCGCCTTCCTGACACATAAAATCCAGGACTCTTCTTCTTGATTGCCAGAAAAGTATCATCATCACAACTATCTGGCCTCTCCAAGGTCAACAGATATTCCACCAGGATAAAATAAAACCCAGACTGACCCCAGGTCTCATCTTCAAAATCCAACAAAACAACATCCAAGGGTACAGCTCTGTCATCAAAATCACCAGAGTGAACATGAGCCAATTGAGAAGCCCAACCAGGACACCAATCCTTAAATTTTGGCACGTCCTTCTCTTTCCACTGAACCTTGTGAGAATCCAGTTCACTAACAAAAACACCCTTTTCCAATTTTGAGCTTTCCCAAACAACAACTCCATCTTCATCAACAAAAACATCCTGATCACCAGAATCAAGATCAGATCCAGCCAGTTTAGCCTCTTGGGGGAGGAAAGAAAAATCCTCAGCACCCTTTGTGCTGGCCCTAATCACTGGAACATCTTCGTCAAACTCTTCAGAATCAGAATCCTCATCTGTAGGTGGCCTCCTTGATAATCCATCAGGCATAGTAAAAGTTTTACCTGGTTTGTGTACCAGGTCAAAAGAAAAATGTTGAATAAATGCCACCCACCTAGTCATTGGAGCATTTGGAAGACTAGGTGTATTGATCATCTGAACCAAAGATTTTGCATCCACCTGCAGCTCAAAATGCTGCCCCCACAAAACCATCTGTAGCTTCTTTAAAATTTTAGCTACGCCACACAATTCCAACTTAGGTTGAGAATACCTAGATTCCACCTCATTAAACACCACAGACTCATACCTTACTGGCCTGACCCTCCCAGTCTTATCCTCCTGAGACAAAACAGCACCAGCAGCAATATAAATTGAGTCCACTGCCAGATAAATCTTTCCAGCACCAACACCATAATCCAACTTGTGAAGAATTATATCTTCACCAACAACCTTTTTCAGCCTCTGAAAAGCCTCTTCACACTCGTCAGTCCATTCCCAATCTGCATCTTTTCTGGTCAACCTCCTTAAAGGTGAAGCCAACAAAGAAAAATCCTTAATAAAAATCCTGACATATACACATACACCCAAAAATCCTCTGACTTCAGTAGTATTTTTAGGCCTTGGCCATGACTGAATTTTATTAATCTTCTTCTTCGCCATAATCCTTCCCTCTTTACATACCACATGACCCAGAATTTCCAAAGCAGGAACACAACAACAGAATTTTGACCCTGAAATGGTCAAACCAGCCTCTTCAATCCTGAACAACACTCTCTCTAGAGTTATTGCATATTCCCACACAAACCTCCTTATGCCAGGGTTCTCCGATAACACCTCATTACCATAATCAGTGGATGGTCCTTTAATTCCACCATCATCAATAAAAATACCAGCATGAGTAGGAACCTCATCCTGAAAAATCCAAGCCATCTGTGCTTGATAAACTGCCACCGAATTAGTTGCTCCTTGAGGCAACCTAGTGAGCTGAAATCTTCCCAAAGGAGTTTCAAAAGTTGTGAGAGGCCTTGAATCTGTATGTAGTTCCCTCTCATCATAACCACCCATAATATCACCCAAACCATAACACACCCTTCCAGCAAAAGCTTCAACAAAATCCTCTGCACTTGGCGGCATACCAGCATCCTTGATAGTGACTCTATTCAAGGCTCTAAGATCATGAACCACCCTCAACTTTCCATTCTGCTTCTTTACACAGAACACCGGACTTGAGTAACTGGATGTTGATTGTTCATATAACCCAGTCCTGACTCTTTCCCTAACAATCTCTACAAAATCCTCTCGAATAGCGGCTGGAATCGGAATAGGTTTGATTTGCCAAGGTTCATGACAAACAACAGGAATCAAGTAAGGTTCCCCATAGGAGTGCTTCAATACACCCCTTTCCTCCTCAACAAATGCCACCGCTTTTTCCCTTAGCACAATAACGTGCAACAACAACTTCTTTTCTTCCTCAGACAACCACCCATCAGGACCAAAATTAACAACTTTCAATCTTTCCACGGTCACCCTAGCCGTCTCTACAAATTCTGGAGGATTCTTCACCAAAGGAGTACAGTACGGATCTCTTGACAAAGGAGGTCTTTTCAAAGGGGGATTCAAACCCACAGGCATAGGCTCATTGACAGGTTTAATCTTCTGCGCTACCTTCTTATACTTTGCCGCTCCACCTTCAACTTGAGGGATCTTCAGGAAATCCTCACCACCAGACCTGGAACAAAAAACAAGGGTTTCCCCATTGCTCACATGTGTGGCCAAGGTAATGTTTTTGAAAGGTGTAGAAGAAACCCTAGCGGTGCACAATTGGGAGGACTTACTATTACACCCCAATCTCACCACTCCAAAACTTTTCCGCAATTCCACATCTTCATCCTCACTTCCAACTTCCAAATCTTCAAATCTTGATTCATCTTCTGAATCACATCTTCTAAAATTGTGCAGTTTATCCTCATGCTGGAGGTCCAAAAATCAATCTTGATGATCTTCTCTCTTCAAAATTTTCTGCAGTTTAACCTCATGCTGGAGGCCCAAAAATTGATCTTGATGATCTTCTCTCTTCAAAATTTTCTGCAGTTTAACCTCATGCTGGAGGCCCAAAAATAGATCTTGACGATCTTCACAAAAATATTTTGCATCTTCTTTCTTCATTATCTTCAGATTTTTTTCTTGATTTTCATGAATTATCTTGAAATTTTTATCTTCTTTTCTTGAGTTTTCTTCTGTCCTAAAAAAATAACCAGGGGTTTCCCCAATGCTCACAGGTGTGGCCCAGGTAATGTTTTTGAAAGGTGTAGAAGAAACCCTAGCAGTGCACAATTGGGAGGACTTACTTTTAGACCCCAATCTCACCGCCCCAAAACATTTCCGCATATCTTTCAATAAAGATATATAACCAATCTTCTTCTTTGAACTTGAATTAAAAATAATTAAGAATCTTGAGAGAGAACAAAGACTTGATAAAAAACTTGATGAATACTTGCAGAGAAGAGAAACATTAAAAAGAGAAAGTTGAAAATCCACTTGGTATATCTCCAAGGGAGCTGACCTACTACAACCTGGGATTTCCTCATCTTGGGCAGAGGTTGTAGCACTAGGGTGATCAGCCCTCATTAATCTAAAAAAGACAGACTCTCAATAGAGCCTGAACCGCACTCCAAAAAACCAGAGGCAGCACCCACTTCCTTCCTTCTCCTGCAGCAGTCCATGCACTGGCACATTGAAGATAAACCAGGCCTAGTCTCCCAACCATCCTCTCCAGGGGATGATAACCTCATGTGAAGCCTCCTTTAATCTTCACCAGTCAACTCCAAACTGATTCCCAAATCAAATTGATAACCTATTCTTGCCTGAAAATCCATCAAGAATGGCCCACCCAAAACTTCTTTTACATTACCTTTAGCAATGTAAAAATGAACATTCCCTGAGGCTCCTCCAACATCCAATTTCACAAACTCTGAAGTTCCAACCAATTCAGTGACATGGCCACCGATCCCTCTCAAATTCCCACCAATACCAGTTTTGATGGGGAGGCCCATATGAGTTGCCTCAAACAAAGAAATCAGGTTTATCTGAGAACCTGAATCCACCAATGCCCTTGCCTCCCTGCCATTCAGAGTGACATTGACATATCCCAGAGGAGCAGAAAAATGAGTTTCCAACCCCTCACCAAACTTTTCAGCAGAATCACAAATGTATTCTACCTCACCAGAAGAAACCCTTCTCCTGGTCAACAACTTCTTCTGCCTATCAGCCAACCCTGGACTGATAGCATACAATTCCCCATAAGATAGGGAAACCTGACCTTGGTTCATCCTTTCCAGGACAGAGTCCATAACATTAACTTGACCAGACACTACTGGCCTCTCAAAGTGAGCTCTTTGCTTCACCACCTTGGTCCTAGAAGATTCTTGAGGACCGGAACCACCAACAGATTTACCATTAACAGGAACCAAACCAGATCCCTCACCAAAACCTCTGACTCCAACAGGCTTTGGCAATGAAGCCAAAGGGACATCCTCCTCAGAGTCAGAATTCACCTCCATTGGCATTGGCTCACCATTCAGGTCCAATGCACCAAAACTAGGGGGGCCCATGTCAGCCATACCCTTCTGCATCTTGTAAAGCTCCTCTTTGCTGTACCTTTTCCTAGCTGCACTCAGCTTAGGATCACCCTTTGAAAAATTTGGCTTTGGTTGGGCCTGAGAACTGCTCTTAGGCCTACCCACCTTCCCTGCTTCCACATCATAAACACCAGCCAAGAATTCACCACTTGACTGTCCACCACAAGAATACAACTCCAAACGACCAAAGGAAGTAGAAAAAGAGACCTTATTGACCTCCTTCCCCTTTCCCTTGACGTCCTCATCTACCTTAACAGAAGACTTCCCCTGATCAGGAATCTCCTCAAACCTTGGCCTCCTTTGATTGAGACCACCCCTTCTCCTGATCAAATCAACAGGAGCCTGCCCCTCACTGGGCTTCACAAAAGAACCATCAGGGAACTTAAAAACCCTGCCATCAAACTCCACTTTTCCTTCAGACACATCTCTGTTCAGTGCCCAACAATCATTGGACCTGTGCCCCCTCCTACTGCAATAAGAGCAAACCCAAGGATCACTCCTACCAGCCCTCCTTTCAAAATCTCTTGGCTGAGAAGGTGACTTATTAACCTTCTTGGCCTCCTGGACAAAAATGTGCAGCTGTTTTGTCAGATCAGCCAACTGCTCCACCATTTGGTCCCTCTCCTGTTTGGGAACCTGCACCAAATTTTTCTCCTCCTTCTTCTCCCTAACTTCCTCTTCAGCCAAAGCCTCACTGACTTTGCTGACATACTTGGCACACCCCTCCTGATAGGTGTCCACAGCCAATAACTTTAAATGGGCCTCAACATCCTCCTTCGCCTTATCCAAGGCAGGCAACTTCTGGTCCCCATTAGAAAGAGTCTTCATCAATTCCTTTCTTGACAACTCCTTCAACACATCCATCCTGACATCTCTAGCCAGGTCAGACCAAAAAACATCTTTGGCATCATTTTCATGTGCCAGCTCCTCCACTTCCACCAAATATTCTACCACAGGATCAAACTGTAGCAGAAACTTCCTGTAACTATGCAAGTTACCAACACCACCATAAGACTGCCATTCACTGACAACCTTGTTCAGATCGACCATAGTGAACCTTACACCCCATCTATCCACCATTTCCCTACAAAAAAATTTCCAATCCCTCTTCTTGTAGCCAGACATGGCCACAATCTCCTTCTCCACTGACCTATCACCAATGAAGAAGATAATCTGCTTCACCATGTCCAGGTAGGAAGCACCATCCACCCCAGCAGCAGTTTCATACTTCTCTAGAAACCACTTGACATCCTCCCCATTAAACTTGGTACCATCCCAAGTTTTAATCCTCACACACTCCCTAACCATCACAGAAGGAGGACCATCCCCCCCCACTGACAGTCACCACAGGAATAGCAGAAGCAGAAGCCATTCCTCTTGACCAAAACACCAAAAAGAGCCAACCAAAGAAAACAGAGATTCCAAAGAACTAGCAAGTTCTAACCCCACGTTGGGCACCAGAAATGTAGACAATCCTATAGTACTAGCTATAGGCCTTGACCAAGGGAGTTGGAGAAAAACCAGAGAGAAAATCCCCTGTCCCTTTAGAAAAATAGAGTGAGATTTACTTGCTAAAGTAAGTTGGTTCCTGTTTTGCTAAAGCCCCTTTTTAACACACTTGACTGCTTGATGAGCCAAGAAAGTAGTCCCCAGATAGACTACCAGACCAAAGAACTGAAATGTAGATCAAAGTCCACACCAGAGACAGCAAAGATACTTGATGTAGGCTGCAAATCCACACCAGAGACAGCAATAATACTTGCTATAGCTTGCAAGACTATAACAGAGAAAACAGTTGCTAAAGTTAAGTTAAATGAAGAACTCACTTGCAACAAACACAGCCAATTGTGGACAGAAAACAGTGAAAACTGAGTGAGGAACAATCAGATCACCTCCGGATGGTTGTATGATGATTAAGGTTGCCCCAAACTGTCTTATTCACTATGTACACACAGACCACTAACTAAGAGCCCATGCGCACCCACCAATCTGGCGCCTGTACCCGCCAAATTGCATAAAAAACCCTCCTGGAGCGCTCCCCAACCTCCTAAAACAGAGGCGGGCGGGCCGCCTGAAGCGGCCCGGCCTCCCTGAAGCCAGAAAACCAATAAAAACCACTAATCTACTTAGAAATATTAGCTACAACTACTAAAACCTTTAAAACATGGAATTTCACTATAACAACATTGAGACATGAAATATAGAGAAAAATTAGCTCTATCCAATGGTACTAAGCACTTAACCCTAAGACTTAAGGTTAGCTGGTAAAACATGAAAAACAAAATTAAACATTAATCTTTTATAAATGAAAAATGAGGAAATGACCCCTTAAAACTCAGAATATGAAAAATGTCTTCAAGACATAAAATATAGAGAAAAACCAGGGCTATCCAATGATAGTACCCACATACCCACAGACCCAATATCCATGGGATAAAACCAGAAAAATACCAAATTTCTTAACAGATGTCAATTAAGACATGCACAAACAGCGCCAAATCACACAACAAAGGCCCCTGCCAATGTTGGAAGACCACAGCGTGTGACACTGCATTATTTTAGGTTTTCTTTGGATAATCTAGTGTAACTGTGAAAAAAATGATAGACATGAAGAAAAAAATGATAAAAAATGATAAAAAATGATAAAAAATGATAAAAAATGAGAAGAACAAAGTGAAAATGGTGTGTATCAACTCATAGCAGTGTCACAGGAATTTTTTTTTGCTGTAGCAGGACACTGAAATTGATAATTTGTAGTTTTTATTGCCATTTTCATCTTCCAATTGCTTGTTTCAGGACTTCCTATGACACCAATTTCCCACATATTGTATGATTCTAATTGTTTTTGATTAACAAGTGGTACTTTCAGGTGAGTAGTGAAATTAAAAAAATTTCAGTTGACTTTTATGTATTAGGGGGTGTCAGTTCTGGAAAATCTGCACTTATCTAAGTGCAGATTTCCAAAACACACTATCCCCAAAACTGGTTTATTTCAAAAGTGAAATAAGTCATGTCACTTATTTCACTCAAATCTGCACTTTCTCAACCAAAAAAGCTGATCTCACCATCAAGTCCCATTTCACTGATTTGTCAGCATCATCTCATTCATATGCAGCCCTCCACAGCATAACACTTCATAACCCAAAAAATTGTACATTATTTACATTTTTATACCATATAAAAGTGCCTTCCTTTATAAACTCAACATTAAATTGCATATTTTCTGCAATCACATTTTTTTCAGTCATGCTTTTTTTCTTTCATAACTCATATCCATTTCCTCCTCTCCTCTTGCATCCCTCAAACAATTTGAAGTCAATTGTTTTCCCAACTCATCTTTTCAGGTTAAAAATTTTTTAATTTTAATTTTATGTTTTCTAATTATAATTTTTTGTCATTCTGTTTTTTTTCTTTTTTGTATCTAAATTTTTTAAGCAGTATTTTTTTCTTGATTTTCAAGGTAAGATTAAACTTTTTGTCTATCTCCCTCTTTTCTTTCTTTTTTCTCAGGGTAGTTCTACTCTTCATCCTTCATTGGAATTTTCATTATCCATGTAGGAATATTATCTGAATAACAGTGGACTTATTCAACTCCTTATGTGTCCATTTTTATCATCACTTTTCAAGTTTTTGTGAAATTTAAAAATCAGAGTCAGAATTAGGTTTAGGTTTATTCAAATCTTATTTCCTTTTAACAGAAAACTTTCCTGAAGACTATCTTTCATTTCCAACAAAAAAGATTTTAATTTAGTTCAGTGGTTACTGAGATATGGACCTTTAAAGTTGAGCCTTTTTTCACAATTTCACTTTTATTTATTATTTGTTTTTAAATTACATAATGGGCTTAGGTTTTTTCAAGCACATTTCCTTTTAACTGAATATTCTCCTGAATTCTATCTTTCATTTTCTACAAACATTTCTGATTTTGGTTCAGTGGTTGCTGAGATATTGAGCTTTAAAGTTGAACATTTTTTTCCCAATTTCTCTTTCATTTATTTCATGTTTTTTTATTACATAATGTGAGAATAAGGATTCTAAAACTCTTATCTGATGATTATATAGGCTTTTAGCTTCCTTTTCTTGGCACTTTCATCATCACTTTTTAAGTTTTTGAGAAATTTTATAAATCAGAGTCAGAATTAGGGTTGGGTTAATTCAAATCTAAGTCATTTTATCAGGAGATTCTCCTGAAGCCTATCATTTATTTAGTATAAATGGATATGAATTTGATTCAGTCATTGCTGAGATATTTACCTTTAAAGTTAAGATTTTTTTTCCAAATTTCACTTTTATTTATTTCATGATGCATTTAATAATGCATATCATACTGCTTAAATTATGAATTTATCCTTTCAGATTCCTCCAACTACCTTTCTCTTTACTTATTACTCTGCCCTTTCATTAAGGTGAGTTTTTTTCTTTTTCTTAACATTTTCATATGTCGTACCCTTCACTCATTTTGGATGCTCTTTTCAGATAATTCAAAATTTAGTTCAACAAATCAACAAGGTAAAAAGAGAATGTAAAAATTAAAAATTAAAAAAATACTTTAGGTAGATCAAAAAAGTATGGGGATTTTCACAGTCACCAAATATTTATTATTCTTTTAAAAAAATGTAATAAATAAATCAGATATTTTAATTTACTAAACTAAATTAATGTGCCAACAACCTTGTGTTGTATAATAGGTAACAATGATAACATTAATTTGTTTCATGGGGTTCCTCTATCCTATACCTGTGGAAAGTCCCAAACTTCTGTTTCTAGAATTGATCTGCATTTTGGCTTGAGTAGTTGTCATTAGTTTCAAACTAGTAAAGCTGACCTATATAATTTATCTATTTATTAATTTATGTAATTATATTAAATTTTGATGATTTCACCCCTTACTTCAATAAAATGCTGAGGGGGCTATCGCCAAATTTTCAAAACAGATATAGAATTTTGGTCAACTTAGCTGTATTTAGAAACGCAAATTTGTGGTGAGGTTATAAAATTATGTTGATGATGATTCAAATCATCATCATCAATACAAAAGCCAGTTTAAGAGGTAGAAAAATGAGTGTTTATTATTTTTTATTAAAAAACTTTTGAATCTCTCCTTCTTTTCTTAGGATTGATGTCAAATATCCCTTTTGTTTTCTTTTTTACTTCATTTTCCATCCATAAGAAGCCATTGATCTTTGATGAAGGTAGACATCCAGTACAAGTGTAATTATAAAATTCAAAAAATGCATCATAATTTGATTTAATTTTAAGAAGTTGATGATGAAAAGATAATTTTCCTTTTTTAGTTTTCCAGGCTTTTATTTTTCAGGTGAGGGTCTTGCTTTATGGGGAGGATTTTGTGATGAAGAATTTTTTGAGTTGCCTTTTGAGTGTTAGAATTTCAAGTGTAAATAATTAAACTGCTATATTAAAAGAAAAAATATTAAGAGGTTGAAAATATAAAAAAACAAGGGAAAATATATACCTGGTTTAAATATTGCAATAAAATAGTAAAAATCTTAGTGAGGGGTCTTACAAGGATTGATGATGAGATAGAGGCTAGTGTGTCACATGCTACAGGGATGGGGTAGGAAAGGAAGGGATGTTGTGGTCTACATCTGGTTGTTAAAAAAATTGGGAAAAAAGTGCTGATTTGAGGTCATAACTGACACCCACTTTTGAAATAAGTGACTTTCTTTGCAAAATTTAAGTGCTGCTTTGGTTTGAAATACGCACTAAAGTTAAGTGAAGATTACCATAACTGACACCCTTTATTACAAGGTTTCTTCTACAGTAGCCAGAGTGAGGTATTTAGCACTTTTAACCTGGTCATAAATTTCTTAATAAAATTTCAAATAATATAAAACTTAGTCTTCTGATAAACTAGAATATTCTGATTCATTATTCAATGAAAAAAATATTTTGTATTTTTTTAATGATAATTCTTTTGAAAATAGAAATTCTTTTTCTTGAAAACTAGAAAGCTGAAGGAAAAAAGACCATCAGTATCAGATAAACTCCTGTTGATAAATATATAGTCATATAATACATTAATATATATATATATATAGTAGGGGGTATCAATGCTCAGGGATCCACAATTAGGGATCAGGAATTTTTTTTTACAAGTATCAGAAATTATTAATTGCAGATAATTCATATCCATTAGCCCCAGGGCTAGTGGATAAGGATTGCACAATAATGCATTATCCCACCTCTTATACCCCAATTTACATTCCAAATTCCTGATCCCAAAATCATCGCATCCATGATTTATTTTAAAGAAAGTCACATGATAAATAATTGCAGATACCATCTTTATGCGTCTCTTCACTCTATGCTACTTGATTTTGGTGGCAAACACATAACATTTTTTCTCATCCTTATGATTATCTTCACTCTATGCTACTTAATTTTGGTGGCAAACACATAACAGTTTTTTCTATCTACACATCCCACCTGCTCATTTGGTGGTGAATTCCCACTTCCCACTCATCACCTAAACCTTCTACCAAAAACAATAAAGCATCTCTCTACTAGGAAGCGAATTCACTCAGCTGTGAATTCTATCACTTCAACTTTAGCTGCTAACTCTGATTCTGACTTGGCTTTGGAAGACACTATAACTTATATGTCTTTTTAATGATTTTTATGAAGAAGAGGAATCCAAAACTGCACCAGCTCTACCCTCCCTTGAATCACAAAAAATTCTTTCCACCAGAATATGCTCTGTCATTATGCCAATCACCCTCCAATATTTTGAAACACAACCCTTTTAATTTTTTTCATACTCTCCCAATATTCAGCTTTTGTGCTTTATTCACTTGGTTTTGTGTTTTTTTTTTGCATATTTGTTTTTATTTTGAATTTAAACTGAATATGTCTTTTTTGGGTGTCTCATTTGTTTTAATTCAACAGCTCAACATGAAATTGCATATTTCTGCAATTGCATAATTTGTCACTGTTTCTTTTTTTCATTCATCACTCATATCCTATCCTCCTCTCTTCAAACATCCCTCAAACAATTTGGTTTTATTTATTTTCTCATCTCATCTCTCCAGGTAAGTCATTTTATTCATTTTTTGATCTTTTGATTTCTAATTAGGGGTTATCAAAGTTAGAAATTTGTAATTATTTAAAAGGTATTTCACAACACAAGAAGATAGACACAAACTTGACATTAATTCTCAGTAAAAAGTTGTTTTGGGGGCACAACATGGCATATTTTAAAAAATAGTCATGGTTGATTTGGTGGAAGAAAGAGGTATTTTAAAATAGAAGATTTCTAACTTTGATACCCCCTATTATGGTTTTTTTTGTTTTTTTTTCTGTTTTTTTTTGTATCTAATTTTTTTTTCAAGGGAATATTTTTGATTTTTATGGTAAAACTAACCTATTTTTTCTCTACCTCTTTACTTTCTTTTTTAGCTTCATCACCCTACTCTTCATCCCTCCTTGGAATGGTCATTATACCCCCTTCCCCTATTTCACTTTTTTTGGTTCGATTTCATGTAAACACATACATTGCTCATTTTTTACACATTTAACTTACTCCATATTCAATTTCCCTACAATTCCAACATCAATCATTCTCACTCTATTTTTCCTACTTTTCAATGAAGGTAAGTTTCATATCCTTTTATTCATGGCCATATGATATCTCATTCCTTTTATGAAAATTTATTATTTAAATATATTTATGATTCTTATATATATACATATTATATCTGGATAACAGTGAACTTATTAAACTCCTTTTGTTCTCATCTCCATTACTACTTTTAAAATTTTTATAAAATTTTGAAAATCAGACTTGGAATTAGAGTTAGCTTTATTCAAATATAATTTTGTTTTTATTGAAGATTCTCCTGAAGGCTAAATCTCATTTTTCATAAAAAGATTTGAATTTGGTTCAGTGGTTGCTGAGATATTGACTGTTTAAGTTGAGCCTTTTTTTCCCAATTCAAATTTTTATTTCATTTTTTTATGTAACAAATTAGGGTTAGGTTTACTTAAATCACATTTTCTTTAACTGAAGACTCTACTGAAGCCTATCTCTCATTTCCCACAAACAGATTTGAATTAAGTTCAGTGGTTTCTGATATTTTGACCTTTGAAGTTGAGCCTTTTTTTCCAAATTTCACTTATCTTATTTCATGTTTTTATATTGAATAATTAGAGAATAAGAATTCCGAGACTCTTATCTGATTATTTTCTAGGTTTTTATCTCCCTTTTTTTGGACTTTTAATCATCACTTTTCAAGTTTTTGTGCAAATTCGAAAATTAGAGTCAGAATTAGGGTTAGGTTTATTTAAATAAAATGTCCTTTTAGCTGAAGATACTTCTGAAGCCTATCTTTCATGTCCAGTAAAACAATTTGAATTTGGTTCAGTGGTTTCTGAGATATTGACCTTTAAAGGTGAGCCTTTTTTTTACAAATTCACTTTTATTTATTTCATAATGAATATCATAATGTTTACATCATTCATTTATCCTTTCAGATTCCTTTGATCATCTAAGCTTTTATCTCCCTCTTGTTGGAATTTTCATCATTAGTTTTCAAGTTGCTGTGCAATTTTTAAAATCAGAGTTAGTATTAGGGATAAATTTATTTGAATCTACTGTCTTGTTATCTGAAGATACTTCTGAAGCCTATCTTTCATTTCAAGGAAACTGACTATAATTTGGTTCAGTGGTTTCTGAGATATTGACCATTAAAGTTGAGCCTTTTTTTCCCATTTTACCATTTATATATTTCATAATGTATCATAATGTTTAAATCATGCATTTATCCTTCCAGATTCCTCAAATTACCTTTTCCTCTGCCCATTATTCTGCCCTTTCATCAAGGCATGTTTTTTTCTTTTTCTTACTATTTTCATATATCTAACTTTTCACTCATTTTTGCCACTCTTATCAGATCAGTCAAAAGTTAGTCCAACAAATCAACAAAGTAAAAAAAGAAGGTAAAATTAGTAATTTTACAAACCTTTAAGTAGATAAAATTTTTTTGGTGATTTGTAAAGCCATCAAATATTTTTTATTCTTTCTTAAATTTTTAATAAATAAATATGATATTTCAATCTAATAAACTAAAGTAATGAGCCAACGACCTTGTGTTGTATAAAAAGTAATCATGATAACATTAATTTGTTTCATGGGGCTCATCTCGCCTATACCTGTGGAAAGCCCCAAACTTAGTTTCTAGACTTGGTCTGCATTTTGGCTTGAGGAATTTCCATTACTTTAGAACTAGTAAATTTGAGATATCTTATTTATTTACTTATTAATTTATGGAATTATATTAAATTTTGGTGATTTTAACCCCTTACTTCAATAAAATGCAGGGTAGGGTACTCCCAAATTTTCAAATCTGAAATGTGAGATTGATGACTTAGAAAAATTTTGGTGAAACCCACCCCTTTCTTGAATGAAATTCAGGGGAGGGTATTTCCAAATTTTTAAAACATATATAGGGTTTTGTTGACTTAGCTGTATTTAGAAAAGTAAATTTAATGATTTGAATGTAAAAGAGAAAAAATATATGAGTTTTTCAAATTTTTGCAAAAAAAAATCATCTAGAAGAAAGACCTTTAAAAAGTCAGCACATATGAAATTATCACCAAAAAGAAATAAAGCAAAAATAATTTAACCAAACAAACAAATAATCTAAAATGTTGCAATAAAATGTTTCAAATCTCAGTGAGGAGTGTGTGCTGAGGATTGATTATTAGCTTTAATTAATTCTATCAAGAAAACTTTGTAAACAAAATTAAAAAAACTATTTATAAAACATTTTCATTAAGTTTTCAATTTAATTAATAGATTTATTAGCTTTAACACATTCTCTCAAGAAATCTTTCTTTTTCAAACCATCTTCAAGTTGATACTTGAGTTTCATTTGATTTAATAGGAAATTTTACTCAAGAGCCTTCTCCTCTTTTGTTATCTCGAATTTCTTCTCCTCCAAATCATGTGCCCTCTCATCCCTCTTTAAAGAAAGCTTGAATTTCTTCTCCTTCATGTACTTTACCCTCCCATCCCTCTGTAAAGAAATATCCAATCTCTTCTCTTCCAAGTCTTGTTCCCTATCATCCCTTTGTAAAGAGAGCTTGTATTGTTACTTTTGAAAATTGAGAGTATCTCTTGCAACTTCAACTTTACCTAGAGTGAAAAGAAATATTAACAAAAGAAAAGAAAAGCTCTCTTAATTATTAAGAGGTGTGCTATCACTTACCAGATTCACGTTTCTCCGGAAAATCATCCATGGAAGAAAAAGGTGTTTGGGAGAAACTATGTCTATTTTTCTTTCTTTGACTGTTGAAATTCAAAGTAGTTGATGGTCTTCACTTTTTTTTTGGAGGTAACATTTTCCTCTTCATCATTGATTCTAGCTTCAGGCTAACTTTCTTGAGGATCTGTGGTTTGTTCATTAGCATTTTAAGAATTAAAAAAAATAAAACAACTAGACAAGAAACAAACTCTTACTGGAGTGGCATCCCATTGGTTTATATCACCATAAGGAGCTATTGGAAAGCTATCTAGATTTGTTGAATTTAGAACAGGGGAGGCTTGAATGGAGGAAGGGGATGGGAAAATATTTATTTCAACATCATGTTCAGAGATAGCATCTTCACCATCCAATATGTTTGCAGGATTAAAATCTGCCTGCTCTCCTGAAATGGAATCCATCTCTGTATAGTAAGGACATAAAGAATCAAGTTTATTGTCTATATTTTTGATTCCCTTACTGATATCAAGGTCAGTAATACCAAAACCAGTAGAAGATGATAGAGTCTTAGCCTTTTTGTATTTGGCTTGATAGTGCGTGAAGGCTTTCAGATATCTGTTTAGGCAAAATATTAATACTTCCATTTGTCTTACTTCAGCATTTATTGACCATTGGAAGATATACATTGATTTTTAATGCAAGGGGATGTTCTACTTTAGTTGTATTCTCAGTACCAAAACAAGAATAATAATTAATTTTAGTTCTCAGCCAGTTGATATGTATGGGATGATCACCTTTTTTTAGTTGAATGGTCTTTGATTTCTCAGCTGAGAGGGGAAAAGGGGGAGCAATGGGATTTGAAGAACATCTGGGAAACAGCTTCCTTTAAGAAGATCTATGATGACAAGGCATGTTGAGGTATTTGAAGATGAAAAGGAGAAGAAACAAACAGATGAGATGGGGAGGCATTTTGAATGGATAAAATGAATAGACAGGATGGGAGTGCACAGAAAGGTAGGGAGGCTGGAACATCCAGAAAGTTGTCCAAGATGTGGTTATGAAAAATTGATGATAAAAATGTCTGATAGAGGTGAAAATTGACACATAAAAGGTCTAATAACCCAATTATTAGAAAAAACAATTGCAGAAGATAATTGGGGTATAATGATTTTTATCCACAATTAATTTAATTGAAGGTTGGTCAACATTGATACGCCCTAGTGTTTTTTTTTGGTATAGGTTATCATTTTTCCAATATTTCATTCATATCCACCACTTCCTGCATTCTGAAAGGCATTTTGTCAATAATATTTTGGGGGAAATTCCCTGGGATGTCATCCCAAGACTGTGAAACTTCCAAATACATTTCATCCAGGTTTTGATGGTGATATAAGTGGTGGATAATTTTCTTTGACTCCTTCAAAATATTATCCATCAGGTTAAAGTTTGGTGATTGAGGAGGCTATCTCTCAATTCTCCTTAAAGTAACATTGGTGTTAAATTCACAAGTTATTTGCCATTATGGATTAGAGCATTATCTTCTATCAAGGTGAGTTTATTTATTTGATATATTATTTTAAACCAGTGAAGAAGAGTGGCTAAATAGAAATTTCCAATGAAATGTTTAGTTTTTTGTTCCTTTTGAGGTATTATAAAAAGTGGGAGATTAGTTAAATTGATGTACACCCCCCAAAATCATTATGGAGGAGCACCCATTGTTAAATGTGGAGTGGAGACTAGAAGCATCATAAAGGATGATTCAACTGACCAAATATATGATTTTCAATTATCCATTTCCCAGTGAAACTATTCATAAGTAAATTTTAATTGTTTTGCATCATAGATTTTTCTGACTAAAGGCTTTTTAAAGCCAATTTTTAAGAGTAGCTAAGATCATATGCTTGTTGATAAGCAGTTCAAGGTGACATTTTATCAGTTAGACACTAAGAAATTTGGCCTAAATGGCTTGAAAATTATTTTTTAATATTTAGGAAATTTGTAGAATATTGTGTTTACTTTTTTTAGGGTGTGTGCTCCATTTTGAAGTTTTGACAGTGCCCTACAAGTTAAAATTTTTCAAAAAAAACTTTCCTAGTGGTACCAGGTTTACTGTAATATCTCCCAATCACAGTTGAATTGGAAGCTTCATCTTCCATACCAAATATATATTCAGCTTCTTCTTGGTTGTGAGATAGTTATTTTGACTGTGAGACATTTTTATGCCTGGAGAAAACAGTCAAAAAACATATTTTTTTCAATTAGAAAATAAATTTTTGACTTTTAAAGAAAAAATGAAAATAGTCTGTGAAAGATGTAAAGAAACAGATCAAAAACTTTCAGGTAAATAAGGTGTTTGTGCTGTATGTGGTTGATGGGAAAAAATGAAGAAGTGGTGATAATTGATGATATGCATAAAATTTTTGTATGCTTCATTCAAGCTGCTGTACAGCCCTCAAAAGTAAGTCTGCATCAATTTTCAAGTTTTTGGTTGACCTAAAATTCATCACTAAAGTCACCTCAAAGTTTTCTGCATGGTGAACTCATAGATCTAGATTTGAAATATCATTTTAAAAATGTAAATTATCAAATAATGTTTTCATGGAATTATATTTCATTAATAATTGATAAATTTAGTTTTGAAGCTATTGAATATATAAAAATGAGACTAGTTTAATCGGATACAGAGGGTGAAATGTAGTCATATTCAAAAAATATTTATTTTTTGTAAAAAAAGTTGACATTTGGTTGAGCCATTAAGTGGTGTCAGTTCTGGAAATATGCAATTAACTTAAGTGTGGATTTAAAAGCAAATCAGAACTGACAAATCCACAATTAAATTTTGTAAAAAAATCACTTATTTCAAAAATGGGTGCCAGTTCTTACCTCAAATCAGCACTTTTTGCACATTTTTTTTTTCACAGCCACATGCTGGCCACATCATCCCTTCCTTTCTCACCTCATTCCTGTGAGATTTCAAGCACAGATCACCCTCTCTACCTAACTATCCTTAGCATACACCCCTCACTGAAATTTGCAACATTTTATTGTCAAATCTTTGAATTTTTCTTAGTCAACATTTCTGACTCAAATTTTTATCTTTCTCATAACAGTAAGTTCATTCCTTTCATTTCTTAATTCATAACCTTTTTTCAGCTGAATTTTTTATTCTTCCCTGCATCTTGTGGTTGCTGAGATATTGAACTTAAAACTTAAGCCTTCATTTTTTCACTATTCATAGTGCATTCTTTATGCATTTCATTTGCTCCATATTCAGTTTTCCCCAGATTCTAACCTCACTCTCTCTAAATCTATTTCTTCTTATCTTTCCATAAAGGCAAGTCTCAACTACTTTTTCTCAGGCCTATGTGATATCTATTACATTCTAAAATATATGAACACTCCTATCTATATAGGACACCTCTTTAGAAAATGGTTTACTTATTGAACCCCTATTGCTGTCACTTTAACTATCACTTCTCAAATTTTTTAGAACTTAAAAAAAATTGAAATTATACTTAGACTTATTCAAATCTTATTTAATTTAAATCAAAGACTCTTCTGAAGTCTGCCTTTCAATTCCAACAAATGGGTTTGAATTTTTTTCAGTGGTTTATGAGGTATTGACCTTTAAAGTTAAGTCTTTTTTTTGCACTACCTTACTTTTTTCTCTTTGATATTACAAACTTGATAGGGGGTGTCAGTTCTGAAGAATCTGAACTTAAATTAAGTGCAGATTCCAAACTATATTAGCACTTAACTTTTGAAAGAAGTCACTTATTTCATAAATAAGTGTCAGTTATGATCTCAAATCAGCACTTTTTTCCCAATTTTTTTTCGCAGCCACATGTTAGACACATACTCCCTGTCGAAAGTGACACCTGGACCTCCATTGTCTCATCAATCGTTGGCACACACTCCTCACTGAGATTTAAAACATTTTATTGTAAAATTTTAACCAAGAATGTTTTTTTACTTCTTTTTTTAGGTTTTCAACCTTTTAAACTCTTTTCTTGTAACATATCAGTCTCATAATTCCTCCAAAAAATCCAACACTCAAAATGAAACTCAAAAAACTGCAACATCACACACCACAAAAAAACAGCCAGCACCTGCTAGCAGGTGCCAACCCATAAATCCATTTGTGATTCAAGAATAACATAGATTTGATACTTCACAAGCTGGCATGCTCAGTGTTCAGTGAACAGTCTTCTCAGAAGAGTTACAGATGAGCTAAGACTGAATCAAATCAAAGATAGGGATTGGCACCTGCTATCAGATTCCCACATTTTTTTTCTGGTGACAAAGGTTGTCAGTACAGTATAGTATATAAGTATGATATAATAGTGTTATTTTATGGTCCTACTACTTATTAATAAATGATTTAGTGATTAAACCTCAGGGGAAGACTAATAGAATAGTTATACTCAAATAAAACTCACAATACTTGGATTTAAATGTGTGCTAGTGGTGGAAAATAGAAGAATAAAATATAGTTATAGCTTTTATAAAGATAATATCAATTTATAAGGGCTTTATAATATATTTCTGAATACTAATAATTGTATTGTAGTGTTTGTTTGAAGTGTAGTAATTGAATGATGATAATAAACCGTCAAAATCCCTTCTTACTTATACCCAAATCCACTGGAGTGCACAGACCTTCAATCCAGATGATGTCACTGCTATCCCCGGCAATTACAGCACTGTGAGGGCCCATCACCTCCCCATGGCGCCCACTTCAAGCAGTTTCAACACCCAGACCTCCAGTAAGGACCCTCCATCACTATTAATAATAACACAGAGTCATACCATAAATAGAAAACCCAGATAAAAGCGGATACCATAAAGAAACAGGTAAAATAAATGATCAAAAAGAGATTTAATGAAACTAAAAGCATATAAAGGAAACAAATAAAATTTCCAAGCCCCCAATAACATCCCCAAGCATCCACATTAACCCAAAAACATCTTTCCAACCCATAAATCCGTGAATAACCATCCAAGGAAGTAATTTTAGTTGTCCAAACTGGGTGTATGCGCTTGATATAGGTGTCTATGCTTCTGTAGGCGTTGTGAGTCCACTGATTTCGTCCATATGACCTAAAATAAGCAGAAAAACAAAGGTTATAGGCTATTAAGGGGCTAAAACCCACTTATATACCTAAATATACATAATATACTGCATATTTCACTGAATATGAGATTTATGTATACATATAAGCTTATGTATGTCAATAATTACTTCATATCACTTAAGATAAGTATATTATGACTCCATTAACACCTTAATAAGTATTATTGGGCCATGGATAAGCTATTTAAACTATTATAAATTATATAATAGAATAATAATTATATATATATATAATAAAATAATATATATTATTATTTTAACCTTATTTTTAAGATATAAGCTTAATCTAGTTAAGGTTATCTTATTTTAAGCATAAGAAATACTCAGTCCTAAGGATATTTAGGCTGACACTCCCTCACCCCAAAAAAAACAATAAAAAAAATGTTAAGACATTTTAATTAATCTTAAGGAATGAAATAATAAAATAAAAAATAATAATTTTTATAATACATATACTGAATGAACAGTATTATTTAGATTTAAATTTTTTCAAGAGATTTTTAAGATCAGAGATTTCATTTTCTGGAATCCACTGGTCATATTCACTTGATTTATTTTTAAATCTTAATAGATACTCAACTCCCTTTTCTTTAGTAAGGTGTCTCTTTTTAAGTATCTTTTCAATTTCTGCTTTTTCCACTATTTCTTCAGGTTGCTGTTTATGCCTTCCTGATCTTCTTGGAAAGAGAGAAGTATCATTAGAATGGTATGGTTTTATAAGAGAAATAGGAAATACTGGATGTTTTCTATCATAAGGTGCATATAGAATAACCTCAACAGCATTATTACCAACCATCTTTTTAACTACAAATGGTCCAATGAATGGATCCTTCAATTTAACATTACCATTTAAATTGAAATGTAGCGTTGAAATAAGGACTTCATCACCCTCTTTGAACATTTGTTCTTTATGAGCTTTATCCCATCTTTTCTTTTCATACTCAAAAGCCTTATTTATACATTCTTGAGCATGTTTTCTGCATAATTCCTGCATCTGAAGAAAAGATTTAGTACCTGGATGAATATCCAATCTAGGTAACTTATTAAGAGTTTTAACAGGGGTATTAGGTACATAACCCAACCATAACTCAAATGGCTTTTTGCCAGTGACAGAATGTACTGTACTATTATATGCAAATTCTAAACCTGGGATAAGGGTTACCCAATCATGCGTGAATTTGTCATTGTCTTTAAAATTAAGACCAAAAGCACAGTATCTTCTTATCATATCTTCTAAGGTTTGTATCATTCTTTCTGCTAGCCCATCAGTTTGTGGATGGTGTGCTGTAGAAAGTTTTAATTGACACCCTGAAACATCCATAAGTGACTTCCAGAACTCAGAAGTAAATTTAGGATCTCTGTCAGAAACTATTGCTTTGGGGAAACCTGCTGTATTTAACATTTGTTTCCACCATAAAAAAGCTAAGTCCTTTGCAGAAACCTCTTTGTGGGTAGGAATAAATTTACACATCTTTGTAAATCTATCTACAATTACCCAGCAGGAGTTATAACTCTTATGCCCTGCTATTGGCAAACTTGTTACAAAGTCCATGTTAATGATTTCCCATGGAGCTTTTGGTTGCTCAATTTGTTGTAATAAACCAGCTCTTTTTCCTGTTAATCTTTTAGATTTTTGACAAGAATCACATGTTTCAACATATTTCTGAACATCCTCAGACATGTTGATCCACCAAGCTGTGTTTTTTACTCTGGTTAATGTTTTATGATAGTCAAAATGACCTGCTAATATATCATCATGACATATACTTAACATTAACTCCTTCATTGAAGGTGGAATTACAATTACATTACTTAATTTTTTCCTGTAATATATAAAACCATCCTCAATGGAAAATTTTCCTTTCTCTTATGCCTCTTTATACTTATTTGGTAATGTTTTTATTAAAACATTCATTGAAGCATTAGATGGATCATTTAATATTGTAGTTAATTTACTTAAGTCAGGATCTGAATTATAATTATCAAGAATTGATTGCATAAATTCATCCTCAAGATCTACAATATAAATGCCATAAATGTTAATAATCTCTGATTCAGGAACATAAGCAGGATTATCATCATTATTAGGCAGAGGTACTCTAGATAACAGATCTACATTAGAGTGCAAGGTTCCTGCTCTATGTGTAATAGTCATCCGTCCTCTGTATTCTTGTACAGCTAATTGCCATCTAAACATGTGTCTATTAGGAGTTTTCATGTTTAAGAGTGACTTAACTGCACTACAGTCAGTTATTAACTCAAATTTTTGGTCTTCAAGGTAATAATGTAGCTTTTCAAGAGCCCATACTACTGCCAAACATTCAAGTTGAGTAGCACCATATTTCAATTCACCACTTCTCAGAGTACGTGAAATATAGCAGATTACTACTTCTGACATTTTACCTTCAATAAGTTGTTTTTGATGCAAAGCAGCACCCAGTCCAATAAAACTTGCATCTGTATATAATACAAAAGGTAATTGGAAATCTGGTAATCCCAAGATAGGAGCTGTCATTAAACATTCTTTCAACTTATTAAAAGCTTGTTGTCTTTCATTATTCCAAATGAAAGCTTCTGATTTCTTTATCAGTGTGGTCAGTGGTGCAGCAATTGATTGGTAGTTTTTTATATATTGTCTATAATAACCACACATTCCAAGAAAAGATTGTACATCCTTCACATTTTGAGGAATGCCAATATTCTTTATTGCAGCCACTTTATTTTGGTCTACACATATTTGTAAGCCAGATACAATATGACCAAGCACGTTTAAAGATTCAAACCCAAATTTACATTTTTTCAATGCAAGGGTCATTTTTATTTCATCCATTTTTTGAAATACTTTTCTTAAATGGATTAAGTGTTCATCAAAAGTTTTAGAGAACACTATGATGTCATCAATGTATACCATTAACCATCCCTCAATCATTTCATTATGGAATGTTATATCCATTAACTTTTGAAATACTGATGGAGCATTTTTTGGTCCAAATGGCATTCTGACATACTTATAAATTCCCATGTGTGTTGTTATCAACAAAAAGTTCTGTGAATTCTTTTCAACAGGAATTTGATGGTACCCTTTATTTCCATCTAGGCAACTTATATATTTAGCACCTTTAAGGGTAGCATGTATAGAGGCAATCCTTGGCAAGGGATAAATATCATCTACTGTAAATGTATTTAATGCTCTATAATCACCGCACAGTCTTGCTTTATCTTGTTCATAAGAAATCAGCACTGGTGATATTACACAATATTTTGGTGTAGTTTCAACCTTCTCAAGAATGTTCATTTTTAATAACATCTTAATATTATCCTCTATGTCTTTCCTCTTCATTGGTGAAGCAGGGTATGGTTTCTTTTTAAGACTAGCAGGAATATTATCCATATCACAGGTTAAACTAATTTTCATTTCATGATCTTTTACAAGGCCAAGCTCATTTGTACCATGTGCAAAAGCCATTGGAAAAGCTTTAATTAATTCCAAAATATTATCTTTCTCAGTTTCACTTATCTGAGTGCCAAATGATGCTTTTGAAATTTCCGTTTCCAGAAGTTCCAACTCATTGGATTCTCTTCCTTTAGACAGGGAATTTGTTACTGACTCAATGTGTAAGACTGTGTTAAAAGAATTTATTTTAAATTTCCTTTTACCATTCATGCCAATTGTAAAATTGTTATTAGCAGGGTCTAATTTTACACCAAATTTAGTCAGAATATCATTTCCAATGATAAAACAGTTACTACAATTAGTATTATCCATTACTACAAAGTCACAAGTTACCCTTACATAACCATGTTGGTGTTTAAAGAAAACAGCAGCTTTGTATTTACCAATGGGGTGTAGTACTGATCCAAAACCTCTCCAATTTTTATTCTGAAGTGGTTCAAGCTTAAACTTATATTCACTATCAATTTTCTGTAATGTATTAGTGGAAACAACTGAACCAGCAGCTCCTGTGTCAAATACTATATTAACATTTTCACCAGAAATGATAGCTGGAACCGTGATAGGTGTCATTCTAAAGTTATCAGCTTGTGTATCCTTAATGATTTCAGCATCCTCAAAATTCATTAAAGATTCATTTGAGTCCATATTTAATATTGGATTTTCAAAGATGGACAAATCATCTTCCAACATACAGACTTCATTTTCATCACTATATGAGATATTGCTGTCATAATCACTTGATTCTTTACTTTTTTCAGTTTCAGTTTCAGATTCACGTTGATTTTCAACAATATTTATGTTTTTCTCACATTTGTGACCTTTTACCCAAGGTTTGTTACACTTATAACAAGTATTTGTTTCATAATTTTTAGGTACTACAGGTGCAGTAGGTTTTTTCTGCTTCTCCTGAAGTGTTTTTGAATTCTGAGTTTTTACAGGTTCAACATTTTGCTTATAAGTGGAATACCTTGATTCATACTTATGGTTTAATAATATTTCATTGCAAATATTAATAAAGTCAGAATATTCAGTAACATTTAATGTTCTAGCTACAACAATGTCTCTGACAGATATAGGTAATTTGTATATTATCTTATCTTTCCATAAGTTAAAATCCATATGAGGCTCAATGGCTTTTAATATTTTGTTTAAATTCATTAAAAATACCATAGGTTTGTCACCATTCAACGGATTATACCTAGTCTTCTCATACAGTCTCTGCTGAGTAAGCCTGAATTTAGAACCTCCAAATTGTTTTTCAATAAGTTGTTTCCATTCAGCCCAAGAGTAGTCTCTACCCTCACTTAAGACAGCTTCAAACCATAATAAAGCTACATCCTTAAATAAAGAAATTAATTTTGATGTTATCTCTTCATCTGGTAACTTATATGAGAATTTCAAGTTGTCAATTCTTTGAATAAAATGTTGCCAATCAGAGCTGGCTTCCCCATCATAAGTTGGGTACTGATCTATTTTAGGCCAGTTCTTCTGATTGGATTTTATCTCACTAATCTTAGGTAAATTCAACAACTCATTCACTTTTGATAAATGGTCTTGTATTTCTTCCTGCACGGATTTGTGACTTACATTTTCAGATTTGACACTACCACCAGATGGTTTTAATTGTGGTGGTATAGGGAAGGAATGAGATTCACTTTTGCCAATGAAAGGATTATTATTATATTGATTATACTTATGATTATCCTGGTTCATTAGTAGATTGGCAGTTTCAATCTCAACTTTAGTTAATCTTTGTAGCAACTCAGAGACACTTTGATTTGTCTGGGCAAAAGATAACTTTGTTCTTGATTCAGTCTTTAATAAGTGTGTTTCATATAATTTTTCTAACTCACAAAATTTGTTTGAAAGGTCATTATATTTATTACTCAATGAATCATATTTAAGAGTTAGAGACAAATGTTCCTTCTCTAATTCTTTATTACGTGTTGCTAATTGAGAAATGTTCAATGTTAAGGATGAAATTGTATCACTAGTGAGCTTAACTGTCTGTTCCTCACAATCAGTCATTCTATTCCACAATGCTGAAACAATTCTATGGAAAGTTGGATTATTGTTAAAATATTCCATGTCCTCCTTTTCAATTCTCTCACTCTCCTGTGAACTTCTCATCTCACTAGTAGGTGGTTGCAACTGAGGATTAACTGTATTATCATTGTATATAGTACTGTTATTATGGACAAAAGACAAGTCAGGTGTATCTACTCTAAAACCTAAATTTCTTAAATCCTCCTCTATTTGTTGTACAGATTTAACATCAATAGAATTACCTATATTGTAATTATCAGTATTATGTCTAATCTGAGAGGGTAAGTTACTTACCAAGGGATGGTTGCCAGTCCTGATTTTTGGCGCTTTTTTCCCTTGTAAGGGTGAGCTGAGGAAGTCAGATGAGGGGGCGGATCCCTGTTGCAACTGTGGCTTGTCCACTGTTGGTGAAACCAGTCCCATTTCCATTTGTCTACCAGGATTTTCTCCTGGGAGTGAGTGGACCCTCCTTGGGTAGGGGGTTGCTGATTTGATTGACTGGGCTGGCCTCCCTTTAATTCTGCCATTGCCTGATTCATCTGCTGAAATCCTACCTTGCAATTGTTTTGCAACTGCTCTACTTCTTTGAACATGAGAGATTTTGATTCCTCTAGCTTCAGAACCTGTTTGGCCAGGTGGGACAGTTGATCCTGAAGAGGAGGAGACGTCTTTTTGATAGTTATCTTTTTTAAGAGGGCGTCCTTTTCCTCTATACTCATGCTTTCTGGCTGGGGGTACTGTTGTCCCTCCATGGTGATGTCCTGGAAAGTTTTTGTTAGCTTTAGACCTGGTATTATAAGCAGGCTGTTCACTTACACTATCCTGGGGAGCACTCATATTGTTCAGAATAACAATATTTTACGTCTACAAAAGGAAAAAACTCTGTGGAATTAGTAGACAAATAATATTAGCAATTATATTACTAATAAAAAAGCAATGGAGCTTACCCTGAATTTATGTCTTTATTTATTTAAATAAAATATAAGAAAAATTCCAAAAAATCTGTTAAAAATATAATAATAAGTTTAACTAGAACTCTATAAGGGTGAATAATTAGCTTACCAAGCTTTAGCCAAATACCAATTTTATTGGGTGTTATATTGGTGTCCAAATACCAAGTGAAATTGGGTTTATATTGGGTACAGTTACTACTGTAAATATCTAATTTTTATGATAAAAAATTAGTACAATTATTATAAGGGTTCTTTTCCGCAATCAATGAGTTATGATGACCCACTAATATGCAGCAGACCCAAATATTTGGTTAATTTTGAGTTGTACTAAGGTAAAAATCACGTCCCAAGGCTTATACTAAATAATAAGTAAAATATAAGGAAAGACCCCCAATTGTCAGTACAGTCTAGTATATAAGTATGATATAATAGTGTTATTTTATGGTCCTACTACTTATTTATAAATGATTTAGTGATTAAACCTCAGGGGAAGACTAATAGAATAGTTATACTCAAATAAAACTCACAATACTTGGATTTAAATGCGTGCTAGTGGTGGAAAATAGAAGAATAAAATATAGTTATAGCTTTTATAAAGATAATATCAATTTATAAGGGCTTTATAATATATTTCTGAATGTTAATAATTGTATTGTAGTGTTTGTTTGAAGTGTAGTAATTGAATGATGATAATAAACCGTCAAAATCCCTTCTTACTTATACCCAAATCCACTGGAGTGCACAGACCTTCAATCCAGATGATGTCACTGCTATCCCCGGCAATTACAGCACTGTGAGGGCCCATCACCTCCCCATGGCTTCCACTTCAAGCAGTTTCAACACCCAGACCTCCAGTAAGGACCCTCCATCACTATTAATAATAACACAGAGTCATACCATAAATAGAAAACCCAGATAAAAGCGGATACCATAAAGAAACAGGTAAAATAAATGATCAAAAAGAGATTTAATGAAACTAAAAGCATATAAAGGAAACAAATAAAATTTCCAAGCCCCCAATAACATCCCCAAGCATCCACATTAACCCAAAAACATCTTTCCAACCCATAAATCCGTGAATAACCATCCAAGGAAGTAATTTTAGTTGTCCAAACTGGGTGTATGCGCTTGATATAGGTGTCTATGCTTCTGTAGGCGTTGTGAGTCCACTGATTTCGTCCATATGACCTAAAATAAGCAGAAAAACAAAGGTTATAGGCTATTAAGGGGCTAAAACCCACTTATATACCTAAATATACATAATATACTGCATATTTCACTGAATATGAGATTTATGTATACATATAAGCTTATGTATGTCAATAATTACTTCATATCACTTAAGATAAGTATATTATGACTCCATTAACACCTTAATAAGTATTATTGGGCCATGGATAAGCTATTTAAACTATTATAAATTATATAATAGAATAATAATTATATATATATATAATAAAATAATATATATTATTATTTTAACCTTATTTTTAAGATATAAGCTTAATCTAGTTAAGGTTATCTTATTTTAAGCATAAGAAATACTCAGTCCTAAGGATATTTAGGCTGACAAAGGTCTTACTGTAATTCAATCCCCCCACCTGAGAAATCAAAGTCTGGAAAGCTAAAAAAGGAAGATTATCTCATCATCACCAACTTCCTCATAATTAAATCAAATTATGATGCATGTTTTTGATGTGAGAAGTCCATCTAAATTGGACGTCCACCTTTATCAGAAGTCAATGGCTTTATGTTGATGACTAATGAAGTAAAAAAGAAAATGAAAGGGAGAATTGACATCAATCCTAAGCAAATGAGGGAGAGGTTCAATATTTATCAATCTAAATATAAAAAGGCTCATTTCACTTCTACTTCTACTTCTACTGGCTTTGATATTGATGATAATGATTTGGATATTGGAATTACAACTGTTTTTCAAAAGCTCAATGTCATATGTCCTTTATATGAGAAAATGTATAATTTTTTTGGTTCCCGAGTTGATATTGACCTTTGGTTTATTTACAATATTTTACTTTCTCTTTTTTCTTCAATTCTTCACTAAATTTCTCATTCTTTCTTTTATATTCTCCTAATAAAAATCAAATTTCTAATAAAGAATAACTATTCAGGAAATTAAAACCTTCTTTAGAAGCTTCAATAGATGAACTTACTGAGCCCTCTAGCTCAAACTCCAAACTAATGCTTTCGGCTTCAATTATAATAAACTTGAACCATCTTTTAAAATGTGGCAGTACTTCAACAACCTCTTTATCCTCCCTTGACAGTTATTTTGAGAAAAAAGATATTAGTAAGATTTGGTCACTATATATCCTCTTCAATAACATATTTATTTTTCTATTCAATTTTCTCAGAAAAATCCTCTATTGCAAAAAATGCCCTTGACTTTAAAAATATGAATTTTGATAATATTCTAATGAAAGATGAACAGTTCTTAGGTTTGGGGGAAAATATTTTTCTGCTTCAATCAATATTTTGAAAAGGCTAAATTCAAGGTGGAGGAGATGGAAAGAGCTCACCTTTGATTGGAGAAAATAAAAGACCATGAATTTCAAAGAGAAATGGCTAGTTGTGAATTGGAAAAACAGGAAAGTTTGAAAAAAAAGAAATAATTACAGAATGTATAAAAAAATGGCCAATCTTATAAGGAAATTAAATATTTACTTGAATTTTTTAATTGATTAATTGATTATTTGGTTAATGGTTGGGGAATGACTTTGATAATTACTTTATATATTATAAAATTTTTTTTTATATCATGAGATTCTGATAACACCATTTGTCCTTACTGGAATCCAAAAATTTTTTCTTTTAGAATTCCAGATGGTAAAATAATACTGACACCTGTGCAAAAATCCTCATTTCCAACATACTTTATCACATCACCACAAATTTGCATGTCTAAGTAGAGCTATGTCAAAATAATTACATATCTGTTTGAAAAATTCTACATTTTATTGAAGCAAGGGGTGGGTATCACCAAATTTTTCTAAGTCATCAATATCACATTTCAGATTTAAAAATTTGGCAATACCCATCCTTGAATTTTATTGAAGTAAGGGGTGAAAATCAACAAAATTTAAACTAACTTCATAAATTAATTAATAAATAAATAAGATAAATCAAATTTACTAGTTTTAAAGTAATGAAAATTTCTCAAGCCAAAATGCAGATCAATTCTAGAAACCATGTTTGGAAATTTCCACAGGTATATGCTTGATGAACCCCATAAAAAATTAAATGTTATTATGATTACTGTTTCTACAGCAAAAGGGTATTGGATCATTAATTTAGTTTAGTAAAGTAAAATATCATATTTATTTATTAAATTTTTATGAAAGAATAAAAAATATTTGATGAATTTAAAAATCCCCAAAATTTTTTGATCTACTTAAAGTTTTATTAAATCCATTAATTTTACCTTTTTTTACCTTGCTTATCCTTTGGATTAGATTTTGACTTATTTGGAAGGAGAAGCCAAAGTGAGTAAAGCTGTGGAAAGATTTGTAATCTGGAGAAGCATTTGTTTTTAATGATTTCATGAGAAGAGTTCAAAACTGATTTAATGATTCCATTTCCTAATTCAAAATTGATTATACGCCTATGATCCTGGAAATATAAACCATGTCCTTTGACTTTAGCAGGTGGAGAAATAGGTTGTCCAGTAATAAGAGTGATATAAGACAAGATCCCCAAGGTATGATAATTGGAATCATTCAAATTGGTGTGTATCTTTTTAGGAAATCCAGAATGAGTAATTATAAAATTTGAAAACAATAGATACTCATTGCTAATTTCCTCCAATTCTGAGTCAAACTAAATTGGAATTTAATCTCTGGTTTCAAGTTTGTGATTTTTTTGAAAAGATTTATAACAGAGTTTTTTAACTCAAAGAGCAAGAAAAAAATTAAAGGAAGGTAAGGATTCACATTTTAAAAAATAACTATCTATTTAAAATTTAGATAAATTTCTGAGAAAAGAATCAATTCCTAAAGAATTAAATTGAGTGAGCTATATTAAGAATGAAACAATAAAAAGTTTATAATTACCAAGAGAATATCCTTTACTAAACCCTGGTTATCATCCAAAACAAATCATGATACCACCAAAAAAAATTATATTCTTTATTGGTCAGAAAAACAGAGCCATTTAATATAGTGCCCTAATGAGTTCGGATAGTTGAATAAATGATTCACCTTTAACTCCATTGAATAAATAATTTTTTTTAATTAATTAAGGCTTAAAAATATTACTGATTACAGAATTAACTTCATAACCTTCTAATTTAATTAAATATTTGGATTCTTCAGGAAACTTTTTGGGATATTTATTTTTTATTGACATTAGTTTTATAATTCTTGATGTTTAATATATGGCCAAATAAAGTATTTAAGTATATTTTCTATAATTATTTTGTTTTGATAAGATCAGTCATCATTTTTTATGATTGAAGATTTTGAAGAAGATTTAAATGAAGTAGAAATTGAAGAATATGATAAAGAAGATAAAGATGAAGATAGACATGTAAGGTTTTGAATCAGAAGAAACATAATTTTTTCCTGAATTTTTTTTGACAATTTTTCTGAAATTTTATTTGATCATTGAAATGAAGTAGATTTTAAAGAAGATGATAGAGAAGATAGAAATGAAAATAGAGATGTAAGGCTTGAATCAGAAGAAAAGATTTGTTTTTCTGATAAAAATTTTTAGTAGTCAAAAAAATTCAATTTTTTTAAAAAATTAAATAAAAACTCACATAATTTAAATTAAAAGACCTTCTAAATTTTCTTATTACTTTACCTGAATTTGATGGTTTTTTTAGGTTAATTATTCACAAAAAAAAGAAAAAAAAAGGTAAATAAATTTTAAAAGAAGTTGTAAAAACTTTCTGTAAATTTTTTTAATGGCTCCCTCATTGGTCCCTGTAAAATGTTTCTGAAATTTTTTATTACTCTCTCATTAGTCCCCTTTCTCCCCTTGTTAAACTTCTACAAATCCCACTCTAAACTGCCTTCAAACACCTACAAAATGGCACCAAAACCCTCTCCTAAATCGCCCCAAGATACCCTCAAGCCATCTCCAAAACCCCCTCAATCCCCCCTAGACCCCCTTCTTATTCCCCCACAGGCCCCTCTCAAATCTCCCTCCAATCGCCTATTACCCCCCAACTACTCCTTAATTAATAAAAAATTGATGAAGATCATTTTCTAACTAAAAAACCATCAATAAATGATGTTTGTTAACCAATCAAAAGGGTAATGATTAGGTAAGTTAATGAAAATTGATTAGAAGGGGGGTAAGGGGGATTTGAAGGGGGATAAAAGGGGAACTAGGGGGGAGTTTGGGGTGGGTTGTAGGGGGGATTTGAGGGCGTTATAGGTGGGAGGAAAGGGGGGCTTGAGTTAGCTAAGGAGGAAGGAAATAGGGGGTTAGAGGAAGCCAAAGAGAAGAGAAAGGGGGGACAGGTGTGAATGAGGATACCACGTAGGGTGAAAAGGTGAGATAATAACCAGGCCGAGGAGGAATAAAGAAGAGATGATGGAGATTAACCAAAAGTGAAAAGAGGGAGAGAAAGAAGAAAAAAATAGTTAATTTAACCTTGAAAACCAGAAAAAAAAGAAAAAAAAGAAAAAAAATTATCATTAGCAAACAGCAAATCAAAAAAATGAATAAAATGACTTACCTGGAGAGATGAGATGAGAAAATAAATTAAACCAAACTGTTTGAGGAGAAGATGAAAAGTATATAAGGGATGAATAAAAAAATAATGACTGGAAAATTATGCAGTAGCTAAAAATCTATGATTTCATGTTGAGGTGGTGAGAAAAAACAAAAGAGACAGGGAAAAAGTGACTTTCACTGAAAATTCAAAATAAAAGTCAATATTCAAAAAATTAAATTTCAAAAAGAAGAGATTAATACATGCAAATTATTCATTAGAAGAGTATGAAAAAAAATTAAAAGGGTTTTGTTGAGAAAAGTTGGAATATTATTGGTATAATGATGGGACATATCCGAGTGGGAAGTAACATTAATAGTAGATAAAAATGAAATGAATTTGTATTAATTAATGAAAAAATCACTAAATCTCCCAATGTGCTAGTGTGGTTGGAAGAATTTCCCCTCATATGCTAGTGGTTTGAAAAATAGAAGTGTTGGATATAGTGGGAGATGTTTTGACTTGTTCATCTTCATACAGCTCGAACCATTGATATTTGAGGTAAGCAAGTAGGTTATGAATTATAGTGCACCACAGAATTCAGTTGATCACTGCCTACATTTCAGATATATTTCTAAGAGAACTTCTTAATTCCCTTAAAGTGGAAAAAAAACCTTTCAAAATTCCAATAAAATTTTCAATATGGACTCTTGACTTTGCCAAATGATTTTTGAACTTGTCATTTTGACTGTTTTCAGATGCTGCTCCGCAAAAATCAGGGAGTACATATTCTCCATTTTTACATAAGCCAAATCTTCCAGAAGATACTGATCTTAATCAAAGAATTTTTCAGCTTCTTTTGAAATTTGCATTCTTTGAAAGATTTAGGAGTCATGACATGAACCAGGATAGCCAGCAAAGAAAGATATAAATTTTTTGTTCAGGTCACATATAAGCTGAATAGAAATTGAATATCTATTGAGAGGATATAGTTGCTTGTGTTATTATTAAAAATAATGAATGGAATTAAAAATAAGCTAACTCTTTTTGAAGTCAAAGTAATTGTTTCCACCTTGAGAAGGTTTCTAACTCAAAGGAGTAGTAGTACCATCAACAAAACCAATAAATTCTGGGAAGCCCTTTGCTTGCATAACCTGAGATGATTTAATTTGCTCTTCTTTAGTTTTCCTGGTGAGAAGTTTAGATTCCAAGGGGCTTATAGCAACAATGCACTGTTTTTATAAGTGTTGACAGAGCCATACCCCCAAATCAAAGTCATTTTCCATATGTATCAAAGAAGCTCTGTTTATCAGATTTATAAAATAAAATACTTATATTTCAAATTATGAACAAAAATAATAATATAATATACACACTTTATCACACTTAATTTATAATTAATACAAGAATAAATTACTAACTAACTATATAAATCTATTCCTTCCTTATTATTTAGTTTTACACTCAAATGTCTATATGCATAATATTGTGATTTTCGTTTAATACAATTCAATACATAAAAAGATAATGAGACTATTGGATCTTTAATCAAGACATTTACTCCTCCTAAACTTTTGCTTTTGCTCTTTCCAATGCTAAGCACTTTTCTCTTAAGTGGTCTTTCCCCTCTGAATGCCCATCTGATATGTATGTTATCTTTAAGATGTATATACCTTCTTTCAACCTTTTCCTTTCTCATCTTCTAATATTTTCTAATGGTGTCCTTTAATATATATTGTTTTCCCTTTATTCCTCCACACCACCTTATCCCTTTTACCTTTCTATAAATTATTTGTTCTTTTTTCTCAATTAGTCTTTTTTTTAATTTGACTATCTTGGCTTTTCTTTTCTTTGTGGTTATTTGCAATGCAATTGAATTCAGTTATTTTGTCATTGTGAGATTCTGTGTAGATACACATGAGTTTTGCCATTGCAATGTTAACACCATTACCATCAGAATTCAAAAGAGATAGTGTGATGGCTGATTGAATTGAAGTATCATGTGTGTGGTTTTTGAGAATTATTGTGAAAGACAGGGTGGTCCTGAATAAGCTCAAGCAATTTAAGGAAAAATTCCTGAGAAGTTCTGAACAACTGTCTAAAACTGAGTACAGATAGGTTAAGGAGGGTTTGAATGGTGTACTTGGGGTATAAAGTACTTGAGGATTTCTTGGAATAAGGTAACATTTCCTAGCCATTTTTGATAAAAAAAGAAAATTTTCTTCAAGATCAGAATAAGAATTTCAATCAGAGTTCAATAGGAGATCAAAATCTATGAAAGTCATTTCTTGATGTAGCTTACCTCAATTTGAGAGTGAGGAAGGCATGACTCTTATACGGTATAAAAACATAAATGATGTACAATGTTTTGAGTTATAAGGTGTTATTTTGCAGAGTGCTGTTTATGAATGGCATGATGCTGACAAATCAGTGAAATGAGACTTCATGGTGAAACCAGCACTTTTGGTTGAGAAAGTGCGGATTTGATTGAAATAAGTGACTTATTTCATTTTGAAATCCACCAGTGTATGGGCTAGTGTGTTTTGAAAATCTGCTCTTAAATAAGTTAAGATTTTTCAAAACTGAACCCCCTAATAAATGAATCTTTTGAAATTCTTAGATAATGATAATTTTTAACTTTTTAACAGTCGTTTTGCATGTCCAAAGAGTTTCTCAAGTTTAATAATTTCATTTGCACTCTTAGGGATTTTTGGATTTATTTTGGCACAGTTTTAGTGTCTTTTTGTCTTTATAATTGTGGAATTATATTAAATTAGGTGATTATTCTATTCTTATAAATTCTTTATTAATATATTTAACTTCTTTCTGTATATTATTGAATCATTTTGACTTAAATCAATTAAAATGAACACATTCTTTTATCATTCTAGGGAAAATAGTCAAACAACACTAGTCCCCCCTATTTTTGGAATCATATGATGAATTCAATCATCTTGGCTGTTCTTTTCAAATAAATTGAGCCTTTATCAATAGATCAAGTAGGGTAGGAAAAGGAGATTTTTTTTACTTCTAAAATCTTAGGCAGAAATTCAAAGTATGAGTTCAAAGAAAGGTTGCTTTTTTCTCCTTTAATGACATAATTTATCATATAAAAGTTATTTATCTACTTCACTTAATTAATTTTTTAGACATTCAAGCCATGCTGCTCTGGTATCATGTCTACATTAGTTTTTAGCATCTTTTCTTGAATTCATTTGTGATGCACATTTACTTTAATAAAGTCTAATTAATTTATCTTTATGTATTTTTCTGAATGAATTTTTTATTGCTAATTTATGAATTGAAGATTAAATTCCGCAATCTGCACCCCCTACTATCATAAAATGAAGGGGGGGTATTGCCATTTTTGACTTGAGAATATATAAAAAAAGTTAGAAAAACAGAAATTTTTTGAATGTTAGAATTATAAATTTGAAAGGAATATGACTTTTACATTAGAAATATATAAATTTACATGTCTACATGGATGAATTTTAGATTATAAACATGAATTCAACAATGTACCAGATTTTCATGGTACCTAACTACATTTTGTTGAAAAAACATGACAAAGTGATGAAAATTTTTTAAACATAAAACATATCTTGTGTAAAAAAGCATAGGCACTCTTTAAAACAGAAAAATCTATAGCCTCATAATTTGGTCAAAGTAATTGTATCCACCTTGAGCAGTTTTCTAACTCAGTGGAACAGCTTTACCATGAAGAAAACCAATAAATCAAATGAATCCCTCTTCTTGAATAACCTGAGATTATTCAAGTTGCTCTTCTTTGGTTGGCAATGAAATCAGTTGAGAACATAAGGAGATAATAGTAGTGATTTTAAAGTTTGGTAAGCTATTAATTGAGAAATATCCTAAAGAGAAGACATTTTATAAGCATTTCAAGGCAGCTCCATAACCACTGGATCAAAAACAAAATAGTGTGACAGAAAATTGAATTGAAGAATCATGTTTCTGTTTTTTGAAATCATTGTGAAACATGGGGTGAACCTGTATTAGCTTGATCAAATTAGGGAAACATTCCTGGGAAGTCCTGAATAGATTTCTAAAACTGGGCTCAGATAATTTAGTAGTGACTGGATGATATATGTAAGGGCATGATGCACTTGGGGAATTCTGGGATGAAGGTAATATTTCCTGGCCATTTTTGATAAACCAACAAAGTCTTCAAGATCAGAATTGGAATAAGAATCAAAGAGAAGATCAAGAGCTATGACACTAATAGATTGATGTAGTTTATCATAATATAAGAGCAAGGAAGGCATGACTCTTATGTGGTACAAAAATGTAAATGATGTAAGATGCTTTGAGTTATTAATTATTATTCTGTGAAATGCTGTGTATGAATGTGATTATTTTGAAAATCAGAGAAATCGGACTTGATGGTGAAAACAACACTTTTGGTTGAGAAAGTGTGGATTTGAGTTAAATAAGTGACTTATTTCACTTTTGAAATACACCAGTGTTGGGGCTAGTGTGTTTTGGAAGTCCACAAATAGATAAGTTAATATTTGTAAGTGTGGGTTTTCCAGAATTGGCACTCCCTTTTATGCTAATTTTTTTGAATCTTTAGTGAGGTGAACCATCAAAATAAGAAAAAAGATTGACAACATCTCAATTTTTTTCGCCAAAAGTAAATATTTTTTGATATTCCTTGATTGAAAATGACTGTAAACCACCCTCTTTTTCTGATGGCACTAGTCTTGATTTGCGAAAATCACTAGTTTTGAATTCAAATTCCCAATTTTCAATGAAATTTAATTCCACTAAATGATACTCAATAGTTTATATATTTAATATTAGGGGGTGTCAGTTTTGGAAAATACACAAAAAAATCAGCACTTATTTAAGTGTGGATTTCCAAAACACATTTGCTCCAACACTGGTGGATTTCAAAATGAAATAAGTCACTTATTTCACTCAAATCTGCACTTTCTCAACCAAAAGTGCTGATTTCACCATAAAGTCCCATTTCACTGATTTATCAGCATCATGCCATTCATAAACAGCACTCTGCAGAATAACACCTTATGACTCAAAAATTTTTACATCATTTACATTTTTATACCATATAAGAGTCATGCCTTTGTCACTCTCAAATTGAGATAAGCTACATCAAGCAATGACTTTCATAGCACCATGGGAAATCTAGGGGTGAGCTGCTAGCATTACCCTCTCCTGAACTTTAGAGTGTCTCTTCATTATTGCAGATTGATGAATACTTTATAAACATAAGTAAATTAGAGTTAGATTTACATTTATTCTCAGATTGGTCCAAAAATGAACCTTAATTGATCCCAACTTATGCATATGTTGATCAACTATAACCATAATTTTATCCTTCATTGAGCACACATTGAGCACATATTGATCCAAAATAAGCTTTTGAATATCCAGTATGATTACCAATTTAGAGGATGAAAATTATTCCTTAACATACCTAGGCATTACTTTGCATCAAAAAGATAAACCATAAAATTATGAAAGTAAAATTAATTTACAATAATGATATCTTTTACTACATAATTGCAACAATATATAAATTTAGAAAATTTTTTAATCACAAATATTAATTAATATAGGGATCAAAATAACTAATGGCATTCCTATTTTCAAATTTTGAAAAGAATTAAGTCACTTCTCACTTCAAATCTATTGAATCTTTGTAAAACTAAATTTGGTATAATTTTTTTTATTTTACCTAAAATATAAAACCTTCAGGCTATTGAAAATAAAATATTCAGTTACTCAATTAAATTTTAATTGAATATTTATATTTAAATAAAAATAAAAATATTCCTCAAAGTGTATAACTTGAAAGGTTTTTATGGAAATTAATGAAGACATTCTTTTTGCTAAAATTGTCCATCACAAGTTTGGCCAAACTAGAGCTGGAAATTTTTGCTATATGAAGTTGGTTATGTGCATATTTTCTTAAGAGAAGTGAGTTGTTCCTCATAAAAGTGTCCAACACAAGCTCGGCCAAACATGTGCTGAACACTTTTACCAAAAAAACATTCCAATGAAATAAAATATCTTCATGCTCTAGCCTATTTTTTTTAATTTCCTTGAAGTAATAAGTTACTGTACAAGACCAAGTGTCCAGAACAAGTTTAAACAAGCTTGTGCTGGACAATTTTTCTATATGAACTTGGTTAGGTGTATGGTTTTTTAAGAGAAGTGAGGTGTTCCTCATAAAAGTGTCCAGCACAAGTTTGGCCAAACTTGTGCTGGACACTTTTACCAAAAAAAATTTGATGACATCAGATATCTTCATTGTGGAAAAAGACAGATTTGAGATTCAGATCCAATGTCTCCAAGTATTTGTTCAATTTGGAAGCTCTTTTTGTTAGAAAAATTACCAATAGGTGTTGCTTCTCCTTCTTTGAATAATCTAAAAACATGAACTAAAGATTTTTCTCATTGCATAATAACTGAAGTTGATACTTCATTAAATACTGATCTTTCTCTTTGAAAAAAAGGTTTAAAGTTTATAGATAATTGTCCAATGCATCTTAAATTTGAAACTTTAATTAAATGAATTTTATGGTGATGGTGGTAGTTTAAAGAAAGGGAGGATGAGAGCAAAGTTTTATAAGAGATGAAAGTAGAGAATATATATAATATTGGATGAATACTCACAATTGAATTTTTCATGTACATTAATAATTAATGTTTACTAACATTTTAATAATAACTAAATTTATATAGATAACTGAAGGAAGTGCATTATTTTAGAGCCTAAGTTTTGTGCCAATATAATAAAATTAGTTTCTTTAATGGTGTAAATGTAAAAAAATACATTACTATTTTTTCCCCTTATAAAAAAAATATATATATTTTCTCCTACATTAAATTTTTTGAATATTGTCTTATATTTTTTTATTCCAAGGAACAATGAGAAATTTTTATTGATAAAGGCTCAATATCAACTTTTCTGTAGAAAATTTTAAATTATTTGAAAATATTTTTAAAGAGTTATATTTTTATTAATAAATTTTTTAAAAATATCTTAAATAGTATGCTTTTTTATATATTTGTGGGAATAAAAATGATAATTGAAATAATATTCCAGACCTAGTATACTATGCATCATTTAAGATATTTCTACTAATATCAAACCTGACCTCCCAAAATTCAATGGATCATGATATAAAATTGAATTTTATGGTATGTTAAGTGTTGTGGCTCAACCATTGCTCAAATTTGGTCTAACTGATGCTCAACTTGAATACAAAGCTCCGCTCAGGAAGGGATAAATTGAGGCTCAATTAAGGGGCAACATTTTTTTCAAAATTTTTTCTTATAATTTAAAAACAGTTTCCTAAAACTTTCACAAAATTTCCACAATGTTTTCCCAACCTCTTCCTGAAAGCTTCAAAGAGATGGAACTGCTAGAAGTTCACCCCCTGATTTCCTGTGGTGTAGCTTTTGATCTCCTCTTAGACTCTGATTGTAATTCTGATTCTGATCTTGAAGAAGATTTTCTTTTTTTATCAAAAATGGCCAGGAAATGTTACCTTCATCCAAGAAAGCCTCAAGTACTTCATACTTCAAGTACACCATTCAAACCCCTCTTAACCTGTCTTTACCCAGTTTTAGACAGTTGTTCAGGGTTCTCAATAATTTTTCCTAAGTTTCTTGAGCTTATTCAGGATCACCTTGTCTTTTACAATAATTCTCAAAAGAACATACATGATCCTTCAATTAAATAAGGCATCACACTATGTTTTTTGGGTTCCAATGGTTATGGAGCTTCCTTGAACCATTTTTATAATGTCTTTAATTTAGGTTAAAGCTCTTTTAATACTTATAAAAAACTATTCATTGCTGCTATAAACTCCTTGGAATCTAACATTCTCATCTGAACAACTAAAGAGGAGAAAATTAAATTATCTCAGGTTAAGCAAGCAGAGGTATTCCCAGGATGTATTGGTTTTGTTGATGGTACTACTATTCCTTTGAGTTAGAAACCTGCTCAAGGTGGAAACAATTACTTTGACTTCCAAAAGAGTTAGCTTATTTTTAATTAAATTCATTCTTTTTTATGCTAACACAAGTAACTATATCTTCTAAATCAATATTCAACCTCTATTAAGCTTATATGTGACATGAACAAGATATTTATATCTTTCTTTTCTGGATATCCTGGCCCATGTCATGACTCCTACATCTTTCAAAGAATTCAAATTTCAAAAGAACCTGATTAATTCTTTGATTAAGATCAGTATCTTCTGGAAGATTTGGCTTATGTGAATGAAGAATATGTACTTCCTGATTTTTGGGGATAAGAATCTGAAGAAAAAATCAAAATTCCAAGTTCAAAAATCATTTGGTTAAGTCAAGAGTCCATATTGAACATTCTATTGGAATTTTGAAAGGTTGTTTTTCCACTTTAAGGGAATTAAGAAGTCCTCTTATAAATATATCTGAAATGGAGGCAGTGATCAACTGCATTCTGTGTTGAAATATACTTCATAAACTACTTGCTTACCTCAAAGATCAATGGTTAGAGCTGTAAGAAGATGAACAAGCTGAAACATCTCCCACTATATCTAATAATTCTATTTCTCAAACCACTAGCATATGGCAGGAGATTCTTTCAATCACACTAGCACATTGGGAGATTTATTAATTTTTTCATAAACTATTGTGAAAGTAATTTTATCTTTATCTGCCATTAATGTTACTTCCCATTGGGATATGCTCCATCATTATGCCCATAATACTCCAACTTTTCTCAACAAAAACTTTTTGATTTTTCTTCATACTCTTCAAATGATAAATTTACATGTATTATTGTAAGGGTAGGCTTTTGGTCTAGAAGATTTGGATGCAGGTTTAATGGTGTTGGTAGGTGGATTTTGAAGACTTTCACAGTCAAGGTACATATGGAGTTTATATTTTATCTAAATTACTCAATTTAAAGAGGTAAAGATTTTTTATAATTATTATTATAACTTATGAATTAGAATTACAGTGTTGTAAATACTAAAAACAATAAATAATAGTAATAAATATTTGATTGGAGTAATGATTTAATTAAAAAATATGTAAGTAAAGGATGATCTCAAACAACCAGAAAGGGAAGGCCTTATATAGGCAAAAGAGAGACAAAGCATTGAGTTAAAATCATATATACAGGAGTATGAGAGAAGAAAAAGAAAATTTCAGAAAAATATTTTCAAATAATAAGATTGTTCTAGAAAGAATGTGTTTAAAATATGTATTTACTGTATATATCAAAATAAATTGATTTTTTTAAAACTTACTGTAAGTTTCAGTTTTAAATAAGTTATTTGATTTTTTTTATTTTTATTTTAATATTAATTTTTATTTCAATATTAAATTTTATTTTAATATTAATTTATCACTACGCAATATAGGGGGTGGACTTGCTAGCAAGTCCTCAACCTGAACTGAGATGGAACTCAGATGGAACTCAGACTGAACTCATACTGAACCCAAACTGAACTCTACTTGAACACCCACCTAAAACTGTTCTGCTGAGTAGTGTTCATTCCTGATTGTATGGTTCCTTTATCAATAGCTCAATGTGTGTTCAATCTGTTGTGAGTTTGGGTCCAAGGTTGCGGACTCACTAGCAAGTCCGCCCCCCATATTGTGTGGTGTATATTTCAATATTAAATTTTATTTTAATATTAAATTTTATTTCTTTTAACCTGTCATTGAACATGGTGTTAGGAAATAAAAATATAAGGGACATTTTATATTAATTTTAATTATTTACTAAATTTACTTTTTTGTAACTAGTTAATTTATTACAAGTAAATTTAAAGGAAATATATTATAATTAATTATAATATATAAGAAATAAAGAGGTGTGGCTTCATCCTAGTAAATAATTACTTATTTTACTGGGTAAGTCTAGCAGCCTGGCTGACACTTACTCACTCTAGAAAAAACAATAAAAAAAAATGCTATGATTTTTTCTTTTTATATTTCTTTAGCAGAGTAGGAAGAGTAGATATCTCTTTCCCAGGTATCCAAGAATGATATTCAGAAGATTTATTCTTGAGTCTCAATAAGTATTCAGTACTTTCTTCAGCAGTAACTATTCTGTCATTTAGAATCTTATCAATTACTGCTGTCTCAGTTATTTCATTAGGGGTCTTCTTTGGTCTTCCCCTCCTTTTGGGAAATAAATCACTATTAGATGTGTAAGGTTTCAAAAGAGATATTGGAAAAACAGGACGTTTTCTGTAATATGGAGAATACAGGATAGCTTCAACTGCATTATTACCCACCATTCTTCTTACAACAAATTGACCTACAAATGGGTCTTTTAAACTTGTTATTACCTTGTGAATTGAAGTGGACTGTGGAAATCAGTACTTCATCACCCTTTTTAAAAGTGTATTCTTTATGGAATTTGTCCCACCTCTTCTTCTCATATTCAAAAGATTTTTCAATACATTTTTGAGAATGACTTCTGCAAAGTTTTTGCATTTGAAGAAAATATTTCACACCAGGATGTAAATCCAATTTAGGTATTTTATTATTGAGAAATTGGGAAGGAGTATTTGGAACATATCTAAGCCAGAGCTCAAAAGTCTTTTTCTGAGTAACAGAATGAACAGTGCTATTATAAGAAAATTCCAACCCAGGAAGTAAGGTAACCCAGTCATGAGCCAATCTGTCATTATCTTTGTACTCAAGGCCAAAGGCACAATACCTTCTTATCATGTCCTCCAAGGTCTGAATCATTTTTTCTGCTAATCCATCAGTTTGGGGGTGATGGGAAGTAGAAAGTTTCAGATCACAACCACAGACATCCATCAGTGACATCCAAAATTCAGAAGTAAATTTAGGGTCTCTGTCAGAGATTATGGCCTTAGGAAAACCAGCAGTATTAAAAATATGAGTCAACCACAAGAAAGCTAATTCTTTAGTGGAAACATCCTTGTGGTTAGGGATAAGTTTACACAGCTTTGTGAATCTGTCCACAATAACCCAGAAAGAGCTATAACGGTCTTTCCTAGAAATGGGTAATCCTGTTACAAAGTCTATGTGTATTATTTGCCATGGTGAATCAGGAGTTTTAATATTTTTCATTAATGCAGCTCTTTTACCAGTCAATATCTTTAATTTTTGGCAAGAATCACAGGATTAAAAATATAGTTTGGTGTCTTCAGACATATTAACCCACCAAGCAGTGTTCTTAATTCTGATAATTTTTTTCTCAAGATCAAAATGTCCAGCAAATATTTCATCATGACAAATCTCCAAGATGATCTCTTTCATAGAAGGAGGAATAACAATAACATTACTCAAATTTCTTCTATAATAGAGGTAGCCTTCATCAATTGAAAAATTACCTTTTTCCAAAGCCTTCTGGTACTTTGGTGGGATGATTTTAATTAATGCTTGTATTGAAGCATTATTTGGATCATTTAATATGGTACATAACTTTTTTAAGTCAGTGTACTTATCATATGAATCCAGAATAAGCTGTAATAGCTCTTCCTCCATATCAACCACATATATCCCATGAATGTGAACTATCTCATCATCAGGAAAATATGCAGGATTTGAGTTATCATTTGGCAAAGGTAACCTTGATAACTTATCCACATTTGAGTGAAAAATACCAGCCCTATGAATTATTGTCATTTTCCCTCTATATTCTTGAACAGCTAGCTGCCATCTGAAAATATTTCTTTTAGCTGTTTTCAAATTTAAGAGGGTTTTAACTGCATTGCAGTCAGTGACAAGTTCAAATTTCTGGCCATCCAGATAATAATTTAGCTTCTCTAGAGCCCACACTACTTCTAAACACTCCAGTTGAGTGGAACCATATTTCAATTCACTATTTATCAAGGTTCTTGAAATATAACAAATTACTACTTCTGATACTTTATCATTCATAACTTGTTTTTGATGGAGAGCAGCGCCCATACCAATAAAACTGGCATCAGTGTATAAAACAAATGGTTGATTCAAGTCAGGCAAAGTAAGAATTGGTGCTGAAAACAAACAATTTTTCATAGTGTCAAAAGCTCTTTGTCTTTCACTGTTCCAGACAAAAGCAACATCTTTCCTAGTTAATTGGGTAAGGGGTAATTCTATGACTTGATAATTTTTAATATACTGTCTATAGTATCCATACATTCCTAAAAAGCTCTGGAGCTCTCTGACTGTGGTAGGAGCCTTCACCTGTTGTATGGCTTCCACTTTGTTTTGGTCAACACATATCTGTAAACCTGAGACAGCATAACCAAGCACTTTTAATGAATGAAAACCAAATTTACATTTCTTCAAGGCAAGTGTCATATTTATCTCATTTACACAGGGGGTTAAGATAGTCCCCAAATGTTTTAGAGGATATGATGATATCATCAATGTAAACCCTCAGCCATCCTTCAATTATTTCCTGATGGAATCTGTTATCCATAACTTTTGAAAAACTAAAGGGGCATTTTTGGGCCAAATGGCATCCTAAAATACTTATAAATATCCATATGAGTGGCAATCATCAGAAAATTCAGAGAATTCTTCTCAACAGGTACCTGGTGATATCCTTCATTACCATCTAAACAGCTGATATTTTTAGCACCTTATAAGGTAGCATGTATAGAGCTAATTTTGGGTAAAGGATAGATATCATAAATATTATAAGTGTTTAATGCTCTATAATCACCACATAACCTGGATTTATCTTTCTCATAAGAAATTAGGACAGGTGAGATAACACAATGTTTATGTGTTTCAACTACCTTTTTAATAATATTCATTTTTAAAAGGGTAGAGATATTGTCTTCAATATATTTTCTCTTTGTGGGAGAAGTAGGATATAGCTTCTTTTTTAAACTAGGTGGTATTTCAGTTAATGGGAAAGATAATGAGAGCTTCATTTCTTCTTTTACCAATTCTAATTCATGTGATCCATGAGAAAAGGCCATAGGAAAAGATTTTATCAATTTAATGGTGAAGTTTTTTTCCCTCACCAGAAAGTTGTTCTCCAAAAGAAGCATTGTCAATTTCAGAGACAAGGGCAGGCATTTCTTTTACAGATCTTCCTTTATATTGAAATAAAGAATCACATGTGTTCAATCCTGGTGTTAATAATTTTGTGGGGGAGGAAATCTTAAATTTTCTCTTTTCATTCATCCCCATTGTGAAGCATTGGTTTGAAGGATCCTATTTTATGCCATATTTGGTTAAAATATTATTTCCCACAATGAACCAACTTCCTAAGTTATCATTATTCATGACAACAAAATCACATATAGCTCTTACAAAAACATGGTTATATTTGAAAAATACTGTGGCTTTGTATTTACCAATGGGGGACAAAACAGAGCTATAACCTCTCAAATTCTCAGAAATGATAGGCATAATTTTTGATTTATAATCCTGGTCCACTGAAGCAAATGCTTTTTCAGATACTACACTTCCTCCAGCTCCAGAATCCAAGACAACCTCAATGTTATTTCCATTAATCAAGACTGGTTCTTTGAGAGGGGCAATAAGAATTGGGCTGTACTCAAGATTTCTTATAATCTCAGCATCTTTCAGTGTAGATAAATCATTATTCTCAATATAAATATTGTTTAAATAATGAATATCCTCTTCCAGTATTAAAATTTCTTGGTGAGATTTATATTAAATATTTCTGGCACAATCACTTGAAGTATCATCTTGTGCAACTGTGTCATCAGCATTTTCCTCTGTCTGTTCAACAAGATTTATTTTATTGTCATAAACATGACCTTTCTTCCAAGGCTTTCTACATTTGAAGCAAGTGTTTGTTGCATACTTTTATGGTGCAACAGGGGCAGAAGGTTTACCAACTTTTTCAAGAGGTTTTTGTTGGTAATTGGAGGTTTCCTCCAATGAAGTTCTAGGAATGAATCATCCAGAATTATTATTGTTATTTAAAAGTATCTCATTACAAGTATTTATAAAAGAAGATGGTTCTCTTGAGAACTCAGTCCTAGCAACTATTAAGTCTCCCAGAGACATAGGTAATTTATAGAGGATCCTGTCCTTCCATGATTCAAACTCCATATCTGGGTCCGTTTCCCTCAGATTTTTCACAAGTTTCATAAGGAATTCAATAGGTTTTTAAGTAGAAGAAGAACTATATCTGCCTTCTTCATACTGCCTTTGTTGAGCTAACCTAAACTTGGAACCACCAAATTGTGCTTTAATTAATTTGTTCCAATCATCCCATGAGTAGTCATTTTTATCTAAGAGAACAGATTCATACCACATTAGAGCTACATTGGTAAATAAAGAAATTAATTTTGACACAATTTTCTCATCTGGGAGTTTGTAAGAATTTTTCAGATTATCAATCCTGAAAATAAATTGTTGCCAATAAGAGGAAGAATCACCATCAAATGTTGGGTACTGGTCAAGTTTTGGCCAATTCTTTTGATTTGAAGGAGTCTCCTTAGTACTAGCTTGTTTCTGAGTAAGAAGCAGCTGTAATTTCTCTAATTGTGCTGAAATCTCATTGTTTAATCCTTCCATTGCAGATCCTGGTGCATCATCAGTTTTTGATGGAAACTCAGTGTCATCAACAGGTATTTCTGGCACTAATTTTACTTTAGAAGAACTAGGGACAGTTACAATTGGAGTATCCCGTGAAACAGGCTCTTTCAAATAAATTTCAGAAAACCTTTGGTCATGTAACAATGAATTAAATTTCTCTTCAATGGTTGTTAGCCTAGTCTTTACTCTTGGAACACTAGATATACTCTCATTGATGGTTGCAAAAGATAACTGGTTCTTATTTTGAAGAGATGGTTAATGGTCACCTAATCTCTTTAAGTTCAAATTTGGTCCCTCTAGCTCCTGGAAATGGATAGACACAGTATCTTCTAGTTTAGACAATTTATTCTTGATATTTTTCCACAAAGCAACTTTCTTTTCATGAGTTACTTTGTAGTTAAACAAATCATCAGAAACTCTTTGTAATTCACTTCTCAATGCTTGATACTGTTGTTCAGTTAAAAAACTATTAAATTTATGAGTCAATTGCATCTTGTTCATTATATGATTTTGTTTAGCAATAATATCCCTCAAATATTCATCATTAATGTTAGCCACATCTGGAGTATTTCTCAACAGGGAAGCAGAATAATTTTCCAGATTCTCATAAAATTCAGGATCAATTGTTTCATCAATAATAGCCATATCAGGATTTATAATTGAAGTAGAAATCAATACCAATTACTAACATAAGAATATTGAGAAATCCGTCTACTACAGTCAGTCTCTACAGGTCTCAAAGTCTCATCTTCTCTTCCAGAATTACCTGGAGGAACTGAATCAGTAACAAGAAAGTTACTTGAGATTCAATAGAGGGGCTTACAATGGCTTTGGAAAAAACTGAATGTGGTTGTTCTTCCTCTTTCTTCCACCTTGGTAGGGGTGAGGAGGTGTTGGGTTGAACTGATGGGTTCTGGAAGGACCTGCCTAAGGTACTTGCTGTTGTTGTTGTTGTTGGGCCTGTAGATAGTCCCACTGGGTTTTTAGCCATTCCCATTGCCATTTTAAAACTTCCACCTTCTCCTGTTGTTGGGGGGCCAATTTTAGAAGGGCTTTTGGGGTAAGAGGGGGTTCCCTCTTCTCTTGAAGAAAGGAATCTATGTTTCTTACCTTTTCTTCTAGATACTCTGCTTTTGACCTCAGTTTGAGATTTTCTGACCTCAACTTATTGATGTGAGTGGAGAGATTTCTGACTTTCTGATGCAAGGGCATTGTTTTTACTTTGAATCCTTTTGGAAGCTCTTATGGGGGGTTGATTGAAGGCTTTTGATCCAGAGCAGTTGTCTCCACTTTTATTAATATTTCATGAATTTCCACATACTGATTAGTCCAGTAAATGATTAATTTGAGCAAGTTTTGTAGTCAAAGGAGAAATTACAGAAGTTTCATCATAATCAATCAAATATAGCTCCTCATCACGGCCAGCAGAAGCACTTGGATCAGTCATTGTTGTAAATAACCTGAACTGAGTGAAATATTAAAATTTAATCAGTTATTATTTTGCTTTATTTAAAGAAAAATAATAGGAAAAAATATTTCTAGTATATAATCAATTATCAGGATTTGGTAATCAACTGGAATAGTCAAAATATAATGTTTGTCAGGACAAAAAATCCACTGAAATAATAATCACAACTTTTATTAATTAAATTAAGATAATTATATTTTATTACCATGATTTTAAATAAATCAACTGAAATAATAAAATAATTTATTAATTACTAATATATATTTTGATAATTATCAGGATTAAGAGTCAACTGAATAGTTTAATTACCAGTACTTAATGTCAACTGAAATAATTTTAATTAACAGGACTTAATGTCAACTGAAATAATTTAACTACCAGGACTTACTTTCAACTGAATTAATTTAATATAATTAATTCAACTAATTTTATATATTTTTATTTTACTGCCAGGAAAGTTTGTCAACTGAAATAATTAGATAATATTTTAATTATCAGGACTAGAGGTCAACTGGAATAGTTAAAAAAATATAATATAATTAATTTAATTTTTATATTACTTCTAGGACTAAGAGAAATATAGTTCTATATTGTTCAACTAGAAAAGAAAATAAATATTATTTACCAGGCACCTCCCCCTGTAATGTGAGAAAATTAATGCCACTACCGAGTGCTGAGTAAAAAAGATATACGTAAACTATGAAAATTCAAAGTGAAGCCCACAGATATTAACAAATATAGTCACCACATATATATATGACTATTTCCAATATATGAACCTAAAATTTGGAGTGCAGTTTGATTCCCAGTTGCAGCAAAAAAATAAGTCAAGTGGTTGATGACATTTGTTGTTTTTGTTGTCCACCTGTCCTTACTGCTCCTTGATGTAAATGGTCCCTTTATTTCCGGCTTCAAGATATCAATGTGCTATTGACAATTTGGAAAGGGCCTCAAGTGTTGGGGTAGGATTTTGGTCTAGAGGATTTTGATGGAGGTTTAACGGCGTTAATAGGTGGATTTTGAAGAGTTTCACGGTAAAGGTACATATGGAGCTTATCTTTTATTTAAATTACTCAATTTAAAGAGGTAAAAAAATTTTATAATTATTATTATAACTTATGAATTAGAATTACGTTGTTGTAAATTGTCAGTGTATCTAGTATTTAAGTATGATTTAATAGTATTTATTAATGGTCCTACTACTTTTTAATAAATTATTTAGTGATTAAACCTCAGGGGAAGACTAATAAAATAGTTATACTCAAATAAAACTAACAAAACTTGGATTTAAATGCGTGCTAGTGGTGGAAAATAGATGAATATAATATAGTTATAGCTTATATAAAGATAATATCAATTTATAAAGGCTTTATAATGTATTTCTAAATGATAATAATTTTTTTATAATGTTTATTTGAATTTTAGTAAGTAAGCGATGTCTAATAACCATCAAAATCCTCCCTTACTTATACAAAAATCCACTGGAGTGCACAGACCTTCAATCCAGATGATGTCACTGCTATCCCTGGCAATTACAGCACTGTGATGGCCGATCACCTCCCCATGGCATCCACTTCAAGAAGATTTAACACCCAGACTTCCAGTAAGGACCCTTCATCACAATAAATGATAACACAGACCCATACCATAAATAGAAAATCCAAATATAAAAGTGTATACCATAAAGAAACAGGTAAAATAACTCATCCAAAGAGGATATAATGAAACCCAAAGCATATAAAGAAAAAAATGAAATGTCCAAGCCCCCAATAACATCCCCAAGAGTCCATATTAACCCAGAAATGACCTCCCAACCCATAAATCAGTGAATATCCATCCAAGGAAGCAGAATAAGTTGTCCAAACTGAGTGTATGCGCCTGAAATAGATGTATATGCTTCTGTAGGCATTGTGAGTCCACTGGATACGTCTATATGACCTAAAATAAGCATAAAAACAAAGGTTATAGGCTATTAAGAGGCTAAAACCTACTTATATACGTAAATATACATAATATACTGCATATTTCACTGAATATAAGATTTATGTATACATATAAGCTTATGTATGTCAATAATTACTTAATATCACTTAATATAAGTATATTATGACTCAATTAACACCTTAATAAGTATTATTAGGCTATGGATAAGCTATTTAAACTACTATAATTTATATAATAGAGTAATAATTATATATACATGTAATATAATCATATATATTATTGTTTTAACCTTATTTTTAAGATGTAAGCATAATGTACTTAAGGTTATCTTATTTTAAGTATAAGAAATACTCAGTACTAGGGATATTTAGGCTGACATAAATACTAAAAACAATAAATAATAGTAATAGATATTTGATTGGAGTAATGCTTAAAAAAATATGTAAGTAAAGGATGATCTCAAACAACCAGAAAGGGGAGGCCTTATATAGGCAAAAGAGAGACAAAGCATAGAGTTAAAATCCTATATACAGGATTATGAGAGAAGAAAAATATTTTCAAATAATAAGATTGTTCCAGAAAGAATGTGTTTAAAATATGTATTTACTGTATATGTCAAAATAAATTGATTTATTTAAAAATTACTGTAAGTGTCATTTTTAAATAAGTAATTTGATTTTTTTTTATTTTAATATTAATTTTTATTTCAATATTAAATTTTTTTTTAATATTAATTTTTATTTTAATATTAATTTTTATTTCTTTTAACCTGTCATTGAGCACGGTGTTAGAAAATAAAAATATAAGTGACATTTAATATTAATTTTAATTATTTAATAAATTTAATTTTTTGTAAATAGTTAATTTATTACAAGTATATATAAATTAAATATATTAAAATTAATAATAATATATAAGAAATAAAAAAGTGTGGCTTCATCCCAGTAAATAATTAATTATTTTACTGGGTAAGTCTAGCAGCCTAGCTGACAATTATTCTCTTGTTTTTGTAATTTTCTTTTTGCATATTGACTTTTATTTTGAATTTTCATTGAAAATCTCATTTTCCCTGTCTCTTTTGTTTTTTCTCACCACTTCAAAATGAAATCACATATTTTCAGCTGTCACATAATTCTTCAGTCACTCTTTTTTTCTTTCATCCCTTATATGCTTTTCTTCTTCCCCTCAAAAATCCCTCAAACAATTTTGTCTCATTTATTTTTTCATCTCATCTCTTCAGGTAAGTCATTTTATTCTTTTTTTTGATTTTTTGTTTGCTAATGATAATTTTTTTGTCTTTATTACTGTTTTCTAGTTGTTTTTTTTTGTTTTGTGCGTGGTTCTTTATCTGGTTTTCAAGGTTAATATAACTGTTTTTTTGTTCTTTCTCTCCCTATTTTTCCTTTTTGTTACTCTCCATCATCCCCTCTTTATCCATCTTTGGCCTGGTCATTATCCCACCTTTCCCCCCTCCTTGGTGTCATCATTCCCACATTTTTCCCCTTTTCCCTTATCATTGGAAACCTCTAACCCCCCTTTCCTTTCTCCTTGGCTGCCTTGAACCCCCCTTTCCTCCCCCCTATAACCCTCTAAAATCCCCCCATGAATCTCATCCTAATCCCACTTTAACCCCCCCTAGTTCCCTATTAATCTCCCTTCAAATCCCTCCTTACCCCCCCCCCCTTCTAATCATTTTTTAACAAAGGGGTAGTTGGGGGGGGAAGGGGATATTGGTGATAGATATGAGGGGGGCCTGTGGCAGAGTATGAAGTGGCTCTAAGGGGGATTGAGGGGGTGGGGGGATCACAGGGGTTTGGTGAGGGTTTGAGCGATTGTGGAGACTGTTTGGGGGCTGTTTTGGGGGTGTTTGGAGGCAGTTTGGAGTGGACTTTGGATTAGTTTTACAAGGGGAGAAAGGGGACCAATGAGGGAATAATCAAAAAATTGACAGAAAATTTTTACAGGGACTAATGAGGAAGCCATTAAAAAATTGACAGAAAATTTCTACAACTTCTTTTAATATTTTTTTTCTTTTCTGTTTTTCTTTTTTTTTGTGGATAATTAACCTAAAAAATCCTCAAATTAAAGTATATTAATAAGTAAATTTTGAAGGTCTTTTAATTTAAATTATTTGAGTTTTTATTTAATTTAAAAAAATAAATTTTGATGTTTTTTTGACTAGTAAAAATATTTTTAAAAAAAAATATATTCTATTTCTTCTCATTCAAGCCTAATGCTTCTATCTTCATCTTTATCTTCTTTATCTTCTTCTTCAAAATCTACTTCAATTTAATCATTAATAAAAACACCAGAAAGAACATCAAAAAAAATTGAGAAAAAAAAATTCTGTTTCTTCTGATTTAAGCTTTATACTTCTATCTTCATTTTTATCTTCTTTATCATCTTATTTAATTTCTACTTTATTTTAATCATCAAAAAATTTCAGAAAATTTGTCAAAAAATAATTCAGGAAAATAAAATTCTGTTTCTTTTGATTCAAGCCTTAAATTTTTATCTTCATCTTTATCATCTTTATCATCTTCTTCATCTTCTTCAATTTCTACTTCATTTGATTCTTCTTTGAAACCTTCAAACAAAAAATGATGATTGATCTCATCAAAATAAAAGAATTATAAAAAAATATACTTAAATAATTTTTTGGCCATATATCAAAAAACAAGTATTATAAAAATATTTTCAATAAAAAAATAAATATCTTAAGAATTTTCCTGAACAAACCAAATATCTAATCAAATTAAGAGGTTATAAAGTTAATTCTTTAATCAGTAATACTTTTAAACATTAACTTATTTATGAAAATCATTCATTTGATGGAGTTAAAGAGGAATCCTCTATTCAACTATCCAACCCCTTTAGGGAACTATATCAAATGGCTTTGGTTTGCTTACTAATAAGTAATATGAATTAGTTTGGTGGTATCATGATTGGTTTTAGATGGAGACTAGGATTGATTAAAGGATATTCTCTTGGTAATTCTAAAAATTATAATTGTTTCATTCTTAATATAGCCCACTCAATTGAATTCTATAGGCATCTATTCTTTACTCAGAAATTTATCTAAAGTAAAAATAGAAATTGATTTTTGAAAATGGGACTCCTTACCTTCCTTTAATTCTTTTTTTGCTCTTTGACTTAAAAAACTCTGTAATAAAGCTTCTCAAAAAATCACAAACTTGAAGCCAGAGTTGGAGCTCCAAATTGGTGTGACTCAGAATGGGAAGAAATCAGAAATGAGTATATATTGTTTTCAAATGTTATAATTACTCATTCTATAATTCATAACAAGACACACCAATTTCAATTATTCCAAATATTTTACTTTGGGGACCTTCTCTTATATCATTCCTATTACTGGACAACCTATTCTGTCAGCCTAAATATCCTTAGGACTGAGTATTTCTTATGCTTAAAATAAGATAACCTTAACTAGATTAAGCTTATATCTTAAGAATAAGGTTAAAATAATAATATATATTATTTTATTATATATATATATAATTATTATTCTATTATATAATTTATAATAGTTTAAATAGCTTATCCATGGCCCAATAATACTTATTAAGGTGTTAATGGAGTCATAATATACTTATCTTAAGTGATATGAAGTAATTATTGACATACATAAGCTTATATGTATACATAAATCTCATATTCAGTGAAATATGCAGTATATTATGTATATTTAGGTATATAAGTGGGTTTTAGCCCCTTAATAGCCTATAACCTTTGTTTTTCTGCTTATTTTAGGTCATATGGACGAAATCAGTAGACTCACAACGCCTACAGAAGCATAGACACCTATATCAGGCGCATACACCCAGTTTGGACAACTAAAATTACTTCCTTGGATGGTTATTCACGGATTTATGGGTTGGAAAGATGTTTTTGGGTTAATGTGGATGCTTGGGGATGCTATTGGGGGCTTGGACATTTTATTTGTTTCCTTTATATGCTTTTATTTTCATTAAATCTCTTTTTGATCATTTATTTTACCTGTTTCTTTATGGTATCCGCTTTTATCTGGGATTTCTATTTATGGTATGACTCTGTGTTATTATTAATAGTGATGGAGGGTCCTTACTGGAGGTCTGGGTGTTGAAACTGCTTGAAGTGGACGCCATGGGGAGGTTATGGGCCCTCACAGTGCTGTGATTTCCGGGGATAGCAGTGACATCATCTGGATTGAAGGTCTGTGCACTCCAGTGGATTTGGGTATAAGTAAGGAGGGATTTTGACGGTTTATTATCATCATTCAATTACTACACTTCAAAAAAACACTACAATACAATTATTAACATTCAGAAATATATTATAAAGCCCTTATAAATTGATATTATCTTTATATAAGCTATAACTATATTTTATTCTTCTATTTTCCACCACTAGCACGCATTTAAATCCAAGTATTGTGAGTTTTATTTGAGTATAACTATTCTATTAGTCTTCCCCTGAGGTTTAATCACTAAATCATTTATAAATAAGTAGTAGGACCATAAAATAACACTATTATATCATACTTATATACTAGACTGTACTGACAATTGGGGGTCTTTCCTTATATTTTACTTATTATTTAGTATAAGCCTTGGGACGTGATTTTTACCTTAGTACAACTCAAAATTAACCAAATATTTGGGTCTTCTGCATATTAGTGGGTCATCATAACTCATTGATTGCGGAAAAGAACCCTTATAATAATTGTACTAATTTTTTATCATAAAAATTAGTAGTAACTGTACCCAATATAAACCCAATTTCACTTGGTATTTGGACACCAATATAACACCCAATTAAATTGGTATTTGGCTAAAGCTTGGTAAGCTAATTATTCACCCTTATAGAGGTCTAGTTAAACTTATTATTATATTTTTAACAGATTTTTTCGAATTTTTCTTATATTTTATTTAAATAAATAAAGATATAAATTCAGGGTAAGCTCCATTGCTTTTTTATTAGTAATATCGTTGCTAATATTATTTGTCTACTAATTCCACAGAGTTTTTCCTTTTGTAGACGTAAAATATTTTTATTCTGAACAATATGAGTGCTCCCCAGGATAGTGTAAGTGAACAGCCTGCTTATAATACCAGGTCTAAAGCTAATAAAAACTTTCCAGGACATTACCATGGAGGGACAACAGTACCCCCAGCCAGAAAGCATGAGTATAGAGGAAAAGGACGCCCTCTTAAAAAAGATAACTATCAAAAAGACGTCTCCTCCTCTTCAGGATCAACTGTCCCACCTGGCCAAACAGGTTCTGAAGCTAGAGGAATCAAAATCTCTCATGTTCAAAGAGGTAGAGCAGTTGCAAAACAATTGCAAGGTAGGATTTCAGCAGATGAATCAGGCAATGGCAGAATTAAAGGGAGGCCAGCCCAGTCAATCAAATCAGCAACCCCCTACCCAAGGAGGGTCCACTCACTCCCAGGAGAAAATCCTGGTAGACAAATGGAAATGGGACTGGTTTCACCAACAGTGGACAAGCCACAGTTGCAACAGGGATCCACCCCCTCATCTGACTTCCTCAGCTCACCCTTACAAGGGAAAAAAGAGCCAAAAATCAGGACTGGCAACCATCCCTTGGTAAGTAACTTACCCTCTCAGATTAGACATAATACTGATAATTACAATATAGGTAATTCTATTGATGTTAAATCTGTACAAAAAATAGAGGAGGATTTAAGAAATTTAGGTTTTAGAGTAGATACACCTGACTTGTCTTTTGTCCATAATAACAGTACTATATACAATGATAATACAGTTAATCCTCAGTTGCAACCACCTACTAGTGAGATGAGAAGTTCACAGGAGAGTGAGAGAATTGAAAAGGAGGACATGGAATATTTTAACAATAATCCAACTGTCCATAGAATTGTTTCAGCATTGTGGAATAGAATGACTGATTGTGAGGAACAGACAGTTAAACTCACTAGTGATACAATTTCATCCTTAACATTGAACATTTCTCAATTAGCAACACGTAATAAAGAATTAGAGAAAGAACATTTGTCTCTAACTCTTAAATATGATTCATTGAGTAATAAATATAATGACCTTTCAAACAAATTTTGTGAGTTAGAAAAATTATATGAAATACACTTATTAAAGACTGAATCAAGAACAAAGTTATCTTTTGCACAGACAAATCAAAGTGTCTCTGAGTTGCTACAAAGATTAACTAAAGTTGAGATTGAAACTGCCAATCTACTAATGAACCAGGATAATCATAAGTATAATCAATATAATAATAATCCTTTCATTGGCAAAAGTGAATCTCATTCCTTCCCTGTACCACCACAATTAAAACCATCTGGTGGTAGTGTCAAATCTGAAAATGTAAGTCACAAATCCGTGCAGGAAGAAATACAAGACCATTTATCAAAAGTGAATGAGTTGTTGAATTTACCTAAGATTAGTGAGATAAAATCCAATCAGACGAACTGGCCTAAGATAGATCAGTACCCAACTTATGATGGGGAAGCCAGCTCTGATTGGCAACATTTTATTCAAAGAATTGACAACTTGAAATTCTCATATAAGTTACCAGATGAAGAGATAACATCAAAATTAATTTCTTTATTTAAGGATGTTGCTTTATTATGGTTTGAAGCTGTCTTAAGTGAGGGTAGAGACTACTCTTGGGCTGAATGGAAACAACTTATTGAAAAACAATTTGGAGGTTCTAAATTCAGGCTTACTCAGCAGAGACTGTATGAGAAGACTAGGTATAATCCGTTGAATGGTGACAAACCTATGGTATTTTTAATGAATTTAAACAAAATATTAAAAGCCATTGAGCCTCATATGGATTTTAACTTATGGAAAGATAAGATAATATACAAATTACCTATATCTGTCAGAGACATTGTTGTAGCTAGAACATTAAATGTTACTGAATATTCTGACTTTATTAATATTTGCAATGAAATATTATTAAACCATAAGTATGAATCAAGGTATTCCACTTATAAACAAAATGTTGAACCTGTAAAAACTCAGAATTCAAAAACACTTCAGGAGAAGCAGAAAAAACCTACTGCACCTGTAGTACCTAAAAAGTATGAAACAAATACTTGTTATAAGTGTAACAAACCTTGGGTCAAAGGTCACAAATGTGAGAAAAACATAAATATTGTTGAAAATCAACGTGAATCTGAAACTGAAACTGAAAAAAGTAAAGAATCAAGTGATTATGACAGCAATATCTCATATAGTGATGAAAATGAAGTCTGTATGTTGGAAGATGATTTGTCCATCTTTGAAAATCCAATATTAAATATGGACTCAAATGAATCTTTAATGAATTTTGAGGATGCTGAAATCATTAAGGATACACAAGCTGATAACTTTAGAATGACACCTATCATGGTTCCAGCTATCATTTCTGGTGAAAATGTTAATATAGTATTTGACACAGGAGCTGCTGGTTCAGTTGTTTCCACTAATACATTACAGAAAATTGATAGTGAATATAAGTTTAAGCTTGAACCACTTCAGAATAAAAATTGGAGAGGTTTTGGATCAGTACTACACCCCATTGGTAAATACAAAGCTGCTGTTTTCTTTAAACACCAACATGGTTATGTAAGGGTAACTTGTGACTTTGTAGTAATGGATAATACTAATTGTAGTAACTGTTTTATCATTGGAAATGATATTCTGACTAAATTTGGTGTAAAATTAGACCCTGCTAATAACAATTTTACAATTGGCATGAATGGTAAAAGGAAATTTAAAATAAATTCTTTTAACACTGTCTTACACATTGAGTCAGTAACAAATTCCCCGTCTAAAGGAAGAGAATCCAATGAGTTGGAACTTCTGGAAACAGAAATTTCAAAAGCATCATTTGGCACTCAGATAAGTGAAACTGAGAAAGATAATATTTTGGAATTAATTAAAGCTTTTCCAATGGCTTTTGCACATGGTACAAATGAACTTGGCCTTGTAAAAGATCATGAAATGAAAATTAGTTTAACCTGTGATATGGATAATATTCCTGCTAGTCTTAAAAAGAAACCATACCCTGCTTCACCAATGAAGAGGAAAGACATAGAGGATAATATTAAGATGTTATTAAAAATAAACATTCTTGAGAAGGTTGAAACTACACCAAAATATTGTGTAATATCACCAGTGCTGATTTCTTATGAACAAGATAAAGCAAGACTGTGCGGTGATTATAGAGCATTAAATACATTTAAAGTAGATGATATTTATCCCTTGCCAAGGATTGCCTCTATACATGCTACCCTTAAAGGTGCTAAATATATAAGTTGCCTAGATGGAAATAAAGGGTACCATCAAATTCCTGTTTAAAAGAATTCACAGAACTTTTTGTTGATAACAACACACATGGGAATTTATAAGTATGTCAGAATGCCATTTGGACCAAAAAATGCTCCATCAGTATTTCAAAAGTTAATGGATATAACATTCCATAATGAAACGATTGAGGGATGGTAAATGCTATACATTGATGACATCATAGTGTTGTCTAAAACTTTTGATGAACACTTAATCCATTTAAGAAAAGTATTTCAAAAAATGGATGAAATAAAAATGACCCTTGCATTGAAAAAATGTAAATTTGGGTTTGAATCTTTAAAAGTGCTTGGTCATATTGTATCTGGCTTACAAATATGTGTAGACCAAAATAAAGTGGCTGCAATAAAGAATATTGGCATTCCTCAAAATGTGAAGGATGTACAATCTTTTCTTGGAATGTGTGGTTATTATAGACAATATATAAAAAACTACCAATCAATTGCTGCACCACTGACCACACTGATAAAGAAATCAGAAGCTTTCATTTGGAATAATGAAAGACAACAAGCTTTTAATAAGTTGAAAGAATGTTTAATGACAGCTCCTATCTTGGGATTACCAGATTTCCAATTACCTTTTGTATTATATACAGATGCAAGTTTTATTGGACTGGGTGCTGCTTTGCATCAAAAACAACTTATTGAAGGTAAAATGTCAGAAGTAGTAATCTGCTATATTTCACGTACTCTGAGAAGTGGTGAATTGAAATATGGTGCTACTCAACTTGAATGTTTGGCAGTAGTATGGGCTCTTGAAAAGCTACATTATTACCTTGAAGACCAAAAATTTGAGTTAATAACTGACTGTAGTGCAGTTAAGTCACTCTTAAACATGAAAACTCCTAATAGACACATGTTTAGATGGAAATTAGCTGTACAAGAATACAGAGGACGGATGACTATTACACATAGAGCAGGAACCTTGCACTCTAATGTAGATCTGTTATCTAGAGTACCTCTGCCTAATAATGATGATAATCCTGCTTATGTTCCTGAATCAGAGATTATTAACATTTATGGCATTTATATTGTAGATCTTGAGGATGAATTTATGCAATCAATTCTTGATAATTATAATTCAGATCCTGACTTAAGTAAATTAACTACAATATTAAATGATCCATCTAATGCTTCAATGAATGTTTTAATAAAAACATTACCAAATAAGTATAAAGAGGCATAAGAGAAAGGAAAATTTTCCATTGAGGATGGTTTTATATATTACAGGAAAAAATTAAGTAATGTAATTGTAATTCCCCCTTCAATGAAGGAGTTAATGTTAAGTATATGTCATGATGATATATTAGCAGGTCATTTTGACTATCATAAAACATTAACCAGAGTAAAAAACACAGCTTGGTGGATTAACATGTCTGAGGATGTTCAGAAATATGTTGAAACATGTGATTCTTGTCAAAAATCTAAAAGATTAACAGGAAAAAGAGCTGGTTTATTACAACAAATTGAGCAACCAAAAGCTCCATGGGAAATCATTAACATGGACTTTGTAACAGGTTTGCCAATAGCAGGGAATAAGAGTTATAACTCCTGCTGGGTAATTGTAGATAGATTTACAAAGATGTGTAAATTTATTCCTACCCACAAAGAGGTTTCTGCAAAGGACTTAGCTTTTTTATGGTGGACACAAATGTTAAATACAGCAGGTTTCCCCAAAGCAATAGTTTCTGACAGAGATCCTAAATTTACTTCTGAGTTCTGGAAGTCACTTATGGATGTTTCAGGGTGTCAATTAAAACTTTCTACAGCACACCATCCACAAACTGATGGGCTAGCAGAAAGAATGATACAAACCTTAGAAGATATGATAAGAAGATACTGTGCTTTTGGTCTTAATTTTAAAGACAATGACAAATTCACGCATGATTGGGTAACCCTTATCCCAGGTTTAGAATTTGCATATAATAGTACAGTACATTCTGTCACTGGCGAAAAGCCATTTGAGTTATGGTTGGGTTATGTACCTAATACCCCTGCTAAAACTCTTAATAAGCTACCTAGATTGGATATTCATCCAGGTACTAAATCTTTTCTTCAGATGCAGGAATTATGCAGAAAACATGCTCAAGAATGTATAAATAAGGCTTTTGAGTATGAAAAGAAAAGATGGGATAAAGCCCATAAAGAACAAATGTTCAAAGAGGGTGATGAAGTCCTTATTTCAACGCTACATTTCAATTTTAATGGTAATGTTAAATTGAAGGATCCATTCATTGGACCATTTGTAGTTAAAAAGATGGTTGGTAATAATGCTGTTGAGGTTATTCTATATGCACCTTATGATAGAAAACATCCAGTATTTCCTATTTCTCTTATAAAACCATACCATTCTAATGATACTGCTCTCTTTCCAAGAAGATCAGGAAGGCATAAACAGAAACCTGAAGAAATAGTGGAAAAAGCAGAAATTGTAAAGATACTTAAAAAGAGACACCTTACTAAAGAAAAGGGAGTTGAGTATCTATTAAGATTTAAAAATAAATCAAGTGAATATGACCAGTGGATTCCAGAAAATAAAATCTCTGATCTTAAAAATCTCTTGAAAAAATTTAAATCTAAATAATACTGTTCATTCAGTATATGTATTATAAAAAATTTTTTTTTATTTTATTATTTCATTCCTTAAGATTAATTAAAATGTCTTAACATTTTTTTTTTTTTGTTTTTTTTGGGGTGAGGGAGTGTCAGCCTAAATATCCTTAGGACTGAGTATTTCTTATGCTTAAAATAAGATAACCTTAACTAGATTAAGCTTATATCTTAAAAATAAGGTTAAAATAATAATATATATTATTTTATTATATATATATATAATTATTATTCTATTATATAATTTATAATAGTTTAAATAGCTTATCCATGGCCTAATAATACTTATTAAGGTGTTAATGGAGTCATAATATACTTATCTTAAGTGATATGAAGTAATTATTGACATACATAAGCTTATATGTATACATAAATCTCATATTCAGTGAAATATGCAGTATATTATGTATATTTAGGTATATAAGTGGGTTTTAGCCCCTTAATAGCCTATAAACTTTGTTTTTCTGCTTATTTTAGGTCATATGGACGAAATCAGTGGACTCACAACGCCTAAAGAAGCATAGACACCTATATCAGGCGCATACACCCATTTTGGACAACTAAAATTACTTCCTTGGATGGTTATTCACGGATTAATGGGTTGGAAAGATGTTTTTGGGTTAATGTGGATGCTTGGGGATGTTATTGGGGGCTTGGACATTTTATTTGTTTCCTTTATATGCTTTTAGTTTCATTAAATCTCTTTTTGATCATTTATTTTACCTGTTTCTTTATGGTATCTGCTTTTATCTGGGATTTCTATTTATGGTATGACTCTGTGTTATTATTAATAGTGATGGAGGGTCCTTACTGGAGGTCTGGGTGTTGAAACTGCTTGAAGTGGACGCCATGGGGAGGTGATGGGCCCTCACAGTGCTGTAATTGCCGGGGATAGCAGTGACATCATCTGGATTGAAGGTCTGTGCACTCCAGTGGATTTGGGTATAAGTAAGGAGGGATTTTGACGGTTTATTATCATCATTCAATTACTACACTTCAAACAAACACTACAATACAATTATTAACATTCAGAAATATATTATAAAGCCCTTATAAATTGATATTATCTTTATAAAAGCTATAACTATATTTTATTCTTCTATTTTCCACCACTAGCACGCATTTAAATCCAAGTATTGTGAGTTTTATTTGAGTATAACTATTCTATTAGTCTTCCCCTGAGGTTTAATCACTAAATCATTTATAAATAAGTAGTAGGACCATAAAATAACACTATTATATCATACTTATATACTAGACTGTACTGACATATTCCTTCACCTGCTAAAATTAAAAAAGACATGATTTATATTTTCCAGATCATAGGTGTATAATCAATTTTTGATTAGGAAATGAAATCATCAAATCTGTTTGAAACTCTTCTCACAATAATCACAAAACAATAAATGCTCCTCCAGGTTTGGCATCTTGTCACAACTTAACACACTTTGACTTCTCTTTCCCAATAAGTCAAACTATAACTCAAAGGATAAACAAGGTAAAAAAAGAAGGTAAAAGTAATAAATTTAATAAAACTTTAGGTAGATAAAAAATATGGGGATTTGTAAATTCATCAAATATTTTTTATTCTTTCATAAATTTATAAAAAAAAAATATGATATATTAATTTACTAAACTTAAGTAGTGAGCCAACAGCCTTGTGTTGTATAAAAAGTAATCATAATAAAATTAAATTGTTTTGTGGGGTTCATCCAGCCTATACCTGTGGAAAGTCCTAAACTTAGTTTCTTGACTTGATCCGTATTTTGGCTTGAGGAGTTTTCATTACTTTATAGCTAGTAAATTTGATATATCTTATTTTTTTATTTATTAATTTATGGAATTATACTAAATTTTGGTGATTTTCACCCCTTCAAAAAATTAATGGGAGTGTATTGCCAATTTTTTCAAACAGATATAGAATTTTTTTGACTTGGCTCTATTCGAAAATGCTAATATGTGATGTTGTGATAAAATTATGTTGGCAAAGAGGATTTTTGCACAGGTGTCAGAATTTTTTTACCATCTGGAATTCCAAAAGAGAAATTTTTTGACTCCATTAAGTACAAATGTTGTTATCAGAATCTCATGATATACTATTTTTATAAGATTAAAATTAGTCATTAAAGTCATTCCCCAACCATTAACCAATTAAAAAATTCAAGTAACTTTTTAATATCCTCATAATATTGTCTATTTTTTAAACATTGTGCAATGATTTCTTTTTTTAAAAAACTTTCATGTTTTTACAATTCACAATGTGGTCTTACAACATTGGCAGAGGCCTTTATTGGTCTATTTGGCCCTTTTTTTCTATGTCTTAATTGACATTTATTGAAGAATTAGGTGTATTTTAGTTTTTATTCAGTGAATATTGCAACTATGGGTAAGTGGGTACTACCATTGGATATCCCTGGGTTTTCTCTATATTTGATGTCTGGTTGATATTTTTCATATTCAAAGTTTTAAGGGGTCAATTACTCACTTTTCATTTCTGAAAGATAGCTGTTTAATTTTGTTATTCATGTTTTATGGGCTAAACTTAAGTCTTAGGGTTAAGTGCTTAGTACCATTAAGTAGAGCTAATTTGGCTCTATATTTTATGTCCTAAAGTTGTCATAGCTTAATTTTGTGTTTTAAAGGTTTTAGTAGTTGTGGTGGATTTTTCTAAGTATTTTGGGCTTTACTGGAGGTTTTTAGTGGTTTTCCGGCTACAGGGAGGTCTGGCCACCCAATGTCGGGTTGTCCACCTGCCTCAGTTATAGAAGCCTGAGGAACATTTCTAGAGGATTTTTATTCAATTTGGCTGTCAAAAGCACCAAATTAGTTGCTGTGCATAGATTTTTAGGTGGTGGTCTGTGTGTACATACTGAATTAGACAGTTTAGGGCAACTTTAATTATCATACAACCATCTGGTAATTATATCCTTGTTTCTCACTCTGTTTTCACTGTTTTTTGGCCACAATTGGCTATGTTTGTTGCAAGGTTAGTTCTTCATTTAACTCAACTTTGAAAACTGGTTTCTCTGTTGTAGCTTTGCAACCTACATAAAGTATTTTTTCTGTGTTTGAGCAACAAGTGCACTTTTTCTTTTGTTTCTGGTGTGGATTTCTCTGCATTTCTGGTTTCTGGTTCTTTGGTTCTCAGTGGTCTGCTATTGGCTACTGTCTTGACTTGTAAATCATTCAAGAAGTGTGTTGGAAGTGGTATTGTAACAGTCTCTAATTGGCTGTAGAAAATGAATCTCACCTGGTATTTCTAAAAGGGAAAGGGGTTTTTCTTTCCAGTTTTACTCCAACTCCCTTGGTCAGGGCCTATAGCTAGTACTATAGGATTGTCTACAACAACTAGCCATTTCTCTTTTAAATTCACAGTCTTTTGTTTTCTCCAAGCAAAGGTGAGCTCTTTCCATTTCCTATGCCTCAAATTTTGCCTTTTCAAAATTTTATTGAAGCAAAAAAAAGTTTCTCCCAAATCAAAGAACTGTTCATCTTTCATTAGCATATGATTAAACTTCATCTTTTAAAATTCAAGGGCATTTTTTGCAATAGAGGATTTTTCTGAGAAAATTGGCTAGAAAAAATAATTATGTTGTTGAAGAAGATATATAGTTACCAAGACTTACTTATTTCTTTTTTCTCAAAATAATTTTCAAGGGAGGAAAAAGATGTGGTTTAAGTATTACAACGTTTTGAAAGATGGTTCAAGTTCATTGAAGTTGAAGGCTGACACTATAAAGTTTAGTATGGCACTAAATTTTATTATATAGGAGTTTTGGTGAATGATTTTTGAGATTGGAAAGGCCAATATTTTTTTAAAATGGTTATATTGAATAAATTAAGTATTAAAAGTGGTTAAAAAGGATTGATTTTACAGGCCAAGATTTAACAAATAGTTACCAGGCAGGAAATGCAAGTATAGGTATATATGTGCATTGAAATGAAATTTAGAAGTCTCAAGAACCTCACATAATTTTTCTGTAATTGTTAATATTTTTCTACTATTTTTAATAATTTTATAAAGTATTTTTGGTTATTTTTGATTTTCCATAATTTGCTTAACTTTGAATAATTCTTTACTAGGTGAATAGGGCTGCACAGGCTATAAAAACTAAAATGGAATATATAGGAGAAGTAGCTCTATCATCTGTAATTTTTCTAGATTTTTACTAATATTTTAAAGGTTCTAATTGAGTGCAGAAGTCTGTACAAGCTCTGTACAAACTCTGGAGATATCCAGACAAGCTCTGGACAAGCTCCTAAATGCTCTGGTTAGGGAAAGTAGGGCACATGACATACTATGCATATAAAGCCTGTAGACTCAAAATTAGACCATATAGAGTGCATCATAGATCTAAAAATCATACAACAACCAACAACAAAAACACATATTTTAACAATCATTAATTATTTTTCAGAACAAATTATAAAGATTGTAATACCCTTATAAATATAACACTTTTACATAAAAATATATTAAACTCACTCATTGTCATAAATATTAACTTATAGGGTACCATTTTAAAGCTCTCATCACCAGGGATCAGATTTTAATAAGTAAATTATATAAAAATATATTATTCAATCATTTATATAAATTTTCAAAATACAGCTTCACTGTTGTGTTCTTCAACCTCATTAAAAAGAATACAGGTTCTACATCTCAACACCATCAACAAAAAATAGTTTATTGGTCATTTCTTATTAATTCAATGTTATAGCTTAGTTAATTTTGAACTTCTTATTTACTTAAATAGACAGGTTTTTCTATGGTTTATCTAACTCCCCTGGATTCTGCTTACAGTAAGGCAACTGCAAGAGTCTTTCTACTATGCTTTAGTTTGTAGTTTGAACTAGTGGGTTCAGGAAATTCATCTAAAGCAACTTTCAAAGCAGGATTGTCATTTCTGGAATCATCATTCTTTTTAGAAATTTGAGTTTGAGTAGGAGGAGACTAGCAAAGAAAAAATGAGCAATTTAGAAAAGAATTGAAGAAAAAAGAGAAAGTAAACATACATTTATATTTTTGAGTTCTGAAAACTCAGATCTACTCTGAAATAGATGTTCTACTTGATAGTTGGAATCATCTTAAGCTGAGCTATGGTTAGAAGCTGGAGGGGTTTGATGTTGTTGAAGTACATGTATGTCAGGAGGATTATTTGATGGTTAAATACCAGAGGATATATCCTCAGTAGTATCTTGTATAAAACAAGGGTTGACATCAACTTGGGAACCAAAAAGATTATCCATTTCCTAATAGAAATGACACATGAAGTTGAAATATTTGGAAACAGTAGTAATTCCATTCTCCAAATCATAATCATCAATACCAAAGCCAGTGGAAGTTGAAGCAAAATGGGCCTTTTTATATTTTGTTTGAAAAATTTTGAACCTCTCCTTCATTTGCTTAGGATTGATATCATTTCCCCCTTTTTTTTCTTTTTTAATTTATTTGCAATCAACAAGAAGCCATTGATCTTTGATGAAGGTGGACCTGTGATTTGAGTGGAATTCTCACATCCAAAAAATGCATCATAATTTGATTTAATTTTGAGGAAGTTGATGATGATGAGATAATCTTCCTTTTTTAGCTGTCCAGACTTTGATTTCTCAGGTGGGGGGCTTGCATTACAGGAAGACCTTTGTGATGTTGGGTTTTTCTGAGTTGCATTTTGAGTGTTGGATTTTTTAAGAGGCATTATGAAACTGGTATGTTACAAGAAAAGAGATTAAAAGGTTGAAAACATAAAAAAAATAAAGGAAAAAACATGCCTGGTTAAAATTTTGCAATAAAATGTTTCAAATTTGAGTGAGGGGTGTGTGCCAAGGATTGATGAGACAATGGAGGTCTGGGTGTCACTTGTGACAGGGATGATGTGGCCAACATGTGGTTGAGAAAAAAAAATTGGGAAAAAAGTGCTGATTTGAGATCATAACTGACACCTATTTTTGAAATAAGTGACTTTTTTTCAAAATTTCATTGCTGATTTGGTTTGAAAACCACACTTAAGTTAAGTGCGGATTTGCCAGAACTGACACCTCTTATTATATTATGAATTGATCATATAGAGAAGTTCCAGGTCATTTTATTGATGATTTTGAAGTTAACCAAAAGTTTGAAAAGAAATGATGACTTATTGCTGGAGACTGTACTGTATGAAATATAGGACATTAAAAATGAAATACAAAAAGACTCAGGTTTTTCCCTAGTAAGAGAGCTATTAGTTTTACAATAAAGATTCAAAGTAAATTAAACTTGAGCAGTTTATTTAGTATAAAGTATATCTTTTGAGCAACCATAATTATCCTTTTAACTTCTTTCTTTGAATTGTTTAACAATCACTGTCTTGACTTCATTGAATGGTGGGATCACATGGTAATTTTCTTCTCTTGGGTGATTCCACATCTGTGGATACTTTGTGTTTATGGTTTGTGCTCATGCGACACTTTGCTGTTTGCCTTTTCTGAATTTAAGCCTTGCATTACGCTTTTGATAAAGGGATGACAAAGGTGCCATCATCTCTCTTGATTTGAAAGTCTATATGGTATATACCCCTGGTTTTATCTGCACCTCAAGGTTGTGTACTATTGTCAACTGGATCATGGATAACTGCAATTGTCTTCCATAGGTTGCATATGCATAGAATTCATCATGCATATCCCCTTTTGATTTCTACCTTCATAAAATTTTCTCTCCTTGAAGATTAAATCCTGTTCTTCAACCTGCCATTGTAGCCATTTATCAGAAGAATGTCTCAAAATATACTGGATATTGATAATACTCAAGGAAAGGATACTAATGAAGATGAAACCCTTACAATCAACAAAGATTTTGCTCTTAAATATCATCATTTTAAACGTTCCCAAGAACTTGCCAAATGTGCGCCTTTCTCTGCTCATGGGATCTTTTACCCTGAAAGCTCATTCCATTTCACTTCCCTTTATAGTGAAAGAAAAGTATGGATCAGATTATGAACCTTCTGAAGATGATGATGATGACGATGAAGATCTGTCCTCTGAAGATGAAGATGCTGAACTCATCACGCCTCAAGTTGATGCTGCGATCCTTCGCACTATCCTCCGAATCAAGTCGGCTGATCCTACTTTATATTCTCAAAGCCATGATGTCTTTCAAGGTATTGCTCTGTCCCGCTTTCACTTTATTGTTTATCAATGTTTTGCATTTCTTTATCCATTCAGCCCTAATGCTCAACTTTTTATCCATTTTTGATATATCTTTTATTTTTATTATGGTAGAAGAAGAAAAACAGCTGGCAACAACATCTACCTCTTCCGCCCGTTTACATCATTCTAAAGATTCTAAGCCTCTTCTTTTGCGTGATTACCAACGAAATGCTCTCATTTCGCAGCATGAAGATCCTTCTTTATATGATGATCCGAAAAACTCAACTCAACTGGATCTTGCACCTGTCGATGAAGATCGCCAACTGAAAGAAGAATCTAAGAGAGCTTTTTTAGCACCTCTAGATGATAGCGTCTCAGATGGTGATGATAAATCCGAGGATTTTTTAATATTGAGGAATAAGACTGTTGAAGAAGTTGAACAAGAAGATGAAAATTATACCAAATTTTTATTAGAATGGGTTGGCCATGAAGATATTTCACAAGCACTCAAGATATCTGATGGAGGAGAAAACGGAGTTAAGCAAGAAGATGAGGAATTCTTAAAAAATTATTTACTAGGCCGAGGTTGGATAGATAAGGAAAATAAAAAAATTCCAAAATATGAACAACTCATCTCAACCACAGAGTCAGATTTACTAGGTCGCACAATCATAGACGAAACTCATGATGATGAAGATGAAGAATTTGTCGAAAAAACTGAAGCTTTTGAAAGTAAATATAACTTCAGATTTGAAGAAGAGTAAGAGTTTCAATCCCTTTATTATTTTTTTCTATCAGTCTTTCTATATATTGAATTATATTTATCATTAAAACTATTTTTTACGATATCAGTCGGTTCGTTGGATCAACTAATCATCCTCGTCAATTACATGAGTCAGTCAGGAGGAAAGATCATTCGCGCAAAGACGCTCGTGATGCCGTCAAAATTCGTAAAATAGAAGAAAAAAGGGAACAAATGGCTGAGCTGGATAGATTCAAAGAATTAAAAAGAAAAGAATTATCAGAAAAAATTTGTTAGTATATACATAATATTCTAATTCATACTTATTATTATAATCTTTTTTGCATTACTTGTCCCGAAGTGGACTGATACTAACTGTATGTAGAAGAGAGAGAAGTGTATTGTGCTAGCGTGAGAAGTTGTAGTTATGGTATATATAGCTATCAAGTGTTCATCTATTACCATATCTTTTGTCTTCTTTTGCTCATCATCTCATCTCATCTCTCTACACGTACTCACTTGAATATACAGGTGTGTACCATTACTATCATAAGTTGATTTTTACATTTAATTGTTATTGTTATAGGTTAGCGCATTACTATCAGCGATTTCAGCTTCATCCACAGTGTTACTAGAGGAGAAGACTTACGCTAGATTAAAGGTGTGCTCTAACTGTAGTTTCCTATTGTTACTATTATATTCATACTCCACTATGTTTGTAGGTTAGCACAACACTGTTCTCTTGTGATCCATATTATTTACGAGTAGATCTCATATCATACAGGTGTGCTTATCTTTGCAATTAAATATCTTTTGTCTTCTTTTGCTCATCATCTCATCTCATCTCTCTACACGTACTCACTTGAATATACAGCGCATTACTATCAGCGATTTCAGCTTCATCCACAGTGTTACTAGAGGAGAAGACTTACGCTAGATTAAAGGTTAGCACAACACTGTTCTCTTGTGATCCATATTATTTACGAGTAGATCTCATATCATACAGGTTAGCGCATTACTATCAGCGATTTCAGCTTCATCCACAGTGTTACTAGAGGAGAAGACTTACGCTAGATTAAAGGTTAGCGCATTACTATCAGCGATTTCAGCTTCATCCACAGTGTTACTAGAGGAGAAGACTTACGCTAGATTAAAGGCTTTTATTATTCTTTCACATTATCAGTACCAGCTCACGTACTTAAGCACAAACAACAACTAGTAACACTAGTAACATGGACAACAATAGCATCCGTGAATTAATCTCTGCACTTGAAAACAAAAATGACACAAAACTCGGAAGTGACAATTACTTTACCTGGGCTGCTCACATGGAAGGTCTTCTCTTCGAAAATGAACTGTGGGAAGTAACCGAAAACGAGTTTATAATAACAACTACTGAAAAAGAAGATGGGACAACAATCACGTCTCCAAGTGCAAATGAGATCAAGAAGCGCCTTAAGACAAACATGAAAGCGTATTCAATGATTCTTCGACATCTTGACCATGAAAACACGATGCTAATTTGCGACAGTCCAGAGCTAAAAGGAGATCCATACAAAACATGGATGAAACTGAAAGAGAAACATGCTGAAGTAAATCAATTCACTAAAGCCGCTGCCTACAAATCATTAAATGATCTGACTTACACTACGGATCTCAAAACCTTTATTAACGATATCCGAAAAGTCCTACGAAATTTGAGAAATGCTAAAATCAGCTATGAAGGCGACACTGTAGCTACTCAAATAATTATGAAATTACCTGATCAATATCAAACCACAGCTCAAAATATCCTGGCTTCTGGAAAGGTAACCATGATGAATGTCCTGGCAGTACTCGAACAGACTAGCAAATTTCACAATCTTCAGGACAACCAATCGAACGAATCTAAGACTAGCAAAGCCCTTATTGCCGACTCAAGTAAAACTGAAACGTCGAAGTCCAGAGAAAGAAAACCGCGAAAGAAATGCACGTACTGTAATAAAACAGGACATCTTGAAAGCGAATGCTGGGAGAAGGTTGGAAAACCAAGCTGGGTCGAACAACGCGATCAATGGAAGAAAGAGATGGCTGAGAAGAATAAAAAAACTAATGAGTCAGCTATGATGGCGTACAATCAGTATGTTCTTATCTCTTCTATCGACAACAACACCAACCTGAAACCAATCCTTGATTCAGGAGCCACGTCAACGATGATTAGAAACCGAAAGTACTTCTGGACATATCAGAGTACTAAGTTCGATATTGTGACTGGAAATGAAAACACAGAATGTGTTGGAAAGGGAACTGTTAAATTGGTTGAAGGGAAAAATGTTGTGACTCTTAATGCACTACATGTACCTAAATTACCGTATGATCTTGTGGCAACTATTGAGTTTTGGAGAAAAAATTATCAAGTTGAATTTGCTAAGAATCCCGAAAGATGCATCATCAGTAATAAAAATCTTAAATTCAATGCAGATATCGAGAACAATCTTTGCAAAATGCGTGGAAACTTCAAACCAGCTGAGTCCGCACTGATTTGCTCTGTAAAAATGTGGCATGATAGACTGGGACATCCAAACTCGAAGTATACAAAGTCAACTGTTGGTGAGACGTTGGACGACAGTCAGTTCTTCTGTGAAATCTGCGAAATGACAAAAGCGAAGAAACTACCATTTCAAGGACATTTTCCAACACCAAAGAAACCTCTGGAAGTGATCCACACCGATCTTAGTGGCAGAATCAATCCACCAACCAACAGTGGCTATGAGTACTATATGAAGATCACAGATGGATTAACTTCAACTCGTGCAGTATACCTGTTAAAAAACAAAGATGAGGCACTATCTAAATTAACGGAATTTAAGACAAAATATGAAAATATCTGTGAATCAAAAATTAAGACTATTGTAACAGATGGAGGAGGAGAATACTGCTCGAATAAATTTGAAACATACCTTAAAGACAATGGTATTTTCCATCAAATCACTGCGCCTTATACACCTGAGCAGAACCCAATCAGCGAGCGAGGAAATCGAATCACCACCGAGAAAGCTCGAGCGATGCTGTTCCAATCAGGGCTACCACTTAGCTATTGGGGAGAAGCAGTAATAACAGCAGTATATTTGGAAAATCTGATAGTTAGTAAGGCTGCAAATATGATATCACCATATGAAGCACTTACCGGCAGAAAACCAAAAATAACACATCTACACCCGTTTGGATGCCTAGCTATTGCCAATATTCCAAAACAACAGAGGAAAAATAAGTTTGCTCCGACAGGCACCAGATGTGTTCTACTTGGGTATTCTGAAGGAAACAACAACTATAAGTTGATGGAAATTCAAACAAAAAGAATAATCTTCACTCACAACGCCACATTCAATGAGTCAGTGTTTCCTATGAAAGATTGCAACAGCCCAAAAGAAATGTTCAATATCGTCACCATAAGTCACACAACAGAGACACCAACAAATCAAAATGTTGAAGATGATGAGGAATTTCATGATGCAGTAGAGGAACAAATAGAAGAACAGTCAGCAGATACTGAAAATCCAGTAACCAGACGACTAATCTTACGCCTTGGTCCACCGCCACCTGAAAATCAATCAGATCAGTATTCTGGACCCACCCTGAGATCTCATACCAGGAAGGTGATAAATGAACTTGAAGGTACCCACAATGCTTTAATAAACTTTGTCGAACAACAAAACACAGATCCTGACAATTACAGAAAGGCAATCAGTGGGTCTCAAAGGTCACACTGGATAAGTGCAATTAAAGAAGAACTTGACTCACTTCATGAAAATCACGTGTGGTGTATCGTCCCTGCTAATCATCAAAAAACAATACCTACCCGTTGGATCTTCAAAACAAAGTATGATGAAAATGGAGTCCTTAACAAATTTAAAGCAAGACTGGTTATCAAAGGCTATCTACAAAGACATGGAATAGACTTCAACGAAACGTTTGCACCTACCGGGAGACTGGCAACCCTTCGAACGATCTTTGCGCTTGCTGCTATTGAAGGATTACCGATGCATCAACTTGATATAAAGACTGCATTCCTAAACAGTAATCTTGACGAAGACATCTTTATTCAACCTCCAGAAGGTTTTACTGAGTGGTTGGATAGATCAAACTTGAACTGTAAAAAGGAGATAGAGCAATTAAATGGTGGTAGCAGAGTTTTAAAATTAAAAAAAGCACTCTACGGTTTAAAGCAGGCACCTAGAGCCTGGTATCAGGAGGTATCTAAGTGGTTCCATAAACATAAGTTTAAAACCAGCAATAGCGATCCCTGTTTATTTATTAGAAAAGATTCAAATGATGACTATTTATATGTGTTTATTTGGGTGGATGACATGGCTATCATTGGACACGGGGCTCATCAATTTCATGCTGAATTATCGAAGGATTTCAAGGTACATGACTTCACAAAAGCAACTTATCTACTGGGTATACAAATTACTCGACTAAATAGTACTTCTGTTCAACTACACCAAAGTCAGTACATAGCAGATCTATTAGAAACCTTCGGTATGACAGACTGCAAAATTAATCCTACTCCAATGCAATCAAATATCCAGCTGTTACCCTCTGATGATGACCAATACGCTCAGTTTCTGAAAACAGGAAATGACTATCGAAGTATCATTGGAAGTATTGGCTATCTAGCACAATGTACTCGACCGGATATCACCCATGCTGTCAACTATTTATCTCAGTTCCTCATAAAACCAAATCAGTCTCACTGGCAAGCGGCACTCCGAATTCTAAGATATCTCAAGGGTACAGCCAATGTTGGCCTACTGTACTCACGAGACTTCAAAACATTAATACCCACGAAAATCAATATTAGCAATCAAGCACCTACAGGTTTCAGTGATGCGGATTGGGCTGGATGTAATCTAACACGTAGATCAACTAATGGGTATGCCTTTCTGCTCGGTGGAGGTGCTATTTCTTGGAAGAGCAAAAAGCAAAACACTGTTTCCACATCAGCCACTGAATCTGAGTATAAGGGATATCTTGATGCAGGATTAGAAGGAGTATGGTTGCGAAAACTGCTAAGTGAACTAGGGTATGAAAACAATCAAGGAACGTTACTTTATGGAGATAATCAAGGAGCAATAGCATTGTCAAAGAATCCCGTAGCTCACAAACGAACAAAACATATTGAAGTACATTTCAACTGGGTCAGGGAAAAAGTACTTGATGGCGAATTAAATCTCAAATACTGCTCTACGCACGACATGGTTGCAGACATCATGACAAAAGCACTGGATCGTACAAAATTTGAAAAATTTAGAACAGATCTAGGCCTGAATGAATGTCGACGCACTATTGGTTCAAGTAATGAGGTGGAGTGTTAGTATATACATAATATTCTAATTCATACTTATTATTATAATCTTTTTTGCATTACTTGTCCCGAAGTGGACTGATACTAACTGTATGTAGAAGAGAGAGAAGTGTATTGTGCTAGCGTGAGAAGTTGTAGTTATGGTATATATAGCTATCAAGTGTTCATCTATTACCATATCTTTTGTCTTCTTTTGCTCATCATCTCATCTCATCTCTCTACACGTACTCACTTGAATATACAGGTGTGTACCATTACTATCATAAGTTGATTTTTACATTTAATTGTTATTGTTATAGGTTAGCGCATTACTATCAGCGATTTCAGCTTCATCCACAGTGTTACTAGAGGAGAAGACTTACGCTAGATTAAAGGTGTGCTCTAACTGTAGTTTCCTATTGTTACTATTATATTCATACTCCACTATGTTTGTAGGTTAGCACAACACTGTTCTCTTGTGATCCATATTATTTACGAGTAGATCTCATATCATACAGGTGTGCTTATCTTTGCAATTAAATATCTTTTGTCTTCTTTTGCTCATCATCTCATCTCATCTCTCTACACGTACTCACTTGAATATACAGCGCATTACTATCAGCGATTTCAGCTTCATCCACAGTGTTACTAGAGGAGAAGACTTACGCTAGATTAAAGGTTAGCACAACACTGTTCTCTTGTGATCCATATTATTTACGAGTAGATCTCATATCATACAGGTTAGCGCATTACTATCAGCGATTTCAGCTTCATCCACAGTGTTACTAGAGGAGAAGACTTACGCTAGATTAAAGGTTAGCGCATTACTATCAGCGATTTCAGCTTCATCCACAGTGTTACTAGAGGAGAAGACTTACGCTAGATTAAAGGCTTTTATTATTCTTTCAAAATTCAGTTAGTAAAACAAAATGCTGGAATCGAGGGTATGACATCAGCTATCTACATAATTCAATATGATTCAAACACTAACATCTGATGTTTTCTATTGACATTTTGACATTTTTTGGACAAAAGATGTTGAATTGGATGGATTTGATTTTGATAGTGAATTTGATCCTGAGCAACATGACAAAAGAATGGCGAAAGCTTTTGACAATCGGTTTTATGAGAGTGCTGTAAGCCATCCTATAGTACACCGCCGAAAATTAGGGGATGACTTTCTAGCAAGTCTATTCGTTGAACCCAATATTAGTCCAGTTTGGATCTGGTTGAAGCTCGGTAGGAAGATCAGTTTCCCATTGTGTCTTGGTATATCATTGAGCTTGAGCTGGGTCCAACAAGTGGTTTAATTAGATAGCTAGTGGGGGGTCAGCGAGTAGACTTGCTAACCAGCCACTCCTAGGTTACCGTGGTGGTTATTACAACTGGCTGATTCGACCGCATTTTTAACTGTTATTTTATTTTATTCTAGGATCCGAACGGCAAGCCAGTTTGGGAAGATGATATTGAAATAGATGACATTGTTCATCCGGAAGATGCGTTAAATGACGAAATCGATTTTGAGCCTGGAGGAGACGCATATGATCCCACCGTGGGTTCTTCCAAACGTCAAAAGTCGAGGCAAAAAAAAAGTGCTCGTCGGAAAAAAATCATTCAAAATGCACTGCAAGACCATAATGATATCAATGAAACAGAAGACGCTGAGTTTGCAAATCTGGATCCCCAAGAGAAAAAAGCACGTTTGGCTCAGCTATTTGAGGAATACCATAAATATGACTATGAAGATGTGGTCAGTTTTTTTTAAGAGTGCCATTCTTCTTATCTTATTATTTGCTGATTCTATGATCATGCCATAAATTTACATTTCTTATTTTTTCTTGTTGTTTTACTTACTTTCAGGTTGCTGGATTGCCTACTCGTTTCAAATACACAACTGTTCCTAGTGATCCATTGAAACTAACACCTGAAGAAATTTTATTAGCTACTGATGCTGAATTGAATGATATTATTGGCTTGCGTAAGGTGACTGCACCCTATCGAACCGAATCAGATAAAAAAACTTCCCTCCGACGAAGAAAATTAAAACTTCTTCGTGAAAAACTCAAAAAACGCAAGTGGGGTGAAGAATATCATGAAAATGGTTTAAACAATTCCGAAATAACGTTGAGATCATTCAAAAATCGCAAACGTATTAATGAAAGCCAAGAAGGTGATGCTCCGATTGATTCATCAACGCAGCCAACGCCATCGAAAAAACGAAAAGGTAAAAAAGAGCGATTGAAGATGAAAGTATTAGATTGTGAATCATAGTGTGCATTATACCTCTGTTCTCATCTGTTAATTTCATAAATTCAATGGGTATATCCAAATAATAAATACCAAGAAAATTATTTAGAAACTTATTAGAAAAAAGTCTGTTGTGATGAATGTTGTAGAAAGACTCTTACAGTCGCCTTGCTGTAAGCAGAATCCGAAGGAGTTGGGTAATCCCAAGAAAACCCTGTCCCTCTAAGTAAACGTAAGATTCAATTAACTGAGCTTGAAGATCTGCTTGAAGAGTTGGATGAGTTGAAATTCTGAGAGTTAGACTTTAAATGCATTGGAAACCTATAAAAAAAGACAAATCTAAGTGCAACCAATGGTTACACCAGCCAACAAAATACCTAGTACCAGATTAAACTGATGCCAGTCACAGCAAATACTTAGAACAAGCCACAGCACTTGCCCCAGAGACTGAAAAGTACAGTAATATACTCCAGAAACTACCCTTGGAATGACCTGTTCAAAGGTGCTTTATAAAAGGACTGCCCCAGGTTTATCCAGTTTCCTACCAAAATTAAAGAGTGTACTTTATTATATTTTTATTTTATGAATTTTAGGTGAAAAGTAATAAATTTGAGTAACCCCGGTTGAGAGCCATCCAATGGTACCCAATATGTTGATATTTTTTATTATAATTGTTGTTATATGTTAAATATTGTTCATTATATAAAAGACCCTTATTATCCAAACTAAAAAGACAAAAACATGTAGAAGACTAAGATTCCCTCCTTCCTATCTGATTCTCCTATTCCAGACCTTTCCAACAATACCCTACATGCATAGAATCTACAATAAACTATTGATCTAATAAGCATAATAAATTCTAACCAAATTTTGCCACAATAGCCAAATTTTTCAACAGTCACCAAACTTTGGTACAGTGTCCAAACTTTGGTACAGTCACCAAACTTTGGTACAGTGACCAAACTTTGGCACAGTGACCAAACTTTAGCATAGTGACCAAACTTTGGTCTAGTGACTAAACTTTAACCTAGTGACTAGACTTTCCCATTGTGAGCAAATTTTGCCACAATGAGCTCTTTTTGCCAGAGTGAGATAATTTTGCCACCATGGCCAAACTTGGCCACAATGACAGAATTTTTCCAGTACACTTTGCTTTTGCACCAGAAAATCACTGGAGCGAAATGGAGCGCACCAGAGCACTGGAGCTCAGTGGCCATTCAATCAGCACACCATATCCACCAATAATACTATAAGTCACTAAATCAAGTAAAACACTAAGAAAACAGTAAAATATGATAAAAAACTATCAAGACATAAAAGATAGAGAATATTCTGGGCTATCCAATGATAATAATAACCTTCCAAAATTCCAAATATCCAGCCTTATAATCCAGAAAATTGCTACTAATCCTCAAAAATAAACCTGAAAGAGCCCCAGAAAATACCCAAAGTTGGAGAATCCTCCCCAAAATCCATAAAATCATTAAATCACAATAAAAATACCATCATATAACCATTCCAAAATGCCACAAATCAATCCAAAAATATCCGTAATGACCAAATTAACACCCAGTAACACCATAATTTCCTTTCAACAATATTAAATCAAATTTTCACCTAATTGGCCAACACAGATGTGGAATGCCACATCCTCCCTCCAATAGGGAATGTCCCCATTCCAACCAATTATGCATTCAAATTTATATTCATAAGCTACCATCATCTTCATCATGAACTCTTCCGATTCCCCTAGTTTTCCTAGTGGATCTTCTAATTCTTTAAGAATTTCTTTATTGGCCATTCAACAAAATGTAACCAGTCCTCTTTCAACAAGAGGTGAGTTCTCTTAACCATAAATTTTCCAAATGTAACAAATTTTAACCCATATAGATAAACCTAAGCCCCCTGAGGCTACTTCTTCCAACCAGTTGGACAATGGCAATGACTATGTTGGCATTATTCTTCCAAAAAAAGATTCCAAACTTTAGATTGCACCTGGCTTCTTCTCCTTCTGACCTTGAGGAAGGTCGGGCTATCATTCAAGACTTTAATAAGAGTGCTGAGAAATTTTTTAATGATCCAAATTAGCCACTCTTGATATAAACCTTTTACCAAAATTATTAGTTTCATATGATTGAATTTTGATGTTTTAGTTGGTGCTGAAATATAAAAAAATAGCCATCTGATTCTGATGTTTCTATTGCTAAGAATAAGAGAGTAGGCTTCCACACCTACTGAGCTAGAACTGAAATGATCTAGACACTGCAATAAGGTCTTCCAATTCCTCTCTACCAAAATTTACATCCCCAATGAAATTATGAGAGTAGGTTTCCACCCCTACTGGGCTAGAACTGCAATGATCTAGACACTGCCATAAGTTTCTCCAATTTACACAACTTCATACATCATACCAATTTTCCTACATCACCAAATCTGACCTACAACAAAAAATCTCCACAAACAAAAATTTTGACCAACTAAATCACCTATTCCCAACAAATTCCGTTCCTCTTCTAAAATAAATCTTGATCATCATCAAAACCAAAAGTCCACAATCCAAAGTTTTTTGCATAATTGTAAATTGAGGAGGTAGATTCCATATATTCCTTTAAATGAGTGATTGATAAAAAAATGACCATGATACCAAAAATCATTCCAATTCTTCCTAATGAGTGTCCAAAAAAATGATCAACAAAAGCTCCAGTTTAAGGTCATAGAGTACCACAAAAATATCTTCTACTTGATATATTTGAGTCTTCAAGCATCAAAAATTAACCAGTTTATAGTCTTAGAGGACTTTTACCTGAATCACAAAACCAATGCTAGAGATCAACCTAGAAACAAATAAGCAGGTGAACGAACTTTGTGGGGTAACTTTTGATAGAGCAGCCAGATCATCAGTTACCCCCAGACTTGCCAATATTAAATCTAGAAGGTTCCCAATGAACACTTCTAACTAAAAGAAATCATCCTCAAATCATGACCATTATAATTCCTAGTTTTATTGACATCTTCAGTTTTCTGCGGTCTTGAAGTTTAGGACCAATCATAAATAATCTTGAAAAGATTTTTCAGTTTTAAGTCTTGATAAACTAACATTATAAAAAAAATAAATAAAAAAGATGTCCCCCAGCCATTTGGATGAGCTGAACTCCTGAAACAGTGCCCACATCCAAGCGCACCTTGTTTGTGAATACACAAGCAAGAAAAATTAAAAATATAACATAAATAAAATTTTGAAAACAAATTAGTTTTGAAAATAAATTTTGAAAATTTGAAAATTTGAAAAATGATAATTTAATGAAAATCAAGAAAAGAAACTAATGATCACTGGGTGGGCTCCCTCCAATTTGTGAAAATGATTGGAGACCACCAGTGATCATCCACCCCAATATAACAACTTTTTTTTTTAAATTAAAAATAAAATAAAGTAAAAATAAAACACAACAAAACAGAAAAACAAATAAAATGAAACAAAACAAAATTCTTGAATCCAGAATTCCAAAAGATTGTGTTGTGTTGGCATAAGGTTCCAGTTTATAGTCATAGAGGACTACTTATATATAAAAAACAAAGCCAGGATTCAGCTAGAAACAGAGAAGGGTTGGAAACAAAAATTGTGAGGTGATTGTGAATAGATCTTCCAACTCATCAATTACCCCCAAACTTGCCAATATTAAATCTAGAAGTTTCCCCTGTGAACACTCCTAACAAAATTTGTTTCCACCTCATATTTTCACTGCAAAATAAAATTTTAAAATTGAAGTAATGATTGATTTCTTTAAAGCCTGTGAGATTTTCTAAAAGATTGACATTGTAGTTTATCCTCATTTTGGAATCACCTTTAAAATGATTGCAGGTAGTTTATCCTCATTTTGGAGTCACCTTCAAAATGAATGTAGGTAGTTTATCCCCATTTCTGAGTCAACTTTAAAACAATTGTAGCTAGTTTATCCTAATTTTGGAGTCACTTTAAAAAAATTGTAGGTAGTTTATCCTCATTTTGGAGTCACCTTTAAAAAGATTATAGGTAGTTTATCATCATTTAGGAGTCAAACTTCAGCATTCTTTGTGCCCCTAGGGTAAAACTTCTTCACTTGATCAGGGGCTACCCTCTTCTTCAAGACAAAAACATCCAGCTCTTCCAAAACATATGAACCACCAGAAACCTGTTCTCTAATACTATATGGTCCATTCCATGTATCAGCAAACGTTTTCCCCCACTGACTTTCAAACTCCTATTATACAGCAACACCATATCACCAGGCCTCAAAGCCTTCCTGAGTCTATGAGCCAACCTTTGATCCCCATACCTGACAGACTGATCCCTGAACTTAATCATCCTAGTGTATGCCTTCTCCAGATATTCTTCCTTCTTTGCTCACTGTTTGATTCTAGCACAGAGTAAATCTTCAGTAGTTTTGACAACATTCCAATCAACACCAAGTTAAGATTCAGCTTTACGATCAACCAGTAAAACAGATTTCTGACAAAAAAACTAATTCATAAGTAGAATAAACAGTTTTCCTCTTGGTGGTAATCCTGTCAGCAAATGAAACAAGGGGTAAATAATGCCTCCACTTTTCAGCACTTTTTCCACACATTTTAACCAAAGTATCCTTAATAGCTTGATACCCCCTTTCAACCATTCCTTCTGCTTCAGGATAATATGGAGTTGCCACCCTAACTTTTGAGCCAATTTTTGAAACAGCTTTCTTGATTATGTACCAAACTCAGAGCCGCCATCAACAGTTAGCATTTTCATAACACCATACCCATTCCTTCAACAAAAATTCTGCTACTTTTTTAGCAGATAAACTAATAAGAGGCACAGCCTCAAACCAACCATACAAATCATCCCTTGCCACAATCAAGTACTTATATTTACCTTCCTTGATGTGAAAAGCATCCAAACCAACCCCTCCAAAGATAGTATTTTCACCAGTAGCATTTCCAGGTTCTTTTGGCCTTAAATAACTTCTTCTCTGACATTCTTCACATGACTGAACCCAAGATCTAACAGCCATCTTCATGCCTGGCCACCAAAATCTATCAGCAATCTGCTTATAAGTTTCTCCAAAGCCTCTATGCCCTAAATCTTCATGAAGAGATTTCATCACCAATTCTTGACCTTTTCTTTGAGATACAACAACTTGTGGAACTGGATGTCTTCTTTTCATCAACCTTCTACCAGAAAAATTCAAACCAGGTGACTTCTTTTTGATAGCCACACATTCAGCTTCATCACATTCTTCTGGTTTTCCCAGAGACAACAAATATTTCACCATTAAAAAATAAAATCCAGTATGGCCCCAAATTTTATCAGAAAAATCAAATAATATAACATCCAAAGGAACCTCCCTGTCCCCAATGTCTCCCCCTTGTGAGTGAGAAATCATTCTCTGAGCATTTGGCTGTTTGCTGAATTCAACATAATCCACCTCATTTGAACATTTTTCTATGCTACCACTATCCTCTTTCAGATCCCAATCATACACACCATTAACCAAATTCCAATTATCTCAAACAACCACACCATCCTCATCCACAAAAAACTCATTATCATCTAGACTATTGACTTCATCAAATTCAAAAAAAATAGAACCAGCCAGCCTAACCTCATGGGGGAGGTAGTTGTCATCTTCATAAGAATCATCCCAAAAATTTTCATTAATTTTTCTCTGCTTATCCTCTCTTTCTAGAGGAGTAAAAATAAGAGAGTGTTAATAATCTTCAAAAAATTTTTTTCTTGATTTTTAAATTATCCAGAGATTTTTAGTTGAATTTGATTTTGATGGTGCAGTTTTTCCTCTTGCTGGAGGTCAAAAAAAGAATATTTATACAATTTTTGTTCTTAATTTTTTATTTGATTATTCTGAGAGGTTTTTTCTCTTGATTTCAACTTTAAGTAATGCAGTTTATCCTCTTTCAGGAGGAATACAGAAATAAAAAACATAGAAGGAAAAGATAATGCACAAGAGATCATAGAAGAGACAATAAAAAATTTTCAGACAGTTTTAGGTAGTTTATCCTCATTTTGGAGAATTCATAGTCCTGACATCCCCTGGTAAAAACCCAAAATTTTACCCCAAGGGCATTTCCATCTATTCCATTAACCACAAAAACAAATCACCAGAATTTTTCCTACCAAAGGACAAAAAGAAAAACACACTTTTTTCCAAAATTTAGTTGAATCCAAGTAATTCACCCCATCAATCAATGCCTCTGCACCCTATATTAGTGCAGGAACAACAACATCCACCTTTAAAATCTCATCCTGAGATTGAACCATATCCTTCATACATATACATAATCCATAATCCATATTCACATCTTCATTGCAGACAGTCTCTGCTTCTGAAGAAAAAAACTGAGGCAAGTAATCCTCTAAATACAACTCCAAACCATCCAGTACAAAATCTTTGCCAAAATCCAAAAATTCTACACTAGTTTCATAAATATCTTTATCTTCAGAAAACTCTTCTTTCCCAACAGAATCTTTATCAAAAATAATATATTCAGGCTGGCCAAAATTGACAGGTATATCTGAGTCCAAAATCTCCACACAAGCTACCTCTTCTACCTCTTGAGTCACCAAAGCATCTTCTCCAGAGTCCAAATCAACAGAATTGTGTGTATCCAGATGTTCCAAAATAAATTTCTTTAGCACCTCCATACCAGGAATTCTACTTTCTTCATTTGGGAGTTTCTTCATAAAATTAGAATTAAAAATCACCATCAGAATATCTTTCTTAACCTTTCCCCCCATAGCATCCCAAAAAACATATTTTTATTCATTATCTTCATATAAAATTTGATACACCAGCAAATAATCCAAAACCACCTGGAATTCAACCATAAACTGATGATACTGACCCAGAGATGTTACACCACCTTTAGATTCCCATTTCCTAGCTATATCCTTCAGATCCTCCAATTAATAAACCTTTGGCCACCTCTTTTGCATTTACATCTTCAGCTTTCCCCAATCTTGACCTTTGTAACTATCCATAGCAATAACCTCCATTTCCACCTCTCTGTCTCCCATAAAAAACCTAATCTGCTTCACCATATCCAAATTTAAAGCTCCATCCAATCCAGAAGCAGTTTCATACATATATAAAAACCCATCCAATTTATCACCAGAAAACTAGGGCCCATCCCAAGATACAATTTTTACTGATGCCCTGACAGGTACACCAGCAGCCAAAACACCAGATCCAATACCAAAATACATCCAAAATAGCACCAGAACCCAATAAAAACCTGCAAGGGTTCAGCCCTTTACTAGGATATACCAACAAACAAAAACAAAAGATCTAGAAAGGGTTCAGCACTTTACCTAGATCCCTGCAACCACAGAAAAACTAACAGATCTAGCAAGGGCTCAGCCCTATACCTAGACCACAACAACAGATCCTGTACTGGTTCAGCCAGTTACCAGAATCACCAAAAACACCAACCAGAAAACCAAAATACAGAAGTCCAGCAAGTAAGTTTCTTCAGAAGCTAGAGAGTTAGAACCCCACGTTGGGTGCCAAAAAATTGTAGAAAGACTCTTACAGTTGCCTTGCTGTAAGCAGAATCCAAAGGAGTTGGATAATCCCAAAAAAAACCTGTCCCTCTAAGTAAATGTAAGATTCAATTAACTGAGCTTGAAGATCTTCTTGAAGAGTTGGATGAGTTGAAATTCTGAGAGTTAGACTTTAAATGCATTGGAAACCTATAAAAAAGACAAATCTAAGTGCAACCAATGGTTACACCAGCCAATAAAATACCTAGTACCAGATTAAACTGATACCAGTCACAGAAAATACTTAGAAAAAGCCCCAACACTTGCCCCAGAGACTGAAAAGTACAGTAAAGTACTCCAGAAACTACCCTTGGAATGACCTGTTCAAAGGTGCCTTATTAAAGGACTGCCCCAGGTTTATCCAGTTTCCTACCAAAATTAAAGAGTGTACTTTATTATATTTTTATTTTATGAATTTTAGAAGAAAAGTAATAAATTTGAGTCAACCCGGTTGAGAGCTATCCAATGGTACCCAATATGTTGATATTTTTTATTATAATTGTTGTTATATGTTAAATATTGTTCATTATATAAAAGACCCTTATTATCAAAACTAAAAAGACAAAAACATGTAGAAGACTAAGATTCCCTCCTTCTTATTTGATTCTCCTATTAAAGACCTTTTGAACAATTCCCTACATGTATAGGATCTACAATAAACTATTGATCTATTAAGCATAATAAATTCTAACCAAATTTTGCCACAATCACCACAGAAAGTTTGGGGGGGGGTATTGCTAGCAATACCCCTTGCTTGAACTCTGTTGAGCCACAAATCTATGCTTGAATTATGCACACATCATCACCATGTAGGAAATTGTTTGGCCTTACATTTAGTCAGAGATTTGTCACAAATTGAGCTCAAGATGAACCTACATTGATCACCGTTTGATCTTGTAAAATCCTAATTTGATCATCAGTTGAACTCCCTTTGATCTCACTTTGATCTAACATAAGCTTTTGCATATCCAATATGTCAACTATTCACTTTCAAAAAGATTCGTAATGAATTTCACATGGAATATTAGAAGCGAAACCAGTAATTTTGAGTAAATGGCTCATCAAAATGATTAATCTACAACAAAATACCATGAAAATTCAATCTGATTACTGAAAACTTTTGGTAAAATGACTAATAGATATTTAAATTGGAAAATAATATTCCATTTCTCAATTTCAAATTCAAAATATAAATCCTCGTTTGAAATGTGAATTTTGTAGATTCCTTGCCTTCCTATATTATGAGTAATATTTGAGGTATTTTACACCTTTGTAAATATGGTGTTGTGCTGCTAGAAATTATCTCTGTTTCAATTCAACTTTATTGAAGCTTGATTCCAGAATGATACATATTTTATAACTATTTTGAGAAAAAAGTCACTAGTAATGAATTTAGCCTTTTATCTGTCCTTTATTAAACCTCACTTAATCCTACTTAAATCCGAATTGACCCACAAAAACCTTATTTGGGATATTTTTTAGCCCAGGATGATTCAAGATTGGAGCAAAATATTATTTTAAATATCCAATATGCCTATTGATTAAATTTCTTCAAGCTTACTTTAAATTCACATTAACATTAACTTTCACTGGAAATATTAAACACAAATCTTGAAAATATAGGATTTAAAATCATAATAAATATAATATAATATGCTTACAACAAAATTTTCTTTCTGGATTAATTGAAACAAAAAATTGTTCATTTGTGAAAATAGAAAAAATACTATCCATCCTGAATTTAGAATTCATTTTTAAAAATTTAATGCCCCCTCACTTTCAAGTTTATCATGTATTTCGAAAATTATATTTTTAATAATTTTGTGAATAGTACACCTGAGATATAAACTTGGGGATATCAAAAACTAAAACATCAGCAAATTGAAATGTTTTTTATTGTTATGAATGGAAATAATGATTGAAAAACACCATTAGAGCAAGTTTGATTTTGAATAATAGGCATACTTTCTCATGTAAATTTCAATAAAAATAATTTTTATTCTTACATAAGTTGCGGTGGATACATTTGAGCTCAAAAAGAATTAAAATTGACAAAATAAGACTTCTATAATTCATATTCAAAAATGAAATCACCCTTCATTATCTACCTGTAAACTATTTTAAATTGAATAATTTCAAAGTCAGTATATACTGATGTTATTATTTTTCTTTTAAAAAATTTATTATATAGATTAATAGTCATAAACAGTTGACATAGATGTTAAATTTATATAAGCAATCTTTAATTCATAAAATGATAAAACTATCTTTTATGTAAAAAGTGATGAAGGAAAAAAATATTATTAAATTTTTGATGCACTATCAATAAAATTGAAGATAGAGCATATCAAAAGTTTAAACTTAATTTCAATTTTGATATCATCATTTTATTTTATTTTACTTGAGTAGAAAACAGATTTTAAATCTCAATATAATTTTAAATCCCATTAGTTTGTAGATTTCAACATTTGAAACTATGAAATAAATATTTATGAAAGAATTTTACAATATTTGCCCTTCTAAAAACTCATAAATCCAACTTCAAATATTCTAACCTTCACAAGTAACCACAATGCATTCTGAAAATACTCTATATTTAAATAATTAAAGGTAAATAAAATTATGTTTTTATTCTTTATTTCAATTTTTGATAAATAATATATATATATACATATATATATATATATAATTTCTTAAAAAGTCTAAGAGGGAACTTAATAGTGGTTTTGGCATTAGATATATAGATTCAACTTTCAAAAAATTTGTTTGGAATAAATTATAAAGACAAAAAGGATATATTTTGATGAAAGAATACTGATTTAGGTTCTCTTAAAATATTATTAACCATTTTTATGGAATATTAATCCATGGTTATCATTCTTTATGATATTATCATAGAATTTTTTCCTTTTTTAATATAATGATTTTCTATTGTGTGGTATGTAGGCTAAGATAAGTTTAAAAGATTTATTGAAGATATATATACCAGAAACAGTATAATCTGTAGATTTATAACTATAACTTACTTTTCTGATGTTTTACATCATTGATAAGTAGCTCATGCATTACACAAGTAAATAATTATAGTCTCTGGAAATAATTCCTTGTGAATTTCAAATTTTTTGTTATTCTTAAAATCATTACTCAAATAAAATAAAAGTTTCTTCAAATATTGATTGAAAGAAGGAGTTACAAAATCTTATTTTGTAGTTATAAAAGTTTGAGTTATTTTTAATATTATCAAGTATAATGAACATTTGTAAATTTTAACTTGAAAACTAGTGATCATAGCAAAGTAATACTGGAAGAATCAGATAAAAAGGGTGGAATAAAGTCATAGCACAACAGGAAATTATACAAAATTGTTGATTTTTATCTCACAAAATTCAACATATTTTTAACATATTTTACCACCTTTAGATAATGTTTAGTGGATTTTAACATTATTATAACAAGCAAACTTAACAATGTTTTGATTTTTTTAACAAAAATAAATATTGTTAGATCATTTTTTTAAAAAATATGACTTATTTTTATGCTTTATCTACAATAGTTAGTAGTTTTTTTTGCAGAAATTACTTGTTTTGATATTCTATTTTTGAATTTTTTAAGAGACTTCATTGCATTAAAGTTTTGTAATAATTTTTCATTAAAGCATCACATTTTAAATCTAGAGATTTGGTTTTGAAATAATATATATTTTCATGTTAATTGACTCATTATTTTTGGATTGATAAATTATGTTAAAATTGGGATTGCTTATTTCTAGTGAGTGTACATCATAGTTTGTTTTCAAATCAAAGATTAATAAATGGTGAAATTTTGTAAAATTCTAAATATCTTTTAAACCTTTTTGATTTAAATAATGTTTAATGTTATGTAATCATTCTATAAGTAGAACACAGTTAAAATCTGATAATGGTACATTGCTTTCAATTTCTAATACTAAAATTCTATTCTACTTGAAACAATGTAAACTAAAGCTTGGTATCTCATAAGAAACTCACAATTTTCAAAAATCATATTTCCAACTTTTTAAACATGATACACATTAAAATATATTTTTAGAATAATTTCCTAATTAGTTTCAAATACTAGAAAATAATGACCTCAATTTATTTTAATACTTAAACCATTCTGATGAGTGAATTTCACAATCATCTAAGTAACATATGGTTACCATTTATACACATATGCATGATTTCTCCTTTTGTTTAATTTTAGCTGAATCTAAAAAGTAAAATCACATGTTGAATATCATCTATAGATAAACTTCTTATATTAGAAGCTAATATTTCATATGAGAAATTTGTTATTGAGTTTGGGAAACATTAATAAGTGTTGGGTATTATAATTGAGCCATTTATTCAAGTAAATAAAAAAGGATGACCTTCTAAATATTTCATATATATATATATATATATATATATATATATAATAAAAATTAATTATATAGTAGCATTTAACCATGTTTTTATACTAATGTCATATAAAAAAAGGGATTGAACTAAAACTTTCAGTAAAGAAAATAAAAATAAGATAAGTTAATATTCTTGTTTATATTCTCATATTTTTGAAATGGCTTACTTAAGGGAGAAAATTATTTGGTTTTAGAGTACAAGAATTTCTAGATAAAAATCTTCACAATATAGTTTGACCCTCTCAAAAAGAAAATTCCTCAAATTTTACTATCACATTTTATATATTTGTTAAGTAATAGAAAATGGAGTTGTGTCTTTGACAATGAAGCTTTAGAAAATGAAATAAATGATTTAAATTTATAATATAATTTTTGAAACAATAAATCATGTATTCAAAAAAATTATATATCTTACAATCAAGATAACAGTATTAATTAAGCAACTCTAACAACTTTGGAAAGAAAACAAGAAAAAAATAATTAGTAAAATGCATAAGTTATTTTTAGAATTTAAGAAAACTTAATAGCTCTACCTGTAAACTAGCCTTAAAGCAGGTTTGGATTTAACATGTGGAAATTCATACATAGTACCCTTCCATCATTAGAGCAGAATAAAATTTATGTAGTTTTATTTTTTTAATTTATAATAGTATTTTTATTTTTGGCTTTTTCATTAGTATAACTATATATTTTTTAACTTTTTTGTTTTTCATAACATAAGTTCAAAGCTGCACATCACTACTTCAAGATGAAACTCCATATAATGTAATAAATGAATGATATATTATAATGAATTTTACTAGAGACTTTTCAAAAATGGTGATTAAGAATACTTATTATAATTTTTTAAATTTTTATTATTATTATATCTCTTGAAAGGAGATGGCCATATCTCAATTTAATTAGTTTTTACTCAGAAAAATTTATTCTTGATCTAAATAAAATTGCATCACTATTAACTAGATGTTATTATACAATTTTAACAATTTTTTTATCTGAACATAGTTGAAAGTATGTATAAATTAAAGTGTTTCCACATAGTCTTACTATTATCCCACCATTATTTTCACATTTAGATTTCATTATAACTGTAAAATAAGTTTTTCAATAATTTTAATAATACCTTAATATTTAATAATTTAGTTACATAGTAGATTTTTTATCCTTTTTTTTATATGAGGCTTATTATATAAACACCACTTTTAGATTTTATCCATTTTGATGTCTGATAATTTAAATTTTCATTTAACTACCCAAATTATATCAAAAAAAATTCGAAAGTATATTTTTTTAATGTACTCTTTTTGATAAACTTATCATTTCTTATAGGTTATTCTTCAACTATTTATTGTAATTAATTACCCACTCATTTATGGTCTGTTATTGTTGTTCATTACATACAGACAAAATAAGGATACTCTCATATTATATTGGAGTTTTAAATTAAAAAGTAAATACTAGTGGCTGGTATTAAATATGAAGTTGTTATAACTAAGTTTAACATTAATTAATTATTAAATGGCATTTTATATTACAAATTTTATTGAATGTATATAAAAATAACACTCAAGAAATATATATAAGATATATATATAACCATTGTATATCAAAAATGAAGTACTTATCAACATGGTCTTTTTAAATGATTTTCAAATTTACTTAAAGAGACATTAATATTACCAATTCAAATTTTATATCAAATATAACAATATTATTATTTCATTTTTAATTATTTTACAAAAAATTTGAGTTTCAAAGTAATTTAATTCAGTATTTAATGAATGTTTTTGAAAAATATTTTTAAAAATAGAAATAACCCCTCACAAAAAAAAATATAATTTTTTTACTTACAATTTGCACCATATTTCTACCCTTAAAATATTTGTATTCTTCTAACAAAAATATCTTTTAAATAAATTTAAATTTTTTTTCATTATTCAATTACAAAATGTCAAATTTATAATTTATTTTACCTTACTAAAAATTTAGTTGAAAATTTAATTTTGTATTTCCAAAAAATAAACTTAAATGTCAAAAATTAAAAAAACAAAATTATAAATATAATTATGAGAAAGAGGTAGATTAAATTTATAATATTCATATAAAAAAAATTCATATATTTTATGGTGTTTGAATTTTAAATTTAATGTATTAAAAAATAATTATTAAATAACCAAGCCAAATGAAATTGGCTTGGATTTTTGGTATCACTAGCACTTATTTTTTTTCTTATACTCACATTTTAATTTTTAAATTTTTTTTTTCTACATTTCTCATTTTTTTTATGATTTTTAATGTTTTTAAGACCAAAGTTGCTTTCAAACAACTTCGGTCTAACGTTTCTCTCACTTTCCCACCAGATTGCACCTGGTAGGGAAAGTCGCTTCCATTTTAGAGACCAAAGTCCCTTGCAGGGACTTTGGTTTCTCTGTGTGCATTGCACAGCCAGAAAAAAACTGGCTGTGCAATGCACTGCATGCAGCACATGCAACACGCATCGCTGCTGCAAGTAATGCGCATTGCATGCAGCAGAAATGCGCATTGCATGTGCTGCGCATATCTCATGCAGCTGACTTGATATCAGCTGCATGAGATATGGTAGCGATTGTGCAACGCGCGTTACTTGCAGCAGCAACGTGCGTTGCACACTGCTTTGGCCACCTCCCAGCCTAGTAAATTAGCTGGGAGGGTGGCAAACATTACAGCAAGCAATCGAAGTTGCTTTTAGCGACTTTGATTGCTTGAAAGAGACACTCTCAGCCAGGTTTCCCCTGGCTGGAAGTACTAAATTGCAATGTAAGGGACCCAAGCCAATTTCAAAGGCTTGGGTCATAAATTAAGGTTTCTAAAAAGTAGCCAGTATAAATCTGGCTGCAATAAAAAGTAAATTTTTTAAATAAAATACATAAAAAAATAAAAATGTGTTCAAATAAAATATACAACACTCTTCAGCCAGTAAGAAACAGCCTTCCATTGTTACACATAGAAACAAAATCAAATGTTTCTTTCATCAAAATTGGCCATGTTTCAATATTTTGAACCAAGTAAGATCAGGAAAAAGGTCACGGCAAAAAAATTGCATAATTAAAAGTCTCCCAATTTAATATGGTGCGGAGGTTCATATTTTAGAAATAGGTTGTGCACATTATATTTCCCTTTAAAAAAATTCAAAAATGAATTAATTTTGGCGCAATGTAAATTTAAATGTGATGAGTGTATGTTTTTCAGCTATGTGAAACATGGTAGCTAGAATTATGTGGCGTCAATTTTTTTTAGATGTGAAATTCAGTGTTCCACAAATGTGCATCTGTACAACATGCAGCCAAGTAAATTCTAGCTGGAATTAGTATATGCATAGGAAAAAATGATCATGCTGTGTACAGTGCCTTGGCAACATCATTCTTGGAATTTAGATGAAGTTTATCATATAACTTGGAGAGCTGCATTTTTTTGAAAATGTGATCAGTGAAAATTCATGATATATACATCTGTTTGCCACCCAATTTATTTTTCCTTTCTCTTTCTCACTTACCTTTTTCAAAAATTATCAATCATATTTTTGCTTTATCATTTTGAATTATTGGTACTATTTTCTTGACCTTATCTGATTACTGGTAAGCAAATTTTTCTTGCTATTGCATTTCATATCATTTTGGTTTGTTACACTTTTTTACACTTTTGACAAGTTAATCTAATGATTCTAATTCTGAATTTATTTTTATGGTATCTTTTACTGTACCCTTTCAATTCATTATAAAATAATTCTTTTTCAGTTAACTTAAAGTTTTTATATTTGTTTGTCAATTTACTTTTCTTTATTCCTTATCAAAAATGTTCAATTTATTTATCTAACCATTTATTTTTTAAAACAGTGATTATAAAATAAACTTTATAATTAATTTTGATCAATCAGCTACAAATGGAAGAAGATTTTATAGACATGTAAGTTCATGTTTTGCTTATCATTTTTCTATATTTCTATAATACTTTCTCAACCATTATATTATTAATATGAAAAGTAAAACATCATCTCGTACTTGCTGAAAGAATACAGGATAATGTTTTGCTTTTCATAATAATAATTAGATTGTTTGTACTTTACCTTTAATTTATTGATTTTTAAGTTGGTTCAAAGTCTCGTACTTGCTGAAAGCATACAGGACAATGCTACAATTTAAAAATTAATAATTTATTGAAGTATAACTTTCTAAGTCAATATATTGATCAGAGCAAGATTTTTCATTTTATATATGTGGATATCATAATTCCGTAAATTTTTTAATATTACTAGTGTATTGGAGTTATACTTTCATTATATTATTAATATTAAGTGTAGAGCCAAATCTTGTACTTGCTGAATGCATACAGGATAAAGATATACTCTTTATATGTATAATTTAATAAAGTATACCTTTGAAACGCTTTCTTAATATTTGAAATAAAGAAAAAGTATATAAATTTACTAATATGTAGATATGCTAACTTTTGTATTTCTAATATTGAAGATATGAGAAAGTTAAAGGTATCATTGACTGATAATTGAAATTATGTTACTATTTTCTAATTTTTGATTTTTTTCTATTTTAAATCAAAATTGAATTCTCTTAGGATTGAACCATCAATGAGTAACGATTTGAAAAAAAAAACGGCCAGGGAAGAACTCTAACAATAGGTGGGCGAAAGACATTGCTACTGGAATGAAACTTGTAAACGCTCTTGGAATGGATACAAACGGGAAGAAGCCACATTTCTATGCACGATCTTATGCAAATAATATGACGGATTTCAATAATTATTACAATTTTTTTCCTGGATGTAGTATTTATAAACCAAAAGGTGTCTTAATACCTAATGTTCTTGTGCAGACTTTTGAAATTCATGAGCTCAAAGAACTAGATATGTTAGAAGCTACGGTGCAATGCATTAAGGATCTTTCTTACTGCGAACATGAAATTAAAAATAATGGTTATCATCAAAGAGCTGGTGGTTTTGGAAAAATGTTTGGTGGTGGCTTTATTTTAGATAGAAAGAAATCTTTACATATTCGTAAGTATCACTTTTTTTAATTTAAATACTGAATTTTTGAATGCTTTTCCTTGCAGATGAATACACTGATGATATTGTAAAAACAGATGAATATAAAAAACGAATGAAGAGGATTGCAATGTACTTTGAATATTTTTTTAAAAAAATATCATATGTAAAGTACAATGAGGCAACTAATCTTTGCGCAAAACTTGGTATTCCTGGATTTTCAAAAGTTTCTAGTGAAGAAGAGGGTGTACCGTTTGCTAGTAATTTAACTTGGACATCTGGAGGGAATGGTAATGGGTTCTCTAATGAGGTTCATCTCGATAAGGATGCAAGTGAGTATACTTTAGGAATATTTTTTCCTAAAGATACAGAAAAAACACCATTCATATGAAGTATGATAAGACCCAACCACGACAAATAGGAGGAGAACTTATGTTTCCCGAAATTCGAAGTAAAATCAACTTTGAAGCAACTAATGGAATAACAGTGACATTATGGCCTGCCAATCAACTAAGGCATTTTACCTCAAGATGTCATGAAATTCCTGGCTTCACTAGGATAGGTTCTTCTATTCAAATCAGCACTAGACTTTTTCATGCTATAGAAAAGCTTAATGTTTTTGATATTGATATTTCAGAATACTTAGAAATTAAAAAAGAAAAATTTAGGTTAGAATATTTGATTAGTGCTTTGAGAGTTTTTTTGAAAAGAGATGACTTAATAGAGGAAGAAATAGAATCAGCAAAGTATTATTTATCTAATGTTAAGACAAATCTAAAAAATCTAGATATATAAATATTAAAAATTTATATTATATATACACAACTTAATGCAAATTTAAACATGATAAATACTGGGAGTAGCTGTAACATTTTCAGTTTTGATAATTATAGTATTATCTATTTTTTTATTTGTGAAATAAAATAATTTTTTTTCATAATATTATAAGAAAATTTGATTTACTTTTGAGGAAATATATAAGTTGTGAAATCTTTAAATGTCATTTTTATTAAATTGGTAGAAAAGGTTCTAAAATAAAAAAAACTATAATAAAGAATTTGAAATATATTAGCCATAAAAATGTGCTTTTAATGCTACCAAATTAACTGTATAGTATTTTAGGTCAAACAGGCTTATTAATAAAAAAGTTAATAATAAAGAGTTAAAGAAAGAATTTTGAATCAATAATAGATTAAATTGTATTTTTATAAGAATTTACTCATTTAATTATTTAAATTGTTCTACTTCTGATTAAAAATGTTACAATCAACGAAAATATTTGTAATAATTAATAGATTATATAATATTAAAGGTAAAGTAACAAAACTAGAGCAGTTATCATATTTTTATATAAACAATAAAATATTTAAGAATTTAATACAAGTATTTGAAATCATATAAGTAGATTTTAAAATCTTTGTTATTGCTGGACTTACAATAATTTTTTTTAATAATTAATTTAGAAAATCATGTCAAAGGTTACTTAATAAATTTCAAAGATGGTCACATTTTTGACGTATTTGAAGGAAAATAACTTGAATTATACAAGATATATCATATAGACAGAACTTTATCTATTTACATGTTGGAATATTAATTTATTGAAAGGCTATGTTTAGCAAAAAAAGGTGATACTGGCTGAATGGAGCTCCAGTGATTAAGAAAATCTGCAGAAATAGCCCTAGCAATTCCTGGAGGACTTGGGGTATCAAATTTTAAAGGAAATGGATCACACTTGCCTATAAAAGGTTTTATTAATGTTAAAATATAGTTATTTAAATTTTTCCAAATTATTTCTTCCATCAAATGATTTTTTTTTTCATGTAAATTAAGAAACTTAACTTCTGATATTACCTCCAAGCAATCAGCTGCTGAAGCCAATCTATGATCTTGAGAGCTCAGAAATAAAACACGGACACCATCAATTATATAGAATGTGAAAGATTGATATCGGTGGTGGGAGTATTCAGAATTTATTTTGTTTAGTGCAGCCTTTTGTTTCTCTCTCATTATAGTCAGTTCAGTATTTTCGTTTTTCTCACTTGATTGTTGAGCTTCACTAGTCTTGCCACTTGATATTGTTGCAGCACAATATTTTGACTTAAGAATGATAATTGACATATTTATATCAATGATAATATTGCTGATTTGAAGAAGAGTTGACATTGATATATCACGGGTTTGAAGTGCAGTGGGACCAACTTCTAAGCCATCAGAAATCGGACTCTTCAGATTTGAAAGGTGAGCTAGAAGCTGAAAACCACGTTCAATTGGACAATCTGAGTTAATGTTTTGATGTGATGGAAGCTGGCTGAATTCATGTGCGGTCAGATAAAGTGAAGATGATATAAGAGATACCCATGAAGAACGGCAGTGGTCACTTGGGATCATTAATCTCATGAGCATTCGGATAAGATTGGATTCAGGGTGATCCTTTTTCTTTGTTGAGGAAAGAATTTCAGTATTTAAACCATCAGGATCACATAAATCTTCCATTTTTTTGAAATCAATATTATCGAGTACCCATAGCTGTGAGCTATCAATCTCTAAAAAAATATTTGCTACAAAAGGAAAAAAAAAATAAGTAAAAGAACAAAAGTCAAGACTAAAAATTATGGTAACTTACATAACTCAGTAAGTTTTGAAAGCCAATCTTCTCCACAAGATTTTTCCCAATGAAAAGTAAACATTGGAATATTTGACATGGGTTCTTGGGAAGAAGTAGAAGAGCGTAATTTGAGGAGAGTAACAATTTCCAACCACGACCTGAGGACCTTTGCCATGCTGATTCTACCTTTATAAAAATTATGAATTTTACAGAATTCCTCCTGAAAATCAGATTCTTTTAGAACTGAGGGTGAATAAGTTAGAGGTTTTTTCAATATCTTGATTGGAGTTGATTTCATTGGTAGAGAAGCTTTCAAAGTGGTCAAAGTAGGTAATTTAGGAGGTGATGGGTATTGCTTCTTAGAAATGAAGGAATTCAGTGATGAGCTGTTTGAATCATCATCTTTATCAAACATATCAACATGTCTTGAAGAAGATTTTAAACTTTGCTTTTTTTGATGAACAAGCATAGCTTCATATTCTGACAGTTGATCATCACTATTTTCATTGCTCTTTTCATCATCTTCATCAGGGAGAGGGCGTTTATGGATGGAACAATCTACAGCAGGTGAGTTTCTGGTACAGAATATCAAAAGAAAGATAAAAAGTACAATATGTAAGCAATAAAAGAGATATATGATAGAATTTTAAAGATAAAAGAATAACAATAAAAAAATGAAACAAGAATATACTCATTATCAAAACCTTTGCTTTTTTTTTGAGATTAATTATTTGATACATCAGAAAATTCATTAGCAGAAGCCGGTTTAATACGTCGAAAAAAAGAGGATCCTTGGGATAATCTCTTTTTCTTGGAGCGGATAACAGGTGTTTCAAGATTTTCCTTAGAAGTTGAAGCATGAGTTAAATATGATGGTTCATCTGTCTCATCATCATCCCTAATGACAATGATTTCATCAGGAGGAATCATACCCTCCTCATAAGCTACAAATATATATGAAGAAAAAAAAATATTAATAATCTTATCTACTAATTTAAAAGGAGACAAAAAAGGTGAAGAACATACATTTTTCAAGGCTTTTCACATATTGGAGTAAGTCATTACAAGGGTTAGATAAATATGAAGGAGAAGGATTATTGTTAAGGATCTTGACAAGCTCTTCTGTTTTATCTTTAGCCAATTCAAGTAAGTTGCGATACTAAACTCTCGTTATTTCCTGCCTCTCATTGCTAAGTACAGGAGGGTTAGGTGCCATGCCATGTGGCAGACATGGTGCAAGCTCAAAAGCTTCAAAGCGAGTATCAATCAGAGAGTGGGATGAAACACATTCGGGTTCTGGAAAATCAAATTTTTGAAAAAAAAGATATAGAACATAAGTGAAATATATAAATTAAGAGAGAGGAACATGATATACATACAAAGTGGAGGTGTAGGATTTTGTATACTAGACATATTGATTAATGAATATTAAAAAAAAGTATTTGATATCAAAAAATTATGATGTAATATGATGAATAATTATAAGAAACTCTATTCTAGAAAATTGAAGTTGATAATTTAATAGGATAAAAAATTGAATAAGATTAAAATTAAAGTGAGGATGAAAGAAACAGAAAACATAAAGAGGGGGATTTTATATTATTTGAGCTTTTTTTAACATGTATTATTCATAGTGGGGTAAACTGAGTAACATGCTAAATCACAATCTGTTTATATTGAAGCGAAATTTGATGTAGCTAACAGAAAATACTAGTAATTTTTTGGGGACTTTTAGTGTGAAAAACAAATAATAACAAATGTATATCCCGTATGCGAATTTCCACGGGTAAATACAAAATTTTTTAAATTAGAATTTACTCCTAAACAATGGAGATACACTTAATTAGTATATTATATGAAAAAAAAAGGATAATCCTTTATGAATATTTGTTAAATTTACTTTCAGATGACAATGCGAGATTCACATATATACTGATATGCCTCATCAAACAAGAAATGAATTATAAATATAAAATTGGTAACATTAGAATTTAAGATAAGAATTTGTTTTTTAAGTGACAGGAGGAGTGTCAGGCTAGGGTGTGGGCACCGTGACCAAACCTTTGATAAACTTGGATACAACTAAGGGAAAAAAAAATTGAATAGTTTTATTTTGCAATATATCTTAGTCTGCACAAGATATTGCATTGTTGTCCCTAACTATACCAATATTGTTACTTTTCAAAAGTTATAGGACTACTAAGTTGATAAAATATTATTATGAATCACCCAATGAAATACCTTAAGCAACATTCAAAATTATTAAAATATTAATATTCAATTTGAGATTTGGATTAAATAATTTTTCACAACTTACCACAGTTTTGATTAATATAATAAAACTTGAAAAAAATTGTTGAGATAACCTAGAAATGGGTGCAAGAAAATGATGAAACATATGACTTGAAACTTAACTCATACACTATTGATAAACTTCATGGATCCTGATTAATTTCTATCGAAATTAATTTTGAGACTAGCATATTGAATTTTAGCTATGACCAAGTACTGTAAGTGCCATGGTTTGTATTCAATATATTGGTGTTGAAATTAATTTTGATAGGAATCAACAAGTATCATATGGCACCATGCATGAAACACTGACAGAAACCATCAAATTTATGAGGCAATGAACCTCATAATTTCGATCAAAATTAATATAGACCCCTGCATATTGAATACAAGCCATTTCACATGGACTACACAGACATAGATAAATTTCAACATGCATGGCTTAAAATTAATTTTGATCGAAATTAACCAAGGCATTAAAACATCAATTTTTATATGGTGTACTTGATCAAACCAGTTTATCTAACTGCTTAGCTTACCTATACTTATAGGAATTTTATGCATAGTCCATGTCCATATTAATTTCGATTGAAATTAATGTTGACTAATACATAATGAATACATGCTATGCCACTTACACTTGCCAGGCATAGCTACCATTAAATATGCCAGTATCAAAAATTAATTTCGATCGAAATTAATGAGCATGATAATCATGAATTTCTGGAGTCAACTGCTTATTTTTATGCATGGTGCCTTGCCAACATTAATTTCGATCGAAATTACTTTTGATACTGGCATATTGCATTTATATATGCCTGGAAAGTGTAAGTGGCATAGTGTGTATTCATTATGTATTGGTCAACATTAATTTCGATTGAATTTAATGTTGACATTTGCATATTGAACCCAAGCCAGAAAACAACCCAGAAGATTCTTCATAAAACTTCCCATTAATTTCGATCGAAATTAAGGCTGACCATATACATATTGAATGGTAGTTATATCTGGTCTGAGTAAGCGGAGATTACTTATATTCAATATGTATTGGTCAACATTAATTTTGATCAAAATTAATGAGCATTTTGATCATGAACTTTTTCAGTCAGTTAGTTGTTTCAATGCATAATGGCATGCCAACATTAATTTTGATCAAAATTAATGTTGAAATGATATAATGCTTTTTTGCATGACATGTAAAGGACGGCAAGTATTTTTAAGTGTTGAAATTTACTATACATGTTGAGGGTAAATATAAAATTTACATATCCATATTAATTTCTATAAAAATTAATGTTGACCAATACATAATAAATAGTAAATATGCCTGGCTAGTGTAAGTGGCATAGCTTTTTTTCAATCTGCACTTGGCAACATTAATTTCGATCGAAATTAAGGTTCATGATTATCATCAATTTATTCAGTCAGTTGCTTACTGTTATGCATGGTAACATGTCAACATTAATTTTAATAAAAATTGAATTTGACATGCCACCAAGCATTTTTATGTAAGATGAAAAGTAGGGCACTCTATTCTTAAGTAAACACATTACAATGCATATTGAGCATGTAAATATCATTTACACATTAATATTAATTTCAATCAAAATTAATGTTGACCAATAAACATTGAACACAAGCTTTACAACTTACACACACCAGATATAACTACCATTCAATATGTATATGGTGCTCACTAATTTCGATCGAAATTAATGAGCAGTTTTATGAAAATTTTTTTGGGTCGTTTGCTGGTTTGGGTTCAATATGAAAATGTCAATATTAAATTCTATTGAAATTAATGTTGAACAATACATAATGAATACACACTATGCCACTTACACTTTCCAGGAATAGACACCATACAATATGCCAGTATCAAAAGTAATTTTGATCGAAATTAATGTTGGCAAGGCACCATGCATAAAAATAAGCAGTTGACTCCTGAAATTCATGATTATCATGCTCATTAATTTCGATCGAAATTAATTTTTGATACTGGCATATTTAATGGTAGCAATGCCTGGAAAGTATAAGTGGCATAGCGTGTATTCACTATGTATTGGTCAACATTAAATTCGATTGAAATTAATATGGATACATAAATGTGACATAAAGAGGTATGGACCATCAATTTGTTGAAAATACATTTTTATATCTCATACATTATTTGTTTTTCTTAAATAAAATGTTACTCTCTCTCAATATCACTTTATAAAATTTACCAAGCTGCTTTGAAAAAAAAAAGAATACATAAAATTCAATATAAGATAGCTATATTACACAGAAGATCACCGTTATACCTAAGTTATGATGATGTTGATGCTCTGTTAATTGATTCCCGAATCTTTACCAGATCAATATCAGCTCCAACCCCAAGTGACTCACGTTCATTCACAGATAATCCTTGCAAAGATTTTGCTGAATAGAAATTCTTGGGGAGGTATTTGGGAACATTGAATATACCATTTTGTGCAACTGTCCTTTCTGATGACCGTGAATATGTTTTTAATGCTGATTTTTTTTGAGCTGGTGTATGGGCTAAGTCCTTTGTCATCTTATCCATTTTTTTAAACAAATCATTGAGTTCAGGATTTCGCCATCCAGGAATAGCTCGGATAGGTGCAGTTGGGGCTGGTGCTGGGCCTTCCTCGATATCAGAGATGCACCTAGTATCATGAAAAAGCACAACAAAACCTGGCACATCACTGCAGAGATCTCTTGCTAACTTGTAGCGTGCACTAGCAATCTGAATTCCAACTAAATCAGCTTCATAATAACAAAAAGCAAAGTAAAATAAAAAACTTACCTTGGTCCGATAACGTTTTACTTGTGCCCTTGCCCTCTTTTCAATCTTTTCTCTTGCTACCCTTTCCTCTTCTTGCCCAAACAACCTTATCATCTCCTTCCCCTTATTAACTACCCATTTCACAATAACACATTGAGTGAACTGAAGCTTTGACTGATCGATTGTATTCAAGGTGGTGAGCCATCTGGTACAGTGGTCGCATACTATGCTTCCCATGACTTGATTCCAAGTTGATTCTGAAAAATCACGGCAAGTCCAATCAAACGCAAATTTCCAAAAACCTTTTTCTTGCAATTCACGCTCTAAGTTTCTTTTGACAGAAAGTGGGATCGGTGCTCCTCCTTTTAGTCCTCGAGGCTCAGGTGCTGGAAAAAATTTGGGTAGTCGAATTTTGGATCGCAAGAAGGCTATAGAATTGGTTATCAGAAATTGTCGATCAGCTGCAGAATTGGCACGGTTAGAAGATTGGACTTGGGTTAGGACAGTTTGAATTGGCTCCAATCTTTCCAATTTTCAATCTCCAAAGGTGTTGGGCTTGCAGGATATTTTGATATTTGTGTTGGTCCCCCAAGACAATACTTCAGAAAGTGGTAAATATTTCTATTTAGACTGTCTGAGCTCCTGGGAACATCATTCCTTCTAACTAAGCCTCTTACAGCCCTTAACCCCCGTTCTCGCTCATGAGACTCTGCTGAATTGAGTCTGTGGTAATCACTGATACCCATAATGATTGAGGGATTCACTAACAATTCAAATAAGTTAATTAAATTGGTTATTTTTCAATAAAAGAATACACTACAAATTTGACTTACCTGCTCCACTTGTGCTTGCTCCTTGGTTAGGCTGAGCAGATGATGATTGGTCTCCGAAAAATTCCCTCAATACTTCACTAGCCCAATCTCTTCCTAGCTGATCAGCACTTTCAGAAGCAGAAGGATGATTGGGATTAAAATTTCTTGGTTCTGAATGAGACTCTTGGGCTGGATTGGGATTAGGTGGTACAGATTTAGATGCATCTGGAGGTGGATCAGCAGAGGGTGGTGGAGGAGTATTTCCAGTATTAGTATGTTGAGGCGGAAAACAATCAGAAACGGTTGGGTCAACAGACATCCCTTCAAAATTATCATCCATAATGAACTGTAATAAAATAAAATAAAATAAAAATAATCAGTTGTTAAAATTTATACCTATCAAAGCTAAAGTAAAAAAGATACTATGTATATAGTCTTGTAAACGTGTATGTTCTCTTGTCGAAAAATAAAGTGAATAATATATAGCTATCAGCTAAAGTTGGAAGTTCAAACTATTTATAGTAGATGAATGAGCAAGAAGATCATTCATTAAGTAAAAATTTTATCATATTTCTCATTATCATGATTTTATTTCTTTCATTCTTACATTTAAGATAAAAATGACTCATTGAAAGCATGGGTTCTCTCGCAATAAAAGCAACCAAAGTAATTGTTCACTGATTTATGATAAGGTAAGTTGGATGCATTGCATTTTTTAATCGAGCATTGAATTATTTCTTTCACCATTTACAAATATCACCAATCCTACAAATTTCCCCAATCCCAAATTAACACAAAGATGTTAGTCAACAGAAAATAAATTTGATTAATTTTTTCACTCACTACTGTCTGCAGTCCAATGGCAGTGACAACCTTGTCTTTGATTCCAAACATTCCTTTTTTGTGCTCGACAGTAGCTGCATGTCCAATTATTGCATCTTTCTTAATCACAATTTGAGTTGCTTTGGCTACTCTTACTAACCGACAATGCACTTGTGGGAAAAGCTCATAGGGATCCTTTGATGTTTCTTCTGGACGGAGCTCTTTGAAAGGACTTACTATTAAATATATTTGATTATTCTCTTCCTTTGATCTGAAAAGATCATCAATTTGCCCAAACTGGCTATCTTTTCCATAGTAGAATTCAATTTTTGAATTAGCAATGTGTCAATGGTAACTAGTAAACCTCTTTCCATGTATCAATATGCTTGCTACATTTTCAACTACCCGATCCCCACTTTTCTCCGATGGTGTCAAAGCCCGTCTTGAAGTTTCTTTTCCCATTCGTGCCCTTACCCATTTAGTAAATAATGCCATACTTAGATGGATCCATTTGTTTTGTTTATCGAGATCAATATGGATTTTTTCAGTCTCACATTGATCATTATCTTCAGCTTCACCAAGATCTAATACCCTAGACTTCCGATACCAATGTTTGAGAATTGTTAGCGGTATCTCTCCTTTGGTAAATATTAATAAATTAGCACAGCTGAGTTTTTAAATCATTGCTTACAAACATTACATACGTGGATGGTGATTGTTTGGAATTTCAGATAATATATGATTCACCCGCTCTCCAGACCAAGTAGCTGTACCTGATGGTGGACCAAGACGCTTTATCATTTCAGGATAATGTTGAGTGATATGCAGATTTGGCTTTGCATTAATATTCTTCCAACCCTCTTCAAGGCACTCACGATACTCTAACAGAAATTGATCTAGATCTTTAAGCTCATTGGTCTGTATATTTTTTAATGTCAAAAAATTGGTGATCAAGCATAATGTTACAAGTGACTTGAGAAGATAATATTCTCTTGGTTTATCAGCTGAGGAAGCTGAAGATTCAGATTCTTTAAATTTTTCAAACCAAAGGGGTATAAGTGACAAAGGGAAGTAGAGAGTATACAGCATGTGCCATTCTGCTGCCTTGAGGGATCCTGCCTTTTTAGATCCTACTGATTTTGGAGCTCGTGTTAGCCAGGAAGGTCTTCTTACTTGATCAATCATCTTCCATACAACCTGTAGCTCTGCTGCTGTGATTCATGGATTACTACTACCTTCATTTTCTTTCTCCTTACCTTTCCTTTTATTTTCTTCATCTCTAGCTGTCTCATTTGATGAGTGAGATCCTTCACTCTGTGATATGCTAATGCTTCTTTGCCTTAAGTTATACAATGAATTCCTACTGTCACTGCTGTGAGACTGTATTGAGGCCACATCACTATATGGAGGAATAAATTTGGAGCTGGATGACCTACTCTGGCTTCTTGATCGATTTGTTCCCAATCCTTCATTATCTAGTCCATGATGACTTTATGACTGTCTTCAACTCGTACGTCTTTGCCGCTTGTGCTGTCTCGTGTGTCCTGTATCATCATCATCATTATTCGTGGTGCTTAAGCTACTTCTACGTTTTTTCGAATGTTTGTGCAGTGAAGTATCAGAAAAGAAATCATCATCTTCTTCTCTTACATGCCAATTTTTATCCTTTTCCAGCTTTATTTCTAGATCTTTTGCTGCATTTTGGATTTGAAAATAGCTTAGACTTTGATCTTTTAGGTTGCCAAGCATATGTGAATGCATAACATCAATTGAGCAATATTCAGTTGGACGCCAATATTCAAGGTTATTCAGCTCACTCCATTGTACCCCATGATTTTGAACAATTGATACACGCTCCCAATGTGACTTAGAATTTTTCCACTTTGTTGTCCAGCACATATGATCCTCATGATTCCGTAATGAAAAATTTCCCACATTCTTTTCACTAATTTCATCTTTAGAGATATTACAGAAAGAGCAGAACATTTTTGCAGAGTGACTCAAAAAGCCAGCCAATTTTTGTATTGCAGGAATGTCACCTATCAAAGAAAACAATGCAACTCTTAATTTCCGGCCTCGTGGATAAAGATGTGTCTTTTCAATCAATATACCATCCCATAGAGTTTGTAGATTATTAACCAGTGGTTTTAGAAGGTGATTAAGCTGTTCACTTGTGGGTTCTGTTGGTCCAGGTATAATAGCATACAAAAAAAGATTTTCCATTTTGTATCTATCTTCTTGAGGTAGGTTCATACACACCATCATAATATTGCCTACAGACTTCTGATGACCTCCAATCCTATTTCCACCAGGCCTAAACCAGTTGACATATAAAGTAAACATTAAGTTGCCTGAAGTTATTGTATATTCATCATCATTTCTATCCAGAGCTGGAGTGGTTATGGGAAAGTTTTTCCGAATTGAACCATCACATACATCCTTCATCAAATCACACTCTACACGTTCTGCCACAGGGGTTTTCTTCTCAATCAGAAGCTCAAATTTGAACAGTTTTATCTTTTCCTTAAGCCAGTCGATAAAAGAATGGTGATGAAATGTTTTAAGAGATAAGTATTTTACATGTTCTTGATGTTCCTCCATCAAATACAGCCTTTCATCACATTTAACTGCAATTTGTCCTGCTCCAAACATTTTTAAATAGCGCTTTGATGATGAAAGAAACGGTTGATTGCAACATAGTATAGATGGTTGAGATTCAGAGTTATACTCATAAAGAGCAAAGCATTTAGGACAGCATGTTTTAGTGAAAAATGATTGATTGAGCTTTAATCGACTAAAAACTGTATCTATCAAGCGTGGGACCAGGTGGACAATGATATCAGAATCCAGTATTCCACTATCACCTAGAAGTTTGAGCTTCTTAATTTCTTCATCCAAAAATTGAGTACAACCTTCTTTGCTCAAATGATGAATCAGAGAAAGCTTTGCTGCCTGCCACATAATTATTTGGCTATACCGTTCCCCAAGATTTGAGTTTCTAGAGACTGTTGAAGATACTTCTGCCCCCAATAGCAACTGCCCCTATGTAATAAATCATTGAAACATCATAAAGACTTTAATTCTCACATTGAACTATAGATATACAGCTTACTGTTTCTGTGGAGCGGGAACTTCCAATGTTAAGTGGATTGTTGGAAGAAATAACCATCTGGGCCTTCCTATTTCTTTCCTCTTGATGTTTTGCATAAGAATTAGAGCTTTTGAAAGCCATACCAACTTCAAAGGACCCAGAAGAAGTTTGATACTTTCTATTGACACATCCAAGATCTTGAAATTTACATACATGAAAAAATGGAGGCATTGTAATTGTGATAATTGTAGGAATAAGTTAGCTATTCGAAGTTACTGATTGAAGGTATTCCTTTTTTTGAAAGGCACTAGCTAATATAAGCTACATTTTTTTATCAAAAGAATATGATGGAATATGTGTTGAAATTATTTAAGTTTAAATGTTTAATTTTTAATCAGATAAATTATATATTAATTTAAAGTTATGCAGTCTACTTTATTTGTATTCTGTATACTCTCTGCATTTGTACAACAATGCATGCATGTTTATCAGAATATTTTCTATCATAGAAAAAATTCTGTTGTACGCACAAGCATCTTAATTATTTTTCTATCAAATGCCTTCTGAGTTATATCTAACTACCCTATAATTATTTGATTTTGATAAAAATTCTTAGTTATGGACTATAAGAAAAGTAATCCATATTTTTAACATAATTATTTAAAAAATTACCCCAAAAATCAAAGTTAAACCCAAAAATAAGGTTAATATTTTGTAAAAAACAATCACAAACATATTTCTTTCACTTTGAAAATTTGTCTGTACTAGGTAGAATTTTCTATAAAGAAAAAATCAAAAATACTCAAATAATAGATGCTACAAAAGTGTAAACCTTAAAGAATTACATAAAAGCTGAAACCTTGTATAACTTTTCATACATAAATGTGATGAAGTGACACTCTAGTCTATTTATTCAGGTTGAAAAAAATTACTCAATAGAATATGTATTACTATCATATTGGACCAAAAATAATTTTTTGGTAATCAAAAAATGAACATAGCCTCACATTTAACAAATTATTTTTGTGGAAGAATTTTTTGAAAAGAAAAAAAAATCCGTTTCTTAAATGAGTCTGCTTTTATCAAATCATCATTCTCTTTATTTTATACCATTCCTTTTGAGTTCAAGTTGCATATAAAAATATAATTTATGCATATTATAATTCCATAAAGTTGAAATATTTCTTATTCTTAATTTTTGTGATATTTCTCCTTAAATCAACTTTGATCATAAAGTTTTGGAGCTCAAAAATTTATCCTTCCTCTTTGTTTAATTTAATTGAACACTTTCTTAATCTAAATATTTATGAACCCTAGTAGCTCTTACTTTCCTCATGGAAACCTGCCCACAAACACAAGAACACTTAATAGAATTTTTAATGAGACTTTGCCTCCATTCAATTCTCACTTTTGTAGATCTATACACAATTTTTGTCGTTCACTTTTGGATATGTCACCAGAATCAAATGGATGGAAACAAAACCCTACTGAAGAGCAATTAGACAGATTTTCATCATTTGACATGAATTCTTGCAACATTGCCTTTGAACTACCTCATCCAGAATCAAATTCAGCGGTTTCGGAAAAGTTTCCACCAATTTTCCGTGAATCATTTATTGAGCACCTTCGCATGTGTGGTCTCCCAGGATCAACTTTCGCTTGGAACCTAGATTGGTTTGACAAATGGAACCAGGTCTTGGCAAATATTCTCATTAAACACTGGGACAATGCCTTAAAAACCAATAATTTGATTGCATATCCAATTGACTCAACTCAAATTAGCTTCTCAAATCAAATAGGAGTTCTTCACCGTTGGTTTTTAGGTCATGCTGATAGATTAAGACTTGGGAAGGATTCTCATAGCTCTCAAGAAATAATCAAAGTGAGAAAGCATAAATATAGAATAAAAAAAAAAGTATGAAAATCCCTTTTTTTTCAACCGTTTTTATTTATGACCTTTATTTCAAATAACAAAGATTCTTAGAATTCAGTTAACCGAACTAAACTTCTTAAACAACTTCCACATTGTGAAACTTATCACAACCTTTTCACAAACATCAAATGTTGTTCAGACACCGAAATTGATAATGATGGATCGTTAAGACGTATCTTAATGCAATGGAGGTCTGAAGATTTTTCTAAAGTTGCACAATATCTTGACCAACAACACTTTGATATTCGAGATAATTCAACCTACTCTGGCAGTGTGCTAAAGGACTTGGCCTTGTACAAAAGAATCAGTTTGGTTTCAACATTATCCCCTAACCTTAATCCTTCTCATGTCCCCCGGGGTTTGCCGAATGACTGTTATTCTCCCTTATATCTTGCATCTCTAAATCCTCAACAACTCAGACTTTTAAATCCTCAAAATCCCATAAATTTACCTGCTCTCCTTGAAATTCTTTGTTCCTCTAATGTGAGTGATTGACAAACTCCCTTAATAATAGGTTTGCACACTCATACTCCTCATTTCCACTGTTTGGGACACTTAGCCTTGAAAACAAAAACATAATTTTAATGATTACTATTATCATTAAAATTTATAGAAATGAAATTTGGCTTACATTGTTAGCTCCATTTTTTTCCTTTGAATCTTATACATGCTGAATTCTATACTTCCTTGTACAAAATAATTCAAAACATTTACTTCATTTTGCTGCCCCATTCTATACAGCCGATCAACAGCCTGTTGCTCAACTGCTGGATTCCAATTTGGCTCCTATTTCAACATTGAACATATAAAAAATTTAATATTTTTGTTCTTAATATGAAATAAAAGACATTGAGCTCACCATTATATATACATTTTGAGCACACCTGAGATCTATACCCACTCCTGCAGCCTGAATCGTTCCAACCAAAACTTGGCAATTTTTATTAAAATGGAATTCATGCATATTTTTGTCTCGCTTTGTCCGGCTGAGTTCACCCGTAAGCTGGGTATACCTAATATTGTGGTCATCTAAAGCCATTTTTATTCTATTTTGAAATATTAGAAAATTGTTTTTAATAAGCCAACACAATTTTGTAAAACAATTCATTATAGAATCACTTACATCTGCAAAAAGTCTGCAAAGTTGGAGAATATAACAGCTTTTGGAAAATTTATATCCCTTTCACCAGACAAAAAGTTTTTTAAGTGGCCTATAAGATGACAAATCTTTGCGGAATGCTGCCAGGTGAAATCAAAAGTTGGAGTTTCATCCAGATTTTCGTAGATTGGATGGTTGCAGAATTTTCTTAAAATCATCAGCTCTCTTAGAAACTCAGATGAGTCCCAAGGGAAGTCAGTGCTTCTGGAGGGCCCATATCGCTCAGTGAATCCTTCTTGAAGCACATCAAGTTTAGACCTCCATGGATCTGCTAATTGAACCGATATCCCCCTTTGAATCTTTTTTGGAAGAGACAAAATTGCATCCTTTGTTCTACGTAGGCTTATGAGTTTCATTAAGTGATTGATTGATTTAATAGAATTAGCCTTTCCTTTTTGCAAACCTGGAAAAAGGAAATTCTTCCATAACCAGTCTTCTTGCCACTTTTCAATTCTAAGAAAAAATATGAGACTTTGAAGGTCAGTGGGCCTGTTCTGAAGTGGAGTTCCAGTCAAGCATAGTCGGTGTTGGGATTCCAAGTCAAATATTGTTTGAGCCCTCTGCGAGTAAGGATTTTTAATGTAACTAAAAGAATATTTAAAAAAATTGATTATAAAAATTAAGTTTTAAGTTTTAGATATAGAAATGTGCACTAACTGAGCTTCATCTAAAACAACTCTATACCAAAAGAGCATTTGAGTCACCGGTATCTTTTTTTGGCTTTGATTTTTCGACATGGTTGGGCTAGCTATTTCATAGGTCGTTAAAACAATAGCAGTGTCCTGTAGCTCATTGACATTAGTATTTTGACAATCCTTCCCATAAATAACCTTGAAAGGAAGCGCATTATCTTCAAAGTGCACACTTATTTCATTGATCCAATTCGATAGTGTTGCCAGGGGGCATATAATCAGTGTGGCTGAACTCCGATTAATACCTTCTTGATTTTCTGATACCTGGAATTGTCTTGCTTCACCTTGAGTTGCACTTATAAGAGAAAGAGTTGAAAGCGTCTTTCCCAAACCCATATCATCAGCAGGTATTGACCTGTTTCCTTCAGGCGTTAATTGATTGTTAGGAAACTGATCTTTATAGTGATCGAATCCAGTTCTAAGCCAATGGTTGTCCTGGTGCCTCCACATGATATCCAACTTTTCCTTTAACATTCATTCATTGTCAATCATAAAATTTATTGCTTGAAGTTGATGTGTTTTGAGAACTGTTTTGATTCCTCGGATAAGTTGATCAGCTTTCCAATCTTGAGTACTCTGAGATATTTGGAAAGAGCCTTCAAAAATTACATGCGGGATATTAAAAAATATAGTGGAGTCGTAGTTCAGGATTGGACATAAATCGATTTGTGCAGAAGAAAATTCTTCTTTAGCAAGACTGATTAGTGTACTTGAAGAAAAGAGGCATCCCCAAAGTTGATACTGATTACCAAAAACTGGAACCAAGTAAGCATGAAAATAGAAAGACTTCATAGGATTCAAGGCACTTCTTTGGTTTAAATGGTGAGATCCAGAGCCAATGTCACCCAATAGTGGTCCAATCTGCTGACTCTGCACTTGAGAAAGATTACCGACAAGGGTTGGTTTCCTTTCTTCAAATAGTCCAAAAATATGAACATTTGAATGGGCTCGCTGTAAAATTGTGGGGGTCGGTGAGTTTTGAAATCTTGAAATTACATTCATATAAATTTGATCGATTGTTATTGAGAACTGTCCAACACATCTGAGACTTGACATATTAAGTAAGAATAGTATCTGAAGATAGTGGTTGTTAAAAGATGAATTGAAGCAAAAAATGAATAATCAGTTTTGAATAAAACAACAAAATAACTTTTTAGCATATGCTATGCTAAGCTCATAATTCTTTCACATGTATTATTATTATCTTTTTAATAAATATTGGAAGTAAATCAATGATAACTGAAATGAATAATATGGCTTAAAAATAAATCTTGAGCCTATAGAGTAAATTTTGGTTTGTGGAGGAAGAAAAATTTTCTCAATAAAAATGTGCTTTATTGTTACATTATAATCACAAAATAGAATAATTTCACTCTTATTACACTTATTTATGTTTCTGTCTAATAGTAAAATGCTTTAGATGTCAGTTCAAAATCCAAATTGAAACTACTACCTAGAACGATGTCTTGATACTAACATACTTTTTGTAAGTCTTTGGACAGACACTTATGGTGATCTCAATAATATTAAAATTGATTTGAATTGTATGTTTTATCAAATATCTATGTAGTCTAGTGTAATAATTGAGATACTACAGTTTAACCTTCTGTTACCAACTTGGCAAGAAAATATATGTAGATATTCTTAGAACGAATATCAAATTTTGCTTTCCACAAGATGGGAAAGTGAATATTATGATATGTTAAGTGATATGTTCAAGCTTTGCTCAATCTGTGCTCAGCTCAAAATCAAAGTAATCACCAAGCTCCAAGAAACCTGTGATTGAGTTTGGTTGAACCTAGGTCTAACTGATTACCAAATCTTTGTCCAATTAATTTAAATCTGGTTTCACAATGAACTCCCAACAGCCTTCCAACAGCTTTCCAACCACTTCCCAACATTTTTAAATGAGGGGTATTGCTAGCAATACCCCCCCAAATTTTCTGTGGTGAATAGCCAAATTTTTCCATAGTCATCAAACTTTAGTACAGTGACCAAACTTTGGCACAGTGACCAAAATTTAACTCAGTGACCAGACTTTCCCATTGTGAGCAAATTTTGCCGCAATGAGATCTTTTTGCCATAATGAGCTAATTTTGCCAGAGTGAGCTAAATTTGCCACAGTGAGATAATTTTTCCACCATGACCAAACTTGGCCACAATGACAGAATTTTTCCAGTAAACTTTGCTTTTGCACTGGAAAATCACTGGAGCACACCAGAGAACTGGATCTCAGTGGCCATTCCATCAGCACACCATATCCACCAATAATACTATAAGTCACTAAATCAAGTAAAACACTAAGAAAACAGTAAAATATGATAAAAAACCATCAAGACATAAAAGATAGAGAAAAATCTGGGCTATCCAATGATAATAATCACCTTCCAAAAATCCAAATATCCAGCCTTATAATCCAGAAAATTGCTACTAATCTTCAAAAATAAACCTAAAAGAGCCACAGAAAATACCCAAAGTTGGAGAATCCTCCCCAAAATCCAGTGAAACCATTACCAAATCCATAAAACCATCAAATCACATTAAAAATAACATCATATAAACATTCCAAAATGCCACAAATCAATCCAAAAATATCCATAATGACCAAATTAACACCCGGTAACAACATAATTTCCTTTCAACCAATATTAAATCAAATTGTCACCTAATTGGCCTACCCAGATGTGGAATGCCACAATGTGAACTAGATTTTTCAACCAACAACACACATAGAACTCCAATCTATATGTCCCTCCAGTAAGCGGTCTTCCAATTACATATTTATATCTTTTATATGTAGAAAGTCTTGGTTTGCTTTGGAAACAGTGAATCCATAGAAAAGTTTTGAAAGTAAAAAAATGAATTAAGAAATGGAGGGGGACTGATGTATCAGCCAACTGGTTCAAAGGGGCTCATACATAGAGTTGAAGTATTTTTTAATAATAGTGGAAAAAGGTACCAGAGGACTCCTTAACAGATATAATTGAATCTTTTCTGATAAAATAATGAAAGTGAAATAGATTTTTTCTAAAATTTCAGTGACACGAATTGGAGAAATTATTTAATACACAGTATACATATTGTTTGCATATTTTTATTAGAGTTTGTTAAGTTATAGTTCAAGATGGAACTGAGAACCTGTTTGAAATAGTTGATTTTACAAGTATTTATTAGGGGGTTTCAGTTCTGGTAAATCTTCACTTAACTGAAGTGTGGATTTCAAAGCAAATCAGCACTTGAATTTTGCAAAAATATCACTTATTTCAAAAATGGGTGTCAGTTATGACCTCAAATCAGCACTTTTTTCCTGGGTTTTTTTTCACAGCCACATGATGACCACAAAATTCTTTCCTTCCCCACCACATCCCTCTCAAATTTAACACACTGACTTCCATCTCCTCATCAATCCTTGTCACACACCCCTCACTGAGATTTGAAACATATTATTGCAAAATTTTAAATAGGCATTTTTTTCCCATTTTTATTATTTTTATGTTTTCAACCTCTTTAAAAGTTGAGATTCCAAGGATTTGATAGCAGTCACTATGCAATATAGGGGGTGAACTTGCTAGCAAGTCCTCAACCTGAACTCAGATGGAACTCAGGTGGAACTCAGACTGAACTCATACTGAACCCATACTGAAATCTACTTGAAAACCCACCTAAAACTGTTCTGCTAAGTGGTGTTCATCCCTGATTGTATGGTTCCTTTATCAATAGCTCAATGTGTGTTCAATCTGTGGTGAGTTTGGGTCCAAGGTTGCGGACTTGCTAGCAAGTCCACCCCCCATATTGTGTGGTGAGTGATGCATTGTTTTGTATAAGTTCTAACAGAAACATCCCCTAAATCAAAGACATTTTACCAATGTTTCAAGGTAGCTCCATTACCATTGGAGCCATAAAACATAGTGTGGTGGCCAATTTAATTGAAGGATCAGATTGTAATTTTTGAGAATTATTGTGAAACACAAGGTGGCCTTGAATAAGCTCAAGAAATTCAAGGAAAAGTTCCTAAGAATTCCAGAACATCTGTCCAAAACTGAGCACAGATAGGTTAAGAAGTGTTTGGATGGTGCACTTAGAGGCATGAAGTACTTGAGGCTTTCTTGGAAGAAGATATTATTTTGATAATATCTAAGAGGGCAGACTGCTACTACTAGCCCTGAAACTAGCCTAAGGCAAGACTGACTATGTTGATACAGCAGTGAGATAAGCTAGAATGACTATGTTGGGGCTACCAACATTGAGGGTTACAACCTTTCAAAACTAAGAAGTAACTGGATTACTATATAGGTTGTCCAATGAGGAATGCCCCACAGCGCTTTCCCCATAAAAGCCCCTTATGCAATATCCCTTTCTCCCATCTATTACAATGCATAGTGCCCATAGTGCTCCTCCCCCTTTCCCCTTAACCCAAATCCTAACATTACCCCCTTTTTTACCCCTCCTGCCCCTGTGCTTCTTCTCAAAATCATTCACCTTTCCCTTAGCATTATCTAAGTTCTTAACTGGTTCCCAAAACCTATCTCCTACTCCACAACCTTTCCAGTTCATCAAATACTGAGCCTTCACCATGTACACCTTCTTGGAAATATTTTTTGTACTCAAAAATCTTCCTCATTTCCTTCAAAAACTGGCACCAGTGGTTCTTCTGGGAACACTGGTATTGTATCTTCTTGGCACTTTGTGAGTAATGAGATATTAAACACCGGGTGCACTTGTCTCATTGAAATTGGTAGTTCCAATTTGTATGCTGAGTCAGATATTTTGCTCTTGATCTTGAACAGGCCTACCTTCTTGTGATCTAACTTGTCACTTGGACATAGTGTGGAAAGGAATTGTGAACTTAGCCAAACCTTTTAAACTACTTGTAGCACCTTCTTCTGGGGTTTCCCTTGATAATAATTGTGTTTCATTGACTTTTGATATGATTTGAGCACTGCTTCTAACTCTTGGAGTATACTCAGTATTCTCTGAATCAGTTCTTCAGCTTCTGGAACTTGCAACAAGGATGGGGTTCAATTGTGAATATTGGGTGGTATCCATAGTTGGTGTAGAAAGGGGACATGCCTGTTTCAGCATGTGTCCATTTATTGTATAAGAGTTTATCCAATGGTAGCAGCTGCACCAAATCATCTTGCTGATAGTTAATGAAGTGGTGCAAGTATTGTTCAATTGCCTTATTCACTATCTCTGATTGCCCATCAATCTGCTTATGCCATGCTGTTGATAAAATGGGATTAATTAATGTTTAGTTGCTCATAAATTGCCTTCAACAACTTAGAGTTAAAAGTACTTCCCCTGTCTGATACTATACTGTCAGGCAATCCATGTAACTTCCAGACATGCACCACCATTAAGTCTTCAATACCTTCTGATGTAAACTTGGTAGTGGTGAGGACAAAATGTGCCATCTTGGTGAAGTGGTCAACTACTATTAGAATAGAACTCTTTCCTTGTGAATTGGGTAACTCCACTATATGATCATAAGAGATTTCCTTTCATGGCTGCTTGGATATGCTCAATGGGGTCAGTGGCATAACTGTTGGGATAACTTTATTCCTCTGGAAAGAGACACATGCTGTTACATAGTTCTGAACATATTCCTTCATGGACTTCCAATAAAATTTGTGATTAAAAAGCTCTACAATCTTGAGAAGTCCAGGGTTCCCTGCCATTGAGGAGTTGTGACTTGACTTGACAACCATCCCCTTTATCTCTTCATCATTGGGCACTACTATCTTTCTATTCCAATACAGTGATTTCCCTTCCAAGTGATCCTCCTCCAATCTCTTCCTTACCAATACCTTCACAGATAACAGTTCCTTCATCAACTCCTGCACTCCCTCATCCTTTTCCTGAACCCTCCTTATCCATTCCATCAAATCCTCATCTAGGATTACCCCCACTTCAAGATCCCCCTTCAATAAGTTTGCACCAACAGTATGAAGCTGGTTTGGTGCTAGGCCCAAGTCAGGATGTTGTGATAGAAAATAAGGTTTTCCATTTTCTTCCCTTTTCAGAATTCAAGAACAAAATTAATTCTGCTTAGAAGTTCTTCCCAGTGTTCTTGATAGCAAGTCAACTTTCTGGTGGTCAGGGAAGTTTCCAAGTTTTTGTGATCCATGTAGATAATAGCTTTTAAATGGTGTGTTCCCCCTTCCAAATAGTGGCTCCAAGTATTTACAGCCTCTACTATTGCCAATAGCTCCTTATAATATATCTTGTACCTTAATTTTGCTCCTAGAAGTGTACATGATAAATATGCTATTGGGTGTAAGAAATTTTTGGCATCATATTGGGATAATATCACACTAAGCACATAATCTGAGCAGTCACATTCTAGGACGAATTGAATTATTAAATCTGGAATAGCAAGAATAGTGGCTGCCACAAATTATCTTTTCAGGTAGTCAAACACATCTTTTTGACTACTTGTCCAAATGAATTTGGCTTCCTTCTTTGTAAGGTCATGCAGTGGTCAGAAAATGTAGGATTAATTTTTAATAAAGTGGAAGTAAATATTTTCAAAGCCTAAACATGACTGAAGCTCTTTTAACGAGACTAGTGTTGGCCACTAGTTTACTGCCTTTACTTTCTCCTGGTCCATCAACACTCTATCATTTTAAATGATCATGCCCAGATAGGGGATTTCACTTACTGAGAAGACACATTTTATCAGTTTTAACAATACTTGTGCCTCCCTCAAGCTCTGCAAACAATCCTTCAAAAAATTATGATGTTTCTACATTGATTTGGAGTAAATAAAGATGTCTTCTAGATAGAATGACACATCTATCCCTATTCTATCTCTGAAAATGCTATTGGTGAACGTTTTGAAAGTGGCAGATGTATTACATGGACCAAATGGCATTAACAACAATTCAAAATGAGAAAATTTAGTACAGAATTCCAGTTTGTGATTGTCTCCTTATTTCACACATATGTTGTGGTAACCTTCCCTAAAATCTAGGTATGTGGAAATCTCTGCTTCCTGAAGACTGTCAGTGGAAGGGGATATTCTTCTTTAACTCTCAACACATTTAAAATTCTGAAATACATGCAAGGTCTAAGTAACCCATCTTTTTTACCTGCAAATATTACAGGGGTCTACCAGGAAGATTTTGATTCTCTGATGAAACTGTTTTTTAAATATTCATGAATAATCTCTTTTAGTGAAATTGATTCTAAAGTTGACAATGGGATTGTGTGGATAAATTGAGGAGTTGCACCTGGAATCAGATCAATGGAAAAGCTTTAAAGTTGGTGAGGTGGCAGAGTATAAACTCTTCCACCTTCAAACAGTGGTAAGAATTGCCAATAGGATTCTGGGACCATTTCATTGAAGATTTTTTTTGGATTTGAGGATTGAACCTTGGATGAAATATTGGAAGATATATTCCATGCTGTTGCATCAAATTCCAGATTCTCCCCTACTCCCAGAGCCCCCTTCAAGTCCTGAAACTTAGCATCAAGAGAAAGTGTAATTTCTTGTGGAAAGTCTACTGATGATAATAAAACACCAGGAGATTTTCTGGGAGGGGCCAGGGGGCCAATTCTTTATCTGCACCATCCACTTTCCCATCTTTTTTGCACCTTCTCCTTCTATTGACATTCTTCCACCCCCATCTGGCTCTCTCTAAAGCTCCCTGATGGTGAACCATCCCCCAACTTCTGCTTAGAACCAAAAGAAAGCATCAGTTCTGGAGGCAAGTCAGCTGATGATAAAAAAAATCAGAAGACTTATCAGAATGGGCCCCTGACCCTGAAGGGTCCAGGAGGCCAATACTTTAGCACCAGTATCCCCTCTCCTTCCTATTTGAAACATCTTTTCCTTCCAGTCAATCTGAGGGATTCACTGGTCCAGAAATGTCATCCCCAGTACCATTTCATACTAGTTTTTCAGGTTTGTCACATATGGCTTACACTGAGACTCTCTTCCATTGCACCAAAATCTGAAAAAAACCCTTTCTCTTACTTCTCCTTCCCCACCAGAAAATCCATTGAACACAATTAGATGCCTGGGGCTATCCAATTTTTTGTTTTTAATTTTATTTCTCTAATAAAAAGTTTGTGGCGCCACATTCCAGAAGGGTTTGTACATTTTTTGTGGTGTCAAGGTTCATTAAAGGTAAGTGTAGTATAATACAATTATCATTTAATTCAAATGAATTAAATGCTGATAACTCTTCTACTAAATCTACCTTATCCTTTCCCTCTAATCTTCTCAAGGAGGGCACAATCTTCACTACCAAAAGCTTTCTTTTAACTGTGCCTTTTCTGTACTATCTTCCACTTCACCAACCATTATTCTAACTTACACTACCTTTCCAATTATCCACTACATCCACACATAAGACACCAACCTTTTCTCACTTTCATTTAGTATTGTTCATCTTAAAGCCTTCTCCTCCCACCAGCTCTTTGTGAATTTTATGCATCAGTATTCATGGTATTTGGGTGTTAAGTACTGGACCCACTTGATGGGGCATAGTTTCTCCAGTGACAAGTGCCAATCCCACCATCCATTTTTTGATGTGTAAAATTGTCACCACACAATATTTGGGGGGACTTGCTAGCAAGTGCTAAACTTGAAGTCAGATGGAAATCAGATGGAACTCAGACTGAAGCAATACTGAACTTTCACTTGAAGTATCACACAAATAATAATGGATCTATATTGAAAACATAGTGAACTTGGGAGGATAGATGAATGGAAGCCAGAAAAAATTGTTCCATGAGTCTACTCAATGCACAGTATTTTCTGAAGAAACTTATTTAAATAATACTTTATTATATTAAGTTGATCAATAAAAATTGATTGAAAATATCACAATTCTAAAATACATTAATTTTATTAACAAATTTCAGATTACATATAAAAAAATTTGTGACTTTTTCTATTTCCTACAACTGTTTTTACAGAATTGAAAACTATGTTTCAGCTAATATTTTATGGAAGTGAACTTTTTTCTTCACCTGAAGAACTGAGTTCATTCTCCTATTTTCACACTCTGTTTGCACCAATCCCCATCCTATTCAATTCTATCAACACATGCTTGTCTTCCCTCCCCACCCCTTTGGCTATCCTTCCAGCCCCATTGTATGCCATCCTCTTTTGATCCCCATTTCACCCCTCTCAACCTCTCCCCAACCCTTTTCTTCATTCAAAATGCCTTGGAACCCTTAATCTTCCCTTCCAACTCTTTCCCAACCTTTTTGCTACCCCATATACCCTTCCTCACCCCTCTCTCCAGCCTCCCCAACCATTGTAGCCCCATTCCTCCCCTTTACCTCACCTCCACAATCCTTGAACCCCAATATCCTCCCTTTCAACTCCGGCCCTATTTCTGTATATAAAAATAAAGTGTTAGGGAGAAATGGGGAGGTAAGAAAACTGGAAGGAGAGGAGTGGAGAGGGGTAGAGAGGCGTGGAGAGAGAAAGAGGAAAATGTGGATAGGGGTTGAAAATGATGACAAAGGGAGTTAAAAGGTTGGGGAGAAAGATGAGGTGAGGATAAAGAAATATTTCAAAGGGAAAAGAGTGGGGTATTCTTGAGAGGGAGTAAAAAAAGACGATAAAAGAAGATAGTAATACAAAATAAATATACAAAAAATATAAAATATATAAAATATGTTACAAAGAGTGGGCACAGAAATTCCTTGAATCCTAAAAATCCACAACTCCTATACTGTTATTCCCTTAATTTAATTAAATCAAATAAAAATCTACATTTAAATATTTTGAAAATTATGAAGAAGAGGGGAAATTAATTTTAATAAATATTAGTATGAAGTTTTTTTTATATAATAGTGAAATATAGTATATCAATTAAATTTAAAAATTATATGTCTAAGTAAAGTCTTTGTAACATCATTTTTAAGATTTTTGCACCTTCTTTAGATATTTTAATGATTTATAAAATTCAATATTATCTAGTCATAAAAAAGTATATAATTTTTTCAATTCTTGAAAATAATACAATAAATAATATAAATTCACAAAATAGCCATTCATGAACAAATTGACATATTTCAAATTGTAGTTTCTCCATGTATTTCTGGCAAAAGAAACTTATATAATAATGACAGATGGTATCTTGTTGGATCTATACATTGGTGCTCTTTTTTTTAGAATTTCAAAGAAACTGCTTTAATAGTTTAAAATATGTATTTTTCAGATTAATTTGAGTGTGGTCTGAACTGTATTAAAATTTCTATAAAAAATCTCATTATGCATATCTCAAGATTTGTTCAAAATATTATTACCTATGCTTCATTAAATGTTCAAGTTGTATTCATATTGAGTTCACCAGAATTTAAATATTTTTTCTTGGTGGTTTCATCACTAATTCAATGTGGGCTCAAAAAGATATGAATTAGGGTTCAAGGTTGCAGACTTGCTAGCAAGTACGCCCCCATACTGCGTGGTGTGTTATCAATTTTAATTTCTAGCTTCATGAGTGCTTAGATAGATGTTTGAAAAGGATGACTGGTTAGGGGGCTCCTTATTCTTGGTGAGATCCCATTCCTGAAGTGAAACATGAGCACTCCTTCCCCCCATGTTGTAACATAACTAGAAAGTCCTTGGAAATCTGACACAAACTCAGCAACAAAGTGTTTCCACCATAGCTGATTTATAGCATGATCCAAGGTTTTGGACAAATTAGGGCCCCCAAAGGCTAATTTTAATGCCACAATGAACTGGATAAAAGTTATCTCTGACTTGGAATTCTAAAGTAGCTCTTTGGTATATGGCCTTTCTCAGCTTTCCACCTCATCTGTGAGGTAAAATATTGCAAACCCAATTTTTGATCCTTCATCCAGGAATTGTTGACCATTTGGCAGGACATAAAAGTTTACCATAAATGCATACTGATCTTCCCAGAGACCTCGATTTCAATTAAAGATTACTGGACTTCAATATTTGGGCCTTTGACAAGTTGCTCTGGAAGAGCAGGTGTTACATGTGCTTCAGATTTAGAAGCATCCAACTCAGCTTCAGTGGGGCCATGATATGAAGGATTTTCTTCTGCTAGATTTTCCACGTTGTAGAAAGACTCTTACAGTTTCCTTGCTGTAAGCAGAATCCAAGGGATTTGGATAAACCACAGAAAAACCTGTTCTTTTAAGTAAATAAAGAGTTCACAGTTAAATAAGCTATAGACTCTACTTTATAATAAATTACCTATAAAATATTTTTTATTAAAGTTATTGAGATGTAGAATTAGTTCTTTTAACAATGAGGTTGAAAAACACAACAGTGAAGCTGTGTTTAGAAAAGTTATTTGAATGATTGAAAAATATTTTTTTAAAGCTTATATATTTATGATTTAGTCATTAAAATATGATCCCTGGTGATGAGACCTATATAATTGTACCCTATAAGTTATTATTTATGATGATGAGTGAACTAAATAAATTTTTATGTAAAAGTGTTATATTTATAAGGGTATTACAATTTTATAATTTATTATGAATATAATAAATGATTGTTATAATATGTGCTGTTGTGGTTGGCTATTAAGTTACTTTTTCTCTGTATGATCTATGATGATGTCTAATTTTGAGTCTACAGGCTTTATATGCATAGTATTTCATGTGCCCTAATTTCTCTAACTGGAGCATCCTGGAGCTCATCTGGAGCTTGTCTGGAGATCACCGTAGTTTGTACAGAGCTTTTCCAGAGCATTCTGGAGCTTTCACAAACTTCCAGATTCAATTAGAACCTTTAAAAAATTAATAAAAAATCTAGAAAAGTCACAGATGATAGAGCTCCTTTTCTTTATAATCTATTTTAATTTCTGTAATCTGCGCAGCCCTTTTAACCACCACGGGAAATCTAGGGGTGAATTGCTAGCAATCCCCTCTCTTGAAATTTAGAGTGTCCCTTAAATATGCCAGGTTTATGAATACTTTATAAACATAAGTAAATTAGAGTTAGATTTACATTTATTCTCAGATTGATTATAGACAGAATATCAACTGATTTCAAATTATGCACAAGTTGATCCTCCAGAACTTGATTTTGGTCCTCTGATGAGAACAAATTGAGCACAAATTGATCTAACCTAAGCTTATGCATATATAATAATTCAGGATACTTGCTCTATTAAATTTGATAATAAAATAAAATATTGATGAATTTATATAAAAAAAATTATTATGTAAGATATTAAATTATAAATTTAGGCATCATAGGAGGGCACGTAATAGAACTTAATTATAATATGTGACACCTTAATACTGTATCACGCAGTTTGAAACATTTAAAACAAAATGAGTCATGATGGGCAATGAAATCGCTTGGACAGACACTTTCAAAATTAATACTGACCATAATACACAAGTATGAAACCTTGGAATCTATCCAATAAAAGATTTTCCTTCTGATAAATGGATTTTTCTCAGTTACTACCTGCTAAAAAGTGTCCTTCTGAGGTTTGTCTGACCTTCAGGGGGGTTATTTGGCCACATCACACTACTTCTATTTCCATGATTGACCAAAACATCATCCTCATTCCCATCTAAAGAGTTGATCTCATCTGACTGTGGCTGATCAAAGGGGTCCACCACAAGTTTAGCCAAAATTTTGGTGAACGCTTTTTTGATGGATAGTGACTTACTGGTGCTTTTCAAAATTGTCCACCTCAAGTTAGGATAAACTTCAGGAGGATAAATCTATTATGAATACCAAATTAACTGAAGAATACTCTTGCCCTAGCTACTCTGCATCATAAAAGTGTCCAACTGAGGTTTAGCCATAATTCAGGTAGACACTTTTGGAAAGGCACAGTCTGATGGGTTTAATATCTATATATGGCAAAAAGTATCAGTTTTTTATCAACATGGAACTAGAATTAATTTAATATGGCCAAAGTGTCCACCTGAAGTTTGGCCAAAATACAGGTGGAAATTTTTATGAGGATTACTTGATGAAATGAAGAAGACTTGCAATTACTTTCCATCATAATATTTTCAAACTTAAGTTTATCAAAAATTGTCGTGACACTTTTGCCAGATCCAGTAATATGGGATCAACTCTCGATATGGCAATGAGAATCAATTTTTAGTCAATCATGGCATTAGAAGTAATTTTATATGGAAAAACTTTCCACCTGATTTTTGGCCAAAAATAAGTTGGAAATGTTTATGAGGAATACTAGATTAACTAAAGAAGACTTGAACCCTACTACTGTCCATCATAAAAGTGTCCACCAGAAGAATTCTCAAACTTGTGGTTGACACCTTTGGCCTGTTCCAGCCATATGGGATCAATTCTGCATATCTAAATGAGGATTTAATTTGGTCAATCATGGTACTAGAAGTAATTTGATATAGATAAAGTGTCCAACTAAATATTGGAAAAAAATCAGTTGAAAACTTCATTTAGTTTTTCAAAAAATCAAATTAAGTAAAATTTTATTCCTGATGATGCCCATTTTATCCAACACCTCTTCTGAGCCTTGAAAGTAGGCATTTAGCTTGAATTTTGAATTTCATATAAAATCCCTAATATTCAACCTATTTCTTTTTATCCCTTTTTTTCTTTTAGATATCAATTAATTTTATGTAAAACAAATCATTTTCATAATTTTTTACCTGTATTTAATAGAATTATTAAAGGTTTAACATCACCCTGTAAGCATTTGGCACATGTTTTTTTTGCTATACTAATAAAAATAATAATATACTGGTAACAAAAAATTGATCAAATGATAAAATATTAATAAAACAGAAAGATCAAATACCAGTTGCACTGAAGAAGAGCTGCACCCTAGATACTCACCATCAAAAAAGTGTCCAGCACAAGTTTGGCCGAACTTGTGCTGGACACTTTTGGTCAGTTGCAGTCATATGAGATCAATTCTCGCTATGGCAATGAAAAAAAATTTTTGGATAAAAAACTTCACTAGAAGTAGTTTTACATAGCCAAATTTTCTACCTAGATTTCATCCAAACCACAGGTGCACAATTTTTTATCTTTGAAAAAAAGTCAATTTAGTACAATTTATCCCTGATGGCTCTCATTGGCTTCAACACCTCTACCGGCCTTTGATAGTAGGAATATTACTTGGATTTCTTTTTTCATATTTGATCCCTTTAACTTAATTTTTTATTCCTAATATTGCTTTTGGATATCAATTAATAATTTTTAAAATAAACTATTTTCATATTTTTATACATTTATTTAATAATATTATAAATGGCATAACATCACCTGGTATGCATTTGGCACATGAGTTTTTTCTATACTTATAAAATTAATAATATAATGGCAACCAAAAATTAATCAAATGATATCAATGAGTGAGGAACAAATATAAAATACCAGTAGACATGTTTGTAAGAAATACTAGATGAACTGAAGAAAAATTCTACCCTAGCTACTCTCCATTATAAAAGTGTCCAGCACAAGTTCGGCTGAACTTGTGCTGGACACTTATGGTCAGGTGCAGTCAGATGGGAGCAATTCTCTCTATGGAAATGAAGATAAATTTTTTATATAAAATTACACTAGAAGTAGTTTGATATGGCAAAATTTTCATGCTGAAGTTTTGGTAAAGCTCAAGTGGATTTTTTTTTTATTTTTACAAAAAAAGAAAATTTAGTGCAATTTTAGCCCTGATTGTTCTAATTTAATTCAACATCTCTTTTTTCTGTTTATGGCAGGAATTTAACTTGGATTTTAATTTTCATCTTTGATTTCTTTTATTTTACTTTATTCCTCTCATATTGCTTTTGGATAGAAGTTTATTTTTTGTAAAATAAATCATTTTCATATTTTTTTACCTTTATTTAATAATATTATAAAAGGTGTAACATCACCCAGTATTCATTTGGCACACAATTTTTTGCTATACTGATAATATTAATAATATAATGGTGACAAAAAATTAATCAATTGATAAATATGAGTGAGGCACAAAGATTTAATAACAGTGGAAATGTTTATAAGAAATTTCAGATGATTAAAAATGACTTGCACCCTGGCTACTCTTCATGATAAAAGTGTCCAGCACAAGTTTGGCCAAACTTGTGCTGGACACTTTTGGTTGCATGCCCTCAGACGCAATCAATTCTTTTTATGGAAATGAGACTGAATTATCACTACATCATTGCAGTGAAAGTAGTTTTATATAGACAAATTGTCCCTTGGAAGTTTGTCCAAACCTAAGGTAGACAATTTTTTCCTTTGGTAAAAAGTAAATTTGATCCATGTTAATCTATGATGGTGCCCATTTTTTCTGAAGCCTCTACTGGCTCATGATAGCAGAAATTATACTTAATATCTTTATTTCATGTTTGATCTCTTTAATTTTAATCTTACCCTTTTATTTATCCTTTAGCTTTTAAATATCAATTTTATTTTGGTAAAACTGATAACTTTCACATTTTTTTATATTTATTATATTATATTATTAAAGTTGTAAAATCATCCAGTTTACATTCATTACACATTTTTTTGCTATACTAAAAACATTAATAATATAATGGTGACTAAAAAATAATCAAATAATAAATATGGATAACACAGAAAGATCAAATACCCATAGACATTTTTAAAATGAATATAAGATTAACTGAAGAAGACTTGCACCCTAGCTACTCTCCATCATAAAAGTGTCCAGCACAATTTCAGCTGAGATTGTGCTGGACACTTTTGGTTGCATGCAGTCAGATGGGATAAATTTACTCAATGGAAGTTAAAATGAATTTTTGCTCAATCATTGCACAAGAAGTAGCTATATACTGCTATACTATCCTCCTGATTTTTTGTAAAACATCAGGTGGAAACTTTTATTAATTTTTAAAAAAAGAAAACATATTCCAAATCTAGAACTGGTGGTGCAAATTTCGTCTGAAAATTCAAATTATCTTTGATGGCAGAAATTTTATTTGAATGTTTAATTTCATATTTAATCACTTTTATTTTACTTTTTTATTCCTGTTTTTGCTTTCAAATATAAATTTATTTATTGTAAAACTAATAATTTTCATATTTTTTTTACTTTTATTTAATAAGATTATGAAAGATGTAGCATCTCCCAGTATGCATTTGGTTTACAAATTTTTTCAATACTAATAACATTAATATTATAATGGTGAAAAACAATGAATCAAATGATAAATATGAATGACACAGAAAGATCATATACAAGTGGATTTGTTTATAAGGAATACCTGATGAACTGAAGAAGACCTGCACCCTAGATACTCACCATCATAAAAATGTCCAGCATAAGTTCGGCCGAACTTTTGCTGGACACTTTTGGTTGCATGCAGTCAGATGGGATAAATTTACTCTATGGAAATGAAAATGACATTTTGCTCAATCATTGCACAATAAGTAGTTTGATATTGCCAAAATGTCCTCCTGATGAATTTTCAAAACTCATCAGGACACTTTCTTTGGTTTAACAAAAAAGAAAATATAGTGCAATTTTAGCCCTGGTGGTGCACATTTGATCTAACACCTCTACTTGTTATTGATAGTGGGAATTTTCCTTATATTTTTTTTCTTATTTTATCCCTCTTATTTTACTTTTTTATTGCTCATATTGCTTTGGATATCAATTTTTAATTTTTAAAATAAATAATTTTCATACTCTTATACCTTTATTTAATAATATATGATTAAAGGTGGAACACCACCTGGTATGCATTTTTCACACAAGTTATTACTATAGTAATAACGTTAACAATATAATGATGACAAAAAATTAATCAAATGGTAAATTTAAATGACACAAAAAGATCAAATTCCAGTGGAAATGTTTATAAGAAGTCCCTTTTGAGTTTAAGAAGATTTGCTGTATGCCTACTCTCTATTATAAAAGTGTCGAGCACAAGTTCGGCCGAACTTGTGCTGGACACTTTTGGTTGCATGAAGTCATATGAGATAAATTCTCTCTATGGCAATAAAAATGATATTTCACTCAATTATTGAAGTAAAGAATGTTTAATATTATAAAATTGTCCCCTGGAAGTCTGTCCAAACCACAGTTCAAAATTTGTTAGCTATACATAAAAGTAAGTTTAGACCAAGTCTTGACCTAGGGGTCCCCAACTGTCCCAACACCACTTCTGGCTCTTGATAGTAAAAATTTTACTTGTATTTTTTATTTTGTATTTGATCCCATTTATTTTCATTTTACTTTTCTATTATTCTTTTTAATTTTAAATATCAATTTATTTTTTTAAAAAATAAACATATTCATATTTTTTTAACTTTATATAATAATATTATTAAAGTTGTAACATCACCAATTTTGCATTTGGAATGCAGGTTTTTGCTATACTAGAAACATTAATAATATATATGGTGACAAAAAATTAATTATAAGATAAATATGAATGATAAAAAAAGTTAAAAACCCAATAGAAATGTGAAAAACAAAAAACTGATGTACTGAGAAACACTTCCACCCTAGCTACTCTCCATCATAAAAGTGTCCAGCACAGGTTTGGCCAAACTTGTGCTGGACTCTTTTGTTCAGGTGCAGTCAGATTGGATCAATTCTCTCTGTGGAAATTAAATTAAAAAAAATGCTAAATAATTACATTAGAAGTAGTTTTGTATGGCTGAATTATCCACCTTGAGTTTTTCCAAACCTCAGGTGAAAAATTTTTTATCTTTAAAAAAAATTAAATTTTATCAAATTTAGCCCTGATGGCACCCATTTGTTTCAACACCTCTACTGGCTCTTGAAGGCAGGAATTTTTCTTGAATTTTTCTTTTTCATATTTGATCTCTTTTACTTTACTTTTTTATCACTCATGTTACATTTGGATATTAATTTATAATTTTGGAAAAGAAATCATTTTCATATTTTTTTAAAATTTTTTAATAATATTATAAAAGGTGTAATATAACATGGCATGCATTTGGCGCACAAGTTTTTTCTATACTAATAAAATTAATAAAATTCTAATGACAAAAAATTAATCAGATAATAAAATATGAATAACACAGAAAGATCAAATACCATTTGACATGTTTAAAAAAATAACAGTTGCACTGAAGAAGACCTGCACCCTAGCTACTCTCCATCATAAAAGTGTCCAGAACAAGTTCGGCCGAACTTGTGCTGGACACGTTTGGTCAGGTGCAGTCAGATGGGATCAATTCTCTCTATGGAAATGAAAAAAATTATTTGATAAGAAACTTCACTAGATGTATTTTGATATAGCTGAATTATCCACCTAGAGTTCATCCAAGCCACAGGTACACAATTTTTTATCTTTAAAAAACAATCAATTAAGTACAATTTATCCCTGACGGCTCTCATTTGCTTCAACATCCCTACTGGCCTTTGATATTAGCAATAATACTTGGAGTTCGTTTTTCATATTTGATCGCTTTAAATTAATTTTTTATTCCTCATATTGCTCTCAGATATCAATTAATAATTTTTAAAATAAATTATTTTAATATTTTTATACATTTTTTTAATAATATTATAAAAGGTGTAACATCACTCAGTATGCATTAGGCACACAATTTTTTGCTATACTTATATAATTAATAATATAATTAAGACAAAAAATTAATCAAACAATATGTATGAGTAAGGCACAAAGAAAAAATACCAGTAGACATGTTTGTAAGAAATACCAGATGAACTGAAGAAAAATTCTACCCCAGCCGCTCTCCATCATAGAAGTGTCCAGCACAAGTTTAGCTGAACTTGTGCTGGACACTTTTGGTCATGTGCAGTCAGATGGGATCAATTCTCTGTATGGCAACAAAAAAATTTTTTTATCAAATTTCACTAGAAGTAGTTTGGTTTAGCTGAATCATCCACCTGCTGTTCTGCCCAATATCAGGTGTATAATTTTTTATCTTTAAAGAAAAGGTCACTTATTACAATTAAGCCCTGATGGCTCCCATTCGCTTTAACACCTCTACTGGCTCTTGATAGCAGGAATTTTACCAGTATTTTTTTCATATTTTAACTCTTTGACTTTTATTTTACTCTTTTATTCCTCTTTTTACTTTTAAATTTCTATTTAATTTTTGTAAAACAAATCCTTTCCATATTTATTTATGTCTATTTTAAAAAATTATTGAAGGTATAACTTCACATGGTATGCATTTGGCACACAAGTTTTTGCTATACTAATAACATTAATAATATAATGGTGATAAATATGAAAGATACAGACTGATCAAATACCAGTAGACATGTTTATGAGAAATACAAGATGAAGGAACTGAAGAAAATTTCCACCCAAGCTACTCTCCATCATAAAAGTGTCCACCACAAGTTCAGCCGAACTTGTGCTGGACAATTTTAGTCACGTTGTAGACAATCCTATAGTACTAGCTATAGGCCTTGACCAAGGGAGTTGGAGAAAAACCAGAGAGAAAATCCCCTGTGCCTTTAGAAAAATAGAGTGTGATTTACTTGCTAAAGTAAGTTGGTTCCTGTTTTGCTAAAGCTCCTGTTTAACACACTTGACTGTTTGGTGATCCAAGAAAGTAGTCCCCAGATAGACTACCAGACCAAAGAACTGAAATGTAGAACAAAGTCCACACCAGAGACAGCAAAGATACTTGATGTAGGCTGCAAATCCACACCAGAGACAGCAATAATACTTGCTATAGCTTGCAAGACTATAACAGAGAAAACAGTTGCCAAAGTTAAGTTAAATGAAGAACTCACCTGCAAGAAACACAGCCAATTGTGGCCAGAAACAGTGAAAACTGAGTGAGGAACAATGATATCACCTCTGGATGGTTGTATGATGATTAAGGTTGCCCCAAACTGTCTTTTTCACTATGTACACACAGACCACTAACTAAGAGCCCATGCGCACCCACCAATCTGGCACCTGTACCCGCCAAATTGCATAAAAACCCTCCTGGAGCGCTCCCCAACCTCCTAAAACAGAGGCGGGCAGGCCGCCCGACGTCGGAGATGCCGCCTGAAGCGGCCCGGCCTCCCCAAAGCCAGAAAACCAATAAAAACCACTAATCTACTTAGAAAAATTAGCTACAACTACTAAAACCTTTAAAACACGGAATTTCACTATAAAAACATTGAGACATGAAATATAGAGAAAAATTAGCTCTATCAAATGGTACTAAGCACTTAACCCTAAGACTTAAGGTTAGCCTGTAAAACACGAAAAACAAAATTAAACAGCAATCTTTTTTAAATGAAAAATGAGGAAATGACCCCTTAAAACTCAGAATATGAAAAATGTCTTCAAGACATAAAATATAGAGAAAAACCAGGGCTATCCAATGATAGCACCCACATACCCGCAGACCCAATATCCATGGAATAAAATCAGAAAAATACCTAATTCTTTAACAAATGTTATGGTAAGGTAAACTCTTACAGTCGCCTTGCTGTAAGCAGAATCCGGAGGAGATATGTGGATTTAGCTGAAAACCCCGTCCTTCCAATAAAAATAACAAAATGGGTGTTCTAAATCACTAAGCTAACCAATCTACTTAGATCTGATTGATAAAAATAATGAAACTCTAAAATAATTAACGCTTATTGAGATTAAATGATTGTGGCTGTTGATAAAAGAAATACTGATAACAAAAATTAAGGTGTACCAGTGAAAGATCTGAAAAGATTGACTTTTATGTTTTTATAATAATTTAAATTTTTATGAGACAGCAATAATCAAGTCCCAGCGATGAAGACCTTTCTAAAGATACCCTATATGAAGTGTTATTTTAATTGTTGAGTAGTATTTCTAAAATGTTATATATAAAATATAAAGTTATAAGGGTATTACAATTTATTTAATTTGTTGAGTAATAAAAAAATGAGACTGTGGTAGTTAATGATTAAGCTGTATGATGTGTCCCCCCCTCTCAATTTCGAGTTTGAGAAGCGCTTAAGTATTCCTAGTCACGTGCCTAAGTTTTCCCCTCCAGAGCTCTTCCAGAGTCAATCCGGAGCCGGAACGGAGTCCGTACGGAGTCCGTACGGAGTCAAAGCGGAGTCCGTACGGAGTCCGTACGGAGTCGAAACGGAGTCCGTCCGGACTTCCGGACTCAATTTAGAACCTTAAAACTATAATAAAAAATCTAGAAAAATTACACATAATAGAGCTACTTCCCCTTTACATACCAAACTAATTTTCGTAGTCTGCGCAGCTCTAATTACCCCGTGAAATTCATCAAAGTTAAGTAATTTTTGAAAACGTAAATATTTCTATAAAACTTTAAAATTCATTTAAAAATTTAAGAAAAATAGTAAAAATTCTGGGAAAATTTCCCAAGGTTCTTGAGTAACTCGACTTGATACTTATAAATTTTCAGACCGTAAAAATAAGTTTTCTCCGTAAAATAAATTGTATTTGTGTAGGCATTCGCTCGTGACCAATTTCTTCATATTTTAAACTCCAATAAATTAAATAAAACCCTTTTATAAAAAATAATAACACCAATCTTGCATGCCGTGATAACTCCATTTACATACTTAGGTGCCGTACTAAACTTTAGGCTACCACATCCTCCCTCCAATCGAGAATGTCCCCATTCTTATAACTTTGCATAAGTGGTTGAGAAATTCCAAAAGAATTATCTTGTCTAATAAAATAATTTGATAAATTTGTTTTAGCTGGTCTTCTTTTAAATCTTTATAATAAAAAAAACGTTCTTTCTTCTTCTCTGGCTTGATATAACATAAAATAAAATAATATAAATCTTGTGATGATTCCACTACTGAGAGCAAGGTTTGAATCCCTTCAGACTCCCATATACCAGTCTTCCTTCTTGTCACAGCATTGAGAGAGTGGATCTTCCTATGAGCCGAATACTCCTGATTCCAACCTCATAGGGCCCCCCACTGAGCCGAATTCTATGATTCCAATCTCGCCATAAGGTCCTCCAAGCTTCACACCAAAAAAAAATGGCCTAACTATGAGGCACTAAAAAAAATCATTCCCTAAAATCCAACTACCATCCTAACTTCTGATTCCTTCATCACAATTTTCAAACTTTGCTATACAGCAAACCCATAAAATACTTTTGCCAGGCTTCCAATAATAATATTAACTTTAGACCATGTTAAAGCACCACAAATTTCACCTAATTAACCATTATGCTTTCTTTAGCATCATCACCACCTAAAGTTTTAACCTCCTAAAGCTATCAGCACCCAATTCCAGAAATAATTGAATAACCAGTTTAGAGTCTTAGGGGACAGTGATAAATTAAAAGATTGAATTGAGTTATCCAAACAAGATTGACATTCCAATTTAAAGTCTTGGTAGACCAAACATATAATTGATTGCCAGTTTATGGTCTTGGTGGACCAAAGATTGTTTAAGTGCATAAATATCTTGATATATTCCTAAGTAAGGCCTAGGCTTGACCAAAGATTGAATAAATTTGATAATCCAGTTTAATGTCATAGTGGACCAAACATTTGATCGACAAGTAATCCAGTATAAGGCCATAGTGGTCCAATGAATGTTGAATTATCCTGCAGATATTAATTTTCCAGTTTAAAGTCATAGTGGACTAAACAATGAATGAACTACCAGTTTAAAGTCATGGTGGACCAAACATTTAATCGATAAGAAATCCAGTTTTAGGTCATGGTGGACCCTACAGCTTGATAACAGTCCAGTTTAAGGTCTTGGTGGACCTAACAAATCCAATAAAAAAATTTTAACGATAGTCTTGAAAATTAGCCAGTTTAAAGTCTTGGAGGACTAACAGCTCCAAAATTTGTATAAAACCTTAAGGAAAGTTTTGAACAGTAGCCAGTTTAAAGTCTTGGAGGACTAACAGCTCCAAAATACGTGTAAAAAACCTTAAAGAACGTCTTGAAAAGTAACCAGTTTAAAGTCTTGGAGGACTAACAGCTCCAAAATACGTGTAAAAAAAACCTTAAAGAACGTCTTGAAAAGTAACCAGTTTAAAGTCTTGGAGGACTAACAGCTCCAAAATTAGTATAAAAAAAACCCTTAAAGAATGTCTTGAACAGTAGCCAGTTTAAAGTCTTGGAGGACTAACAGATGTCTTGAAGTAAAATCCCATATGTATTGAGTTCCCCTAGACCCTGTTTCCTGTCTAAACTAAATGAATAAAACTAAAAAGAATGAAAACTAAAAAATAAAACTAAGAAATATAATAATAATTTTGATTTAATTAATTAATTTTAATTTTAATTTTAATTTTTTTTTTTTATTTTATTATTTATTTTTTTTTATTATTTATTTTATTTTTATTTTATTTTTATTTTTATTTTTATTATTATTATTATTTTTATTTTTATTTTTTTTTTTTAATTTTATTTATTTTATTTTATTTTTTTTAAATTTAAAATAAAAGATTTTAGAAAAGATAGTTTTGAAATAAAAGTTAAAATTTAATTTTAAAGAAAGTTAAATAAATGTGAAAAGAAAGACAAAAAAAAAGTACTAAAAAAATTTAAAATAAAATTTTAAAAGATGCCCCCCGGCCATTTGATGAGCCGTACCCTCGACATCATACCCACATCCAAGTGCAACTTGATGTGGTTACACAATTTTGAGAAATTGAAAAGAAAAGAAAATAAATGAAAGTTTTTAGAAGATAATTTTTATAATGATGATCACTGGGTGGGCTCCCTCCAATTTATAAAAATGATTAGAGACCACCAGTGAGCATCACCTTTACATTAATTCATAATATATATTAAAAAAAGAAATCACAATCCAACATTAAAAAATCAAAAACAAAATAAAAAAAATCTTGAATCCGGCGTTGAGAGTGGTGTCTCTTGATTCGTTCCAGTTTATAGTCTTAGTGGACTTCCTAAAATTAAAAGACAAAGCCAGGATTCAACTAGAAACAGGGAAAATTTTGGAAACGAACATTATGGGGTAATTGTGTATAGAGCAGCCAGCCCATCAATTACCCCCACAATTGCCAATATTAAATTAAGAAGGTTCCCCTGTGAACACTTCTTCCAATAAATTTTTAAAATTTTCCAACACTATCTTCACCCATATTTTAAGAATTTTAAATTTTGAAAATTTTCAATGAAGGTTTTCTCGCATTTTGTTATGTTTCATCACAGTTTCGTCGCCCATATGCAGTGTAACGATAGTAAAGTATTTTTGATAAAAATAAGAAGATAGTTTATACTCGTTGCGGAGGAATCCATAAAATTTTGTAGATATCATAGTTTATCCTCGTTGCGGAGGTATAAATTTAATAAAAGTCATTAAAATTGTAGTTTATCCTCATTTCGGAGTTCGTCCATATAATTTCATAAATGTCATAGTTTATCCTCATTGCGGAGGAATCCGTAAAATTTCATCAATATCATAGTTTATCCTCATTGCGGAGGAATCCATAAAATTTAAGAAGTTTCATAGTTTATCCTCATTGCGGAGGATCCATAATATTTAAGAAGTTTCATAGTTTATCCTCATTGCGGAGGATCCATAATATTTAAGAAGTTTCATAGTTTATCCTCATTTCGGAGTTCGACTTCGGCACTCCTGGTGCCTCTAGGATAGAACCGTTTCACTTGATCGGCCGCTACCCTCTTCTTCAATACAACTCCATCCAACTCTTCTAGCACATATGAACCGCCGGAAACTTGCTCCTTGATTTTATACGGTCCATTCCACCTATCTGCAAACATTTTTCCCCACTGACTTTCCAAACTCCTATTATACACCAGGACCATATCACCTGGGTTCAAAGGTTTCCTTAATCGATGTGCCAACCGCTCATCCCAATATCTAACTGATTGATTTCGGATCTTCATCATCCGCGAATATGCCTTTTCTAAATATTCTTCTTTCTTTTCTAGCTGCATCATTCTTGCACACAATAATTCTTCAGTAGTTTTGACCGTGTCCCAGTCAACTCCAAGATATGATTCAGCTTCTAAATCAACCGGTAAAACTGCTTTCTGTCCAAAAACAAGTTCATAAGGTGAAAATCCGGTCGTCCTTTTGGCAGTGATTTGATCAGCAAATAAAACTAAAGGTAAATAGTGCCTCCACTTTTCGGCACTTGTCCCACACATTTTAACTAAAGCATCCTTAATAACTTGATGCCCTCTTTCAACCATGCCTTCAGCTTCAGGATAATATGGGGTTGCTACCCTAACCTTTGATCCAACTTTCAATACGGCCTCTTTAAACTCTGTCCCAAATTCAGGACCTCCATCTACCGTCACCAACTTCATCACCCCATACCTATATACCCAATTATTCAAAAAAAATTCTGCCACATTTTTGGCAGTTAAATTAATAAGAGGCGCTGCCTCTAACCAACCAGATAAATCATCTCTGGCCACAATTAAATATTTATACCGTCCCTCTTTTATATGAACGGCATCTAAACTAACTCTCCCAAAGAGCGTATATTCACCGGTCGCGCGTCCAGGTTCTTTTGGCCTTAAATAACTTCGTCTTTGACATTCTTCGCATGACTGAACCCACTGTTTAACAGCCATCTTCATGCCAGGCCACCAAAATCGATCAGAAATTCTTCTAAACGTTTCTCCAACGCCTCTATGCCCGAGATCTTCATGCAGTGATTTCAAAACTAATTCTTGCCCCTTCTGTTGAGTTATAACTACTTGAGGATTTGGATACCTCCTCCTCATTAAACGTCGACCAGATAGGTAAAACGTAGATGACTTCCTCTTGATAGCCACCCATTCATCATCTTCACAATCTTCTGGCCTCTCTAAAGTCAACAAATATTTGACTAACAAAAAATAAAAACCAGTCTGACCCCAGACTTCATCTTGAAAATCGATTAATATAACATCAATAGGGACTTCTCTATCACCAATATCACCTGCACATGAATGAGCCAATAATCGTTGACCCCTAAATAAATTTTTAATCGAGCTATGTCGACGTTTTTCTTCTGAACCTTTGGATCCTTCGAAAACCGTATTTGAAAATACCTCTTTCTCTTTATCCACCTTTTTATTTAAATTCTCTAATTCTCCAACATATACACCATTCCTTAATTTACTACTATCCCACACTACCAATCCATTTTCCTCTACATACACCACATCTTCTTCTACCTCCTCTCTGCCGAATTTATCTACACCTTTTCCAACACCTTTATTAACATAAAAACTATTTTCCAGTTTATCCTCTTGGTGGAGGTCATCATCATCATAATCTAAACACAATAGTCCTGCCAGTTTAACCTCATGGGGGAGGTATGGAAAGTCTTCAGCTCCTTTAGTGCTGGCTTTGATAATAGGTATATCTTCATCGAACTCTTCTGAGTCTGAATCTTCTTCAGTGGGTGGTCTCCTTGATAAACCATCTGGCATAGTAAAAGTTTTGCCAGGCTTATGAACTAAATCGAACGAAAAATGTTGAATAAAAGCTACCCATCTCGTCATGGGTGCGTTCGGTAAACTTGGGGAATTAATCATCTGGATTAATGATTTCGCATCCACTTGCAACTCAAAATGTTGCCCCCACAAAATATGCTGAAGTTTCTTCAGTATTTTCGCCACACCACATAATTCCAATTTTGGTTGAGAATATCTTGATTCGACCTCAGTAAATACTACTGATTCATACCTAACTGGCCTGATGTAACCAGCTTTATCCATCTGAGACAAAACCGCCCCAGCTGCAACCTGACTTGAATCAACTGCTAAATAAATTCTACCAGCATCTTTTCCATAATCCAACTTGTGCAGGACTAAATCCTTCCCCACAACCTCCTTCAACTTCACAAACGCCTTCTCACACTCTTCATCCCACTCCCAGTCTGCATCCTTTCTCGTTAACCGTCTCAATGGAGCTGCCAATGAAGAAAAGTCCTTAATAAACATTCTAACATATACACAAACGCCTAAAAACCCTCTAACTTCGGTCGTATTCTTGGGTCTTGGCCAGGACTGAATTTTGTTAACTTTGTTCTTGGACATAATCCTACCCTCTCTACATACCACATGGCCTAATATTTCTAAGGCTGGCACACAACATGAAAATTTTGAACCTGAAATAGTTAAACCAGCCTCTTCAATTCGAAACAAGATTCTTTCTAAAGTAATTGCAAACTCCCAAATGAATTTGCGTATCCCGGGATTCTCTTCCAACACCTGGTTATCATAGTCGGTTGTTGGTCCCTTAATTCCTCCATCATCTATAAAGATTCCAGCATATTGTGGAATTTCATCTTGAAGGATCCAAGCCATCTGAGCTTGATATACTGCAACCGAATTTGTTGCTCCTTGAGGTAATCTTGTTAACTGTAAACGTCCTAGTGGCGTATCGAATGTAGTGAGAGGCCTTGAGTCCGGATGTAACTCTCTCTCATCATATCCACCCATAATATCTCCCAAACCATAACACACTCTCCCTGCAAACGCTTCAACAAACTCCTCAGCACTAGGTGGTATCCCAGCATCCTTTATTGTAACCCTATTTAATTCCCTAAGATCATGAACAACTCTAAGCTTTCCATTCGGTTTCTTGATACAAAATACCGGACTAGAATAACTTGACGTTGATTGCTCATACAGTCCAGTGCGTATCCGTTCTCTGACAACTTCGATATAAGCTTCTTTTAATGCAGCCGGAATAGGAATCGGTTTCTGCTGCCACGGTTCATGACATACCACAGGAATCTTGTAAGGCTCCCCATAGGAATGCTTCAACACACCCCTCTCCTCTTCTTCAAAAGCAATGGCCTTCTCTCGCTTGACCATCACATCCAACAACAACTTCTTCTCTTCTCCAGACAACCAACCATCAGGTCCAAAATTAACAACACCCAGTCTCTCAAAAGTGATTCTTGACGTCTCAGAAAATTCAGGCGGATTCTTTACCAAGGGACTTTCATAAGGATCTCTTGATAACCTTGGTCTTCTCAAAGGTGGATTTAATTCAGCAGGTAGCGGTTCATTAATAGGTCGAACTTTATTTGCTACTTTCTTATATTTGGCTGCGTCCACATCTAAATAAACTTGAGGTAAAACATCGCCATTAAAACTTTCATCAAATGAATCTTCTTCATCGTCAGAATCGGAATAAGAAAAATTAGAAAAATATTTTATTTCGTTTTTAAATTTTACCCTTTTCTCCTTTCCCTCGTCTAATTTATAAACAGATTTTCCAACACCTTTTCTTCCCTTATCCAACAGTAAATCACCCGTAAAGAAAGTTGGCAGTTTAACCTCTTGCTGGAGAACCGGAATTGAATTTTCACAAAAATTATTTTTTTGTGTTTTAATTATACCGAGATTTTTTATTTGATTTTGATGAGATTTTCGCAGTTTACCCTCTTGCTGGAGGTCCAAAATAGAAGGAGATAATTGCAGTTTAACCTCTTGCTGGAGGCCCGAAATGACATTTTCACATAAATTATTTTTTTGTGTTTTACTTATACTGAGATTTTTAATCGAGTTTTGATGTAATTTTTGCAGTTTACCCTCTTGCTGGAGGTCCATAAACATACCCTTCCAATTTTTATCCAACCTAATTTGGCCCATTTTGCCTTTTTCACCGTTTTTAAATTTAATATAAAAACAGGGTAAATCCAATAAACATATAGAAAAGTCCATAACGTATTTGCACTCCAAAGTAATATTAACAGAAAATAATTGAGAATCCACTTGAATTATCTCCAAGTGAGCTGACCTATTGCAATCCGGGATCTCATCCTGAGGAGAGATTACAACATTAGAGCGATCAGCCCCTGCTACCCCAAAAAATGAGGGCATCCATCCCTTTTCAACAAACATAATTCACCAGAAGCCGTCCGTTTTATATGCCGCTTCTTGGTGCAAACACAACACTGGCACAGAGTAGTAATCCCTGGCCGTGTTTCCCAACCTTCATCTCCAGGAGGCGCTAACCGCATATGTAACCTCCGCATATCTTCACCAGTGATCTCCAAACTAATCCCCATGCCAGCTTGATACCCTATCCTGGCCTCAAAATCCATCAAAAAAGGACCACCAAGAACAGTTTTGACTGCTCCTCTGGCCACATAAAAGTGAACCTTACCAACAGATCCACCAATGCCTAACCTGACATGCTCAGCAGTACCCATCAGCTCTGTTGCATGCCCTCCAATACCTCTGAGGTTTCCCCCAGTTCCACTTTTAATTGGCAAGCCTATACTCGTCGCTTGCTCCAATGAAATTAAATTAATTTGAGACCCTGAATCGACCAAGGCCTTTACTTCTTTACCATTAAGAGTTTCCACCAGGTAACCCAGGGGAGCGGAAAAATGTGTATCTACATCTTCCCCAAACTTTTCAACATTTTCACAAATATATTCCACCTCTCCAGTGGAAACCCGACGCCTCGTCAAATGCTTCTTTTGCTTTTCAGCAAGCGCCGGACTAATCGTAAATAACTCCCCTAAAGATAAGGGAATCTGAAGTTGATTCACCCTATTCAAAACTGCGTCCATCGCATTAGCTTGACCGGAAACTACTGGCCGCTCATACTGGACCTTTGATTTAACAACCTTGGCCCTGGGTACCTCTTGAGGTCCAACCGAGCCATCTTCACCCCCCATTATAACATCTTCACTTTCTATAACCCTAACTCCGTCACCAGCTTCTTGCACTAATCCTGATCCATCGCTAGTCCTTCTTACACCCTCCATTGGGATGGGACCGCTAAAACTTGGTCTGGGTAGAGACGCCAACGGTACGTCCTCCTCAGAATCCGAAACATCCTCTGGAATAGGCTCACCATTTAAATCAAACTTGCCATAACTAGGGGGCCCCATATCAGCAATCCCCTTCTGCATTTTATATAATTCGTCCTTAGAGTAAGGGTTCAATTTGTTGGCGGCAGTTTGAGCACTAGAAATCTTGTCCTTAGAGTAAGGGTTCACTTTGTTATTGGCCTTGCCAGGATTAGCCCTCAATTGGCTCTGAATGCTACTTTTCGCCTTAGTAGCAGCTGCTCTTCTAGCAGCATTAACATCGTATTCGCCAGCCATACAGCTACCCTCCACCTGGGCAACCGTCGCCAGCTCTAAACCACCAAAAGAAGTAGAAAATGTGGCTTTACTGACCTCTTTCTCCTTGCCCTTGTCAGCTTTACCACCATTACCATTACCATTTTTGCCACTCTTGGCATTAACATCTTCATCCGTCACCTCTTCAAATCTGGCTCTCTTTCAGCCGTTAAACTTCTTCTGACCAAATCAGAAGGAGACTGTCCATCACTGGGCTTGATGAACGAACCATCGGGAAATTTATAAACTTTACCATCGAATAAAACTCGCCCAGCATCCATATCCTTATCAAGAGCAAAACAAACTGTTGCTCTGTGCCCTCTCCTATTACAATAGGAGCACACCTTTGGCTCATCATAGCCACCTCTATAATTACTACCACCATTCCCACCATTTCTCCCATTGCCTGGGAAGCGGTTACCATTGTTATTGCCATTATAATTTCGACGTTCATAACCTCTAGACTGATAAGAAGTCGACGTCGACAAAGAAGCAATTGGGGCCTTATTGGCCTTCTGGGTTTCTTGTACAAATATTTTTAATTGTTTAGTTAAATCGGCCAGGTGATCGACCATCTTATTATCCACATTACCCTCAACTTTAGCAGCAGGTAATCCCATTTGAGCCTTCTTGGCCTCCTGGGCTTTGACCATAATATCGTTATTTTCGGCCAAAACTTCGCTAACCTTGCTAACATATTGAGTGCATGACTCTTGATATTTGTCCAAGGCCAATAACTTGAGATGGGCCTGAATGTTCTCTTTGATAACCTCCAGAGCCGGCAGTTTCTGCTCACCATTAGGCAGTTCCTTCATCAAATCTTTTCTTGAAAGATCCTTCAAGACGTCCATACGAATATCCCTGCTGCATGCTGACCAAAACAAATCTTTTGCTTGGTTCTCATGCACTAACTCGTCCACCAGTATGAGATATTCCACCACTTCATCAAACTGAACACAGAGCTTTTTGAAGTCAGCCATAGAAGAAACACCACCTTTTGCTTGCCAGTCTCCAACAATTTTATTGAGGTCCATCATAGTAAACCTAACACCCCATCTATCAACCATAGCTTTAGAAAGCTTAACCCAATCCTTGTCCTTGAATGCCTGCATAGCAATAACCTCTTTTTCCACCTCCCTATCGGCAATAAAAAATCTAACTTGCTTCACCATATCCACATGGGAAGCACCATCAACAGCAGCAGCAGCTTCATACCTGCTAATGAACCATTTAACCTCCTCCCCATCAAACTTTGGGCCATCCCAAGAAACAATTCTAACTGAGGGAGTAAGAGGGTTAGAAGATCCAGAAGCAACAGCAGAAGAAGACATCCCAATAAGTAATGAAAAGCGTTAACAATCGATAAAATAACAAGCCTCTTGCAGGCCAATAACAAAAATCCAATTAGAGTTCCAGAAAGTAAGCCTCTTGCAGGCTAAGAACGTTTTTGATCCAAGTAAGTCTTTAAAGAAAGCTAGAGAAATCGAACCCCACGTTGGGCGCCAACTATGGTAAGGTAAACTCTTACAGTCGCCTTGCTGTAAGCAGAATCCGGAGGAGATATGTGGATTTAGCTGAAAACCCCGTCCTTCCAATAAAAATAACAAAATGGGTGTTCTAAATCACTAAGCTAACCAATCTACTTAGATCTGATTGATAAAAATAATGAAACTCTAAAATAATTAACGCTTATTGAGATTAAATGATTGTGGCTGTTGATAAAAGAAATACTGATAACAACAATTAAGGTGTACCAGTGAAAGATCTGAAAAGATTGACTTTTATGTTTTTATAATAATTTAAATTTTTATGAGACAGCAATAATCAAGTCCCAGCGATGAAGACCTTTCTAAAGATACCCTATATGAAGTGTTATTTTAATTGTTGAGTAGTATTTCTAAAATGTTATATATAAAATATAAAGTTATAAGGGTATTACAATTTATTTAATTTGTTGAGTAATAAAAAAATGAGACTGTGGTAGTTAATGATTAAGCTGTATGATGTGTCCCCCCCTCTCAATTTCGAGTTTGAGAAGCGCTTAAGTATTCCTAGTCACGTGCCTAAGTTTTCCCCTCCAGAGCTCTTCCAGAGTCAATCCGGAGCCGGAACGGAGTCCGTACGGAGTCCGTACGGAGTCAAAGCGGAGTCCGTACGGAGTCCGTACGGAGTCGAAACGGAGTCCGTCCGGACTTCCGGACTCAATTTAGAACCTTAAAACTATAATAAAAAATCTAGAAAAATTACACATAATAGAGCTACTTCCCCTTTACATACCAAACTAATTTTCGTAGTCTGCGCAGCTCTAATTACCCCGTGAAAATTCATCAAAGTTAAGTAATTTTTGAAAACGTAAATATTTCTATAAAACTTTAAAATTCATTTAAAAATTTAAGAAAAATAGTAAAAATTCTGGGAAAATTTCCCAAGGTTCTTGAGTAACTCGACTTGATACTAATAAATTTTCAGACCGTAAAAATAAGTTTTCTCCGTAAAATAAATTGTATTTGTGTAGGCATTCGCTCGTGACCAATTTCTTCATATTTTAAACTCCAATAAATTAAATAAAACCCTTTTATAAAAAATAATAACACCAATTTTGCATGCCGTGATAACTCCATTTACAAACTTAGGTGCCATACTAAACTTTAGGCTACCACAATGTCAATTAAGACATGCACAAACCGTGCCAAATCATACAACAAAGGCCCCTGCCAATGTTGGAAGACCACAACGTGCAGTCAGATGGGATCAATTCTCTATATGGCAACAAAAAAACATTTTTTTATTAAACTTCACTAAAAGCAGTTTTGTTTAGCTGAATCATCCCCCTGTTGTTCTTCCCAAACTCAGGTGTATAATTTTTTATCTTTAAAAAAAAGGTCACTTATTACAATTTAGCCCTGATGGCTCCCATTTTTTTCAACACTTCTACTGGCTCTTGAGAGCAAGAATTTTACTAGTATTTTGTTTTTCATAATTGATCTCCTTGAGATTAATTTTACCTTTTTATCCCTCATATTGCTTTTCTATATCAATTTATTTTTTGTAAAACAAATCATTTTCATATTTTTTTACCTTTATTTAATAATATTATAAAAGGTGTAACATCACCCGGTATGAGTTGGGCACACGAGTTTTTGCTATACTTATAATATTAATAATATAATGGTGACAATAAATTAATCAAATGATATATATGAGTGAGGCACAAAGATCAAGTACCAATGGACATGTTTATAAGAAATACCAGATTAACTGAAGAAAAATTCTACCCTAGCTACTCTCCATCATAAATGTGTCCAGCACAAGTTCGGCCGAACTTGTGCTGTACACTTTTTGTCACATGCAGTCTGGTGTGATTGATTCTCTCTCAATCATTGAACTAGAAGGTGTTTTATATGGCTAAATGGTTATGCGGAAGTTTTTTTAAACCTCAGATTGGCACTTTTTTGTTTTTCAAAAAAGCAATTATAGTCCAAGTTTAGCCTCACTGGTGGACATTTTCCCCAACATGTCTACTTGCTCTTGATGGCAGTAATTTTATTTTAATTTTTTATTTCATATTTGATTCCTTTAATTTTACCTTTTTATCCCTCATATTGCTTTTGTATATCAATTTATTTTTTGTAAAACAAATCATTTTCATATTTTTTTACCTTTATTTAATAATATTATAAAAGGTGTAACATCACCCGGTATGCATTTGGCACACAAGTTTTTGCTATACTTATAATATTAAAACATAATGGTGACAAAAAATCAATCAAATGATAAATATGAGTGAGGCACAAAGATCAAATACCAGTGGACATGTTTATAAGAAATACCAGATGAACTGAAGAAAAATTCCACCCTAGCTAACCTCCATCATAAATGTGTCCAGCACAAGTTCGGCCGAACTTGTGCTAGACACTTTTGGTTACATGCAGTCTGATGTGATCAATTCTCTCTATTGCAATGAAAATGAATTTTTCTTCAATAATTGCACTAGAAGTTGTTTGATATGGCAAAATTTTCATCCTGAAGTTTTGGTAAAGCTCCAGTGGATTTTTTTTTATTTTTACAAAAAAGAAATTATAGTCCAAGTTTAGTGCCACTGGTGGGCATTCACCCCATCATGTCTACTTGCTCTTGATGGGAGGAATTTCACTTTAATTTTTTATTTCATATTTGATCCCTTTAATTTTACCTTTTTATCCCTCATATTGCTTTTGGATATCAATTTATTTTTTGTAAAACAAATCATTTTCATATTTTTTTACCTTTATTTAATAATATTATAAAAGGTGTAACATCAACCGGTATGCATTTGGCACACGAGTTTTTGCTATACTTATAATATTAATAACATAATGGTGACAAAAATCAATCAAATGATAAATATGAGTGAGGCACGAAGGTCAAATACCAATTAATCAATAGTTCTTTTTAATATTATAAATTTTTTGATTAAATAAAATGGTAATAATGAATTATATTTTTCATCCACAATTCCACTCTAATGATTCCCACTGCACAAAAAGGGTTCACTTGGTCCTTTCTTTACTGCTTGTGCCTATATTTTATTGCCCACAGTACTACAATTTTTTGTAGTGATTATCCCACATCTGATTCAGGAATATTTTTAAACAATATAAGTTTTTTTTGCAAAAGACCTTATCATATCCAATATCCCACAAAAAATACAACCTGTTTTTGTATTAAAGCCCGTTAATTATTAAGAAATTGTTAAAATAATGAGATTAGACCCTGGCACAGCTAGATCCATACCGAGCGACCTAAAGTCTTTTCAATATTGAAAACAATTAAATAAAATTATGATATCATACTAAATTATGGGCACCAACCATAATTCAGCACTTCTCATTTGCTCTGCTACAAAATGAGTGCATGTAGCATTTTTCTAACGTTGGACTTTTTTTCTTCCTTCCCTCACACCTTTAGTCCAGAATGTAAATTTAGTATGAGTTTTGGTCAAGTTGGTTTGCCAGTGTTATCTGTATGCAATATGAATTCATATTGCATATTTCTATTTATGCATAAAATATACTTGTTAAGCATCATTTTTTTGCATTTTTCAATCATTATGCATATTTATGCATATTCATATGCATATTCATTATACAGATTTATATGCATATTAATATATTTTATTCATATACGTATATGCACCTTTTTTTTGCATATTCAATATGCATATTTTTAATGCATATTCAATATGCATATTTTTTATGCATAATCACTATGCATATTTTTTATGCATATTTTTTATGCATATTTATTCTTCATAGTCATTATGCATACACTTTGGATAGGCAATTCACATCAATTTTTAGCATGCAATAAGTATCCACCATGCAAATTCAAATGCATATGCATCTATGTCATACACGCAACATATATTCAGGTTTAATATTTGAATATTAAGGTATGCTAAGTGATGTTGTTCAACCTTTTGCCAAACCTGAGATTAACTGATGTTCAATGTGGTTCTTAAGCTCTGCTCAAGGAGGGATTGTTCTGGATTCAATCTGTGACAGTTTATTTTTTCAATGTTTTTTCATCAGATTTAAAAACATCTTTCTGACAATTTCAGGATGGTTTCCCAACAGTTTCCTGACAAATTCCTAATAGTTTTAAAAAGAGGGAACTGCTAGCAGTTCACCCCCAGATTTCCCGTGGTGAATCTAGTAAAAATTTATTTAAGTTAAAAAACTTATGAAAAATCAAAAATAACCAAAAAATACTTTATAAAATTATTAAAAATAGTAGAAAATTAGAAAAAATTCTAAAAAGATTCCTAAAGGCTCTTGAGACTCCAGACTTTAATTTCCATGCACCTTTAAGCCTATACTTACATTTCTTGTCTGGTAATGATTTGTTAAGTCGTGACCCATAAAATTAACCCTTTTTAACCACTTTTAATACTAAATTTCATTAAAGTAGCCATTTAAAATTAGATTGGCATTTAAAATCTCAGTAATCATTTGCCAAAAATCCTTTATAATGAACTTTAGTTCCCTACTAAACTTTAGACTACCACATCCTCCATCCAATAAAGAACTTCCCCATTCTTTAAGTTTGCATAATTGATCAAACACATTTTCATCCTCTCTTCATCCTCTTCAACAAATTGCCTCAACTAGTACTGAATATTTCAACCTTTTATCTTTTTAAATCAATATTATCATCAACATGTCATTAAAAGACCTCACTGTCCAATGTGAACTTTTTTCCAAATACCAGGCTCCTTGTCTAATTTCTGACCCTGGTCTTCCAGGAAAAGCTGCCTGTGATCTTTTCAGGCTTAATAAAGTCATGTGTAACTGTCAAATTATACCTTCCAGAACTAACGTCTATAATGGACCAGCCACTCTTACAGATCCTATTCACCACAAAAAACAGCCAGCACCTGCTAGCAGGTTCCAACCCCTCAATCCATTTGTGAAGCAAGCATAAATAAGATTTGATACCAGGCAAGCTGGAATGCTCAGTGTTCAGTTCACAGTCTTCTCAGAAGAATTTTAGCTGAGCTAGAGCTGAATTAAGTTAACAATAGAGATTGACACCTGCTATCAGGTGCCCACATTTTTTTTCTTGTGACTATTCTTAAAAAGAGATTATAAAAAATTCCCACCTTCTTTGGAAATATAAAGTCCAAAACAGCTTCTTCATCTAAAAATTTCAATCCTGAGCTTCCCCCTTCATCCCAAGATCCTAATCCTATTATGCCAGTTTCTCCATTCAGTTTCTCTGAAACATTATTTCCTGGATCAAAAAGTTAGTCTTTAAATTTAAATTTACTAAATCTCCTACTAATTTTAAAATCCAACTTCTATCTCTTCCAAATTTTAAGCTATTGAAATCACCAATACAGATGACATTGTCCAGGTGCAGAGTGATTACATTAATCATTATCCTAAGTTTTATAGATATATCTTTCTTAATTTTTGTGATGATATTAAGTGTAAATTTTTAAATTATTTTCAGGAAACTCCTGCTAATAATACTGAAGATTTAATAAAGAGAAGAATTTTGATGCAAAGCTTTGATAATGATGTTTAAAGATTCCAAAGAGATTATTTTTTTGATTGACTTCTCTTCTTTAAGAAAATTAAGAACTTTGATTCTTTTTGGTGCTGATAAATTTTATTGTCTGGTTGATTTCAATTCTTTTTTAAAAGTCATTTAATTTTCATATTTTGAATAAAGATTTTTTAAATCATTTTTTCTTTGTGATAATTCCACTACTGAGAGTAAGGTTTGAATCCTTCATACTCTCCTCTACCATTCTCCATTGTTTTCACAGAATGAGAGAGAGGGCTCCCTAATGAGCCAGATACTTTTGATTCCATTCCCATTTGGATTCCCCCTGAGCCAAATAATATGATTTCATTCTTTTCATAAGTTCCTCCAAGCTTCACCTAAAATAGTCTACCAAAGAGACCCACTAAATAAAAGTACTACCTTTTTTCTATGATTCAGCATCACAACATTCAAATAAATTTCCAACCATTTACAATCACTCTTAAATTTATCATAAATCATAACTTTCCAGATACTCTTAGCACCTATATTTTTAACTTTCAGCAATATTAAACAATAAACTTTAAAATCTCTATTATTCTTTAATCCTAAATAACTCCATTTAATTACATCTCCATTGCCTAGAGTTAGTTGCACTGTTTTCATTAATGACTGAGTTTTCCATATGAGTGAGTATCAGTTTAAGTACTGATGAACCAGTGATAAATTAAAAATGACTGAATTGAATATCCCACTTGATTAAAATTCCCTCATAATATCCTTGAAATCCAAACTTTTAATTTATTGCCTGTTTATAGTCTTGGTGGACCAAAGTAGAGGTAACTTTTTAGTTTAAGGTTATAGGGGACCAATGATTGAAATTTTGATGTTATTTCCAGTTTAATGTCTTAGAGGAACAACTCCTATAGTTCATTTCCATTTTTAGTTCATAGTGGACAAAAGATTGTGTTGATTCCAACTGCCTACTACTATTCTTAAGCCTATTTTCACCACATTTTTCTCCCTTTCCTATTTTCTTATCCAGGTTATCCTTTCCATCCTAATTTTCTAATTTTGAAGATGACTCCTTCCAACTTCACTGCTTCTAGTGACCAAGCCTGTGATTACTGCTCTTTTACCCATCAAGATTTTACCTTCACCTATAACCAGAAAAGATATACTTACAACAGGGACTGTTTAAACTGCTTTGAGAAGAATAGAAAATGCTCTGGCCTTAAATATGGCTCATTCCCCCTTCCTACTACCAGATTTTCTTCCCATTTCAAGTCTTCTACTCCTTCTCCAAAATCATCTCCCTCTAAATATCCTACTCCGTTCACACCATTAGCCTTTTTAAATATTACTTCTAACTCTGAGTCTCTGGGTCCACTTCCTTCTGCTCTTTATGCTGCTCCTTCTCTCCAATAAAGACTCTCTTCTTTCATCCCTATAGCTCCTACTTCTCCATAAGAAATTTTGAATCCCCCAAAAACAGTTCTGGATGTTTCTCCTTCTCCTTTCTCTCCACCTCCTATAAAAGAGCCTATTCCTTCTCAACCTAAATTTAGCAGCCCTCATCATCCTTCTTCTTCATCTAAAAGACCCATATCTCCTATTTCTCCAAATATCTGCCATAAGAAAAGAAATATTTTAAAATTTAATGGATCTTCAATCCCTGCTCCCTCCAAAGACATCCTAACTTTCCTAAAACCACCTTCATATCACAACATTCAAAATCAATACTCTTCCCTTTTTGAAGAAAAATTCATGCCAAGTCTGCCTTTAAATCTTGAGATTTACACAGTTGAATCTAGTAAGAAATTAATCTTTTCATTCTTCTTTAAACTATTTCTCTTGATTTTTATTGATGACCTGATTTAGATTCTTCTGGATCATGTTATTCTCCATCCGCTTATTTTATCGCTGATCCAGAACCCACTTCAACTATGGTGAAATTGAATGAGGTTTCTCAACATTTATATTCTGTTTTCAATGTTAACATGGCCTATTACAAATATTATCATCCTAAAGAGTGTGCAGAAGTATTCAAAATAAAGCAAGTTTTATAATGTCACTTTAACTTGGCCACCAAGCTTGTCTTTAAACAATGTTGTCAATTTAAAGAGATTGAAAGATTTAGTAGAGCCTCTACTGAAACCTTCACTGTGCCATATTCATCAAAAAAGAAACTTCCTTAATTCTTTAGGCTCCTGCTATTAATTTTAAAGAAACTAAAAAAAAACTATATATATAAATTCCTAAAAACAACATACTACTTATTTTATTAATTTATTATTATTATTAATTATTATTATTATTATTATTATTATTTATTTATTTTTATTTATATATTACTTATTATTATTATTATTATTATTATTATTTTATATAATTTCATGAAATTTTTAACTTAAAATTAAAAAAAATTATATAAAAAATTTCCTAAAATTTGAAAATTAAAAATAAATATATAAAAAGATGCTCCACAGCCATTTGATGAGCCCTACCCCTTAAATTATACCCACATCCAAGTGCAGCTTTATATGGGATAAACAAGGAAAGAAATTGAAAAAAACATAAATGATTTTTGAAAAATTAGAAAATATAATAACAAAAAAAATAGAAAATGATCACTGGGTGGGCTCCCTCCAATTTATAAAATATGATTGGAGACCAACAGTGATCATTATCTCTGAACCAATTAATTTTAATAATTTTTAAAATGAAAATAAAATAAAATTATAACATAAAAAAATTCAGAAATAAACACCACACAATATGGGGGGCAGACTAGCTGGCAAGTCCGCAACCTTGAATCCTAATTCATATCTTTTTGAGCCACATTGAATTAGTGATGAAACCACCAAGAAAAAATATTTAAATTCTGGTGAACTCAATATGAATACAACTTGAACATTTAATGAAGCATAGGTAATAATACTTTGAACAAATCTTGAGATATGAAGAATGAGATTTTTTATAGAAATTTTAATACAGTGCAGAAAACACTCAAATTAATCTGAAAAATACATATTTTAAACTATTTAAGCAGTTACTTTTCAATTTTTTTTAAAAAAACACCAATGTATAGATCCTGCAAGATACCATCTGACATTATTATATAAGTTTCTTTGGCCAGAAATACAAGGAAAAACTACAATTTGAAATATGTCAATTTGTTCATGAATGGCTATTTTGTGCATTTAAATGATTTATTGTATTATTTTCAAGAATTAAAAAAATTATATACTTATTTTATGACTAGATAATATTGAATTTTATAAATCATTAAAATATCTAAAGAAGGTGCAAAAATCTTAAAAATGATGTTACAAAGACTTTACTTAGACATATAATTTTAAAATTCAATTGAAATACTATATTTCACTATTATATAAAAAAAACTTCATACTAATATTTATTAAAATTAATTTCCCCTCTTCTTCAAAATTTTCAAAATATTTAAATGTAGGTTTTTATTTGATTTAATTAAAGCTAGGGAATAACAGTATAGGAGTTGTGGATTTTTAGGATTCAAGGAATTTCTGTGCCCACTCTTTGTAACATATTTTATATATTTTATATTTTTTGTATATTTATTTTGTATTACTATCTTCTTTTATCGTCTTTTTTTACTCCCTCTCAAGAATACCCCACTCTTTTCCCTTTGAAATATTTCTTTATCCTCACCTCATCTTTCTCCCCAACCTTTTCACTCCCTTCTTCATCATTTTCAACCCCTATCCACATTTGCCTCTCTCTCTCCACACCTCTCCTTCCAGTTTGCTTACCCCCCATTTCTCCCTAACACTTTATTTTTATATACAAAAATAGGTACTGAGTTGAAAGGGAGGATATTGGGGTTCAAGGATTGTGGAGGCAAGGTAAAGGGGAGGAATGGGGCTACAAGGGTTGGGGAGGCTGTAGAGAGGGGTGGGGAAGGGTATATGGGGTAGCAAAAAGGTTGGGAAAGAGTTGGAAGAGAAGATTAAGGGTTCCGAGGCATTTTGAATGAATAAAAGGGTTGGGGAGAGGTTGAGAGGAGTGAAATGGGGATTAAAAGAGGATGACATACAATGGGGCTGGGATGATGGAAAATGGGGTGCGGAGGGAAGACAAGCATGTGTTGATAGAATTGAAAGGGATGGGGATTGGTGCAAACAGAGTGTGAAAATAGGAGGATGAACTCCATTCTTTGGGCAAAGAACAGAGTTCACTTCCATGAAATATTAGCTGAAAAATAGTTTTCAATTCTTTAAAAACAGTTGTAGGTAATAGAAAAAGTCACTGATTTTTTTATATGTAATCTGAAAGTTTTTAATAAAATTATTGTATTTAAGAATTGTGATATTGTCAATCAATTTTTATTGATCAAATTAATTTAATAAAGTATTATTTAAATAAGTTGCTTCAAAAAATACTGTGCATTGAGTAGATTCATAGTATTATTTTTTCTGGCTTCTATTTAGTTATCTTCACACTTTCACTATGTTTTCAATATAGATCCATTATTATTTGTGTGATACTTCAAGTGAAAGTTCAGTATTACTTCAGTCTGAGTTCCATCTGATATCCATCTGACTTCAAGTTGTGGACTGGCTAGAAATTCCCCCCAAATATTGTGTGGTGAAAATTTCATAAATTAAAAATAAAATATAAGAAGTCCTTGAATTTGGCTTCAAATAAGTGTAATTTTAGTGACATTGTAGTGAACTAGTTTATAGTCTTAGAGGACTACGTATATGACGAAAACAAAGTCTGGATTCAATTAGAAACAGGAAAAATATGGTAATGAACATTGTGGGGGTAATATTGTATAGAGCAGCCAACCCATCAATAACCCCCAAACTTTCCAATATTAAATTTAGAAGGTTCCCCAGTGAAAACTACTACCAAATTTAAATACAGTCCAAAATAATTATTAAACATAAAATTTGAGAAATTTGAATTTAGTGATCATTAATTTTAATGATAGTTTTTACTTTATACTCTCTTGTGTAGTAAATCTTCTATTAACAATGATTAAGTAGCTTATTATCATTTTGGAGGAAATCTTCATAAACAATAAGTGGTAGTTTATCCTCATTTCAGAGTTAGACTTTGGCACACCTAGTGCCCCTAGAATACAAACACTTGACTTGATCAGAAGCTACTCTCTTTTTCAAAAAACCTTCATCCAACTCTTCCAACACATATGAACCCCCAGATGCCTGTTCTCTAACTCTGTATGGGCCATTACATCTATCTGAAAACATTCTTCCCCACTGAATTTCCAAACTCCTATTATACACCAAAACCATTTCTCCAGTTTTCAAAAGATTTCTTAAACTATGAGCCAACTTCTTATCCCAATATCTACTGGCTGATTCCTAATATTCATCATTTTCAAATATTCTTTTTCTAGATTTTCTTCTTTCTTTTCTAACTGAACCATTCTTGAACATGATAATTCTTCATTAGTTTTGACCGTGTCCCAGTCTAGGCCAAGATATGATTTGGCCTCTATATCAACTGGTAAAACTGCTTTCTGTCCAGACACTAGTTCATATGGTGAATATCCAGTTGTCCTTTTGACAGTGATTCTGTCAGCAAATAAAACTAATGGTAAATAGTGCCTCAAATTTTCAGCACTTGATCCACACATTCTAAATAAAGCATCCTTAAGAACTTGATGCCCTCTTTCTACCATTCCTTCAGATTCAGGATAATGTGGGGATGCTACCCTAACATTTGATCTAAATTTTTATTTATCCTCTCTAAATTATGTCCCAAATTCAGGACCTCCATCAACAGTCACCAACTTCATCACTCCATACCTACATAGCTAAATTTTCATCAAAAAATCTTCCACATTTCTGGAATTCAAATTAATAAGAGGCACTGCCTCTACCCAACCAGATAAATAATCTTTGGCTGAAATAAAATATTTATATCTCCCCTCCTTAATATGAACAGCATCCAAACTAATCCTACCAAAAAGAGTATTTTCACCAGTTGCATGTCCGGGCTCTTTTGGCCTTAAATAACTTCTCCTTTGAAATTCTTCACATGACACCACACAATATGGGGGGCGGACTTGCTAGCGAGTCCGCAACCTTGGACCCAAACTCACCACAGATTGAACACACATTGAGCTATTGATAAAGGAACCATACAATCAGGGATGAACACCACTCAGCAGAACAGTTTTAGGTGGGTGTTCAAGTAGAGTTCAGTCTGAGTTCAGTCTGAGTTCCATCTGAGTTCAGGTTGAGGACTTGCTAGCAAGTCCACCCCCTATATTGCGTAGTGTGACTGACCCAATTTTTTAACAGTCAGATTCATACTAGGCCACCAAAATCTATCATAAACTGGTCTATAAGTTTCACCAACTCCTCTATGCCAAAGATCTTCATGCAATGATTTTATAACCAATTCTTACCCTTTCTTTTAAGTAATAAATACTTGAGAATTTTGATACCTGCTCCTCATTAATCTTCTTCCTGAGAGATAAAATGCTGGTGACTTCCTTTTTATAGCCACCCATTCATCATTATCACCTTTTTCTAGCCATTATAACATTTATAAATATTTAACCATTTTATAATAAAATCCAGTCTGTCCCCAGACATCATCTTGAAAATCTATTAATACCATATCTATGGTCACTTCCCTATCTTCTAGATTACCTGCACAAGAATGAGCCAATAACTTTAAATCTTGACCTTGATTTTAATCATAAAAGATTTTTGAAATTTCCATCTTTGAACTGTCCAACCTTTTAGCAACCACATTTTCTTCTTTCCCTTTTTTACCCTTTTCAGCATCATCATCATCACCATTTTCCAATATTTTTTTAATCAAATCTTATTAACAACCAAACTTTCTTTAAATGAATTTTCTAAGACTCCAACCTATACACCATTCACCAAATTCTTACTATCCCACACTATTTCTCCATCCTCATCCATATACACAACATATCCAACCTCTTTTTTAACTAATTTAACTTCACCATCATCAAACTCCCCAAGCACATTATTTACCATATTTTTATCATTTTCCAGTTTATACTCATGGTGGAGGTCTTCATCATCTCTATCCACAAATATTAATCCTGCCAGTTTAACCTCATGGGGGAGGTAAGGAAAGTCTTCAGCACCTTTTGTACTGGATTTAATCAAAGGTATATCTTCATGGAATTCCTCTGAATCAGAATCTTCTTCAGTAGGTGGTCTTCTTGATAAATCATCTGGAATAGTAAACATCTTACCAAGATTGTGAAATAAAGCAAAAAAAAATTCTGAATAAAGTCTACCCATCCAGTCATAGGTGCATTTGGTAAACTTTGGTAATTGATCATTTGAATTATAGATCTAGCATCAACTTGCAATTTGAAGTTTTGTCCCTGTAAAATATTTTGAAGTTTCTTTAAGATTTTCGCCACACCACAAATTCTAATTTTTTTTGAGAATATCTTGATTCCACCTCAGTAAAATCCACAGATTCATACCTGAATGGCTTAATAAAACTAGCTTTATCCATTTGAGACAGAACCACCCCAGCAGAAATTTGACTTGAATCCACTGATAAATAAATTTGGCCTGCATCTTTCCCATAATCTAACTTGTGCAAGATAATATCTTCCCCAACTACTTTTTTTAACCTAATAAATGCCTCTTCACACTCTTCATCCCACTCCCAATGAGAATCCTTCCTAGTCAGACATTTTAAACAATCCTATAGTACTAGCTATAGGCCTTGATCAAGGGAGTTGGAGTAAAACTGGAGAGAAAAAACCCTGTCCCTTTGAGAAAAACCAGGTGAGATTAATTTGCTACAGAAAATTAGAGACTGCTACAATTCCCCCTTCCAAAAAACTCCTTGGCTGCTTTACAAGTCAAGACAGTAGCCAATATCAGACCACTGAGAACCAAAAACCAGAAAACCAGAAATGCAGAGAAATCCACACCAGAAACCAAAGACACAGTGCACTTGTTGCACAAAAACAGCAAAATACTTGATTTAGGTTTCAAAGCTATAACAGAGAAATAAATTGCCAAAGTTAATTTAAATGAAGAACTAAACTTGCAATAAACACAGCCAATTGTGGCAAAAAAAAGTAAAAACTGAGTGAGAAACAAAGATATAATTACCAGATGGTTGTATGATAATTAAAGTTGCCCCAAAATGTCTTATTCAGTATGTACACAGAGACCACCCATCTAAAATCCATGCACAGCAACTAATTTGGCATCTTTGACAGCCAAATTGAATAAAAACCCTTTAGAAACACTCCCCACACTTCTTGGACTGAGGCGGGTAGACCTCCCTGAAGCCAAAAAACCACTAAAAGCATCTAAAAAGCCCTAAATACTTAGAAAATCCACAACAACTACTAAAACCCTAAAAACACAAAATTCAGCTGTAACAAAATTGTGAAATAGAATATAGAGCCAAATTAGCCCTACTTAGTGGTAGTAAGAACTTAACCCTAAGACTTAAAGTTTGCCTGTAAAACACAAAAAAATATTAAACAGCTATCTTTTAGAAATGAAAAATGGTGAAATAAACCCTTAAAACTTGGAAAATAGAGAATTTAATATTGACATAAAATATAGAGAATATCCAGGGCTATCCAATGGTAGTACTCACATACACATGGTCCCAATATTCACTGAATAAAACAAAAAACACCTAATTCTTCAACCAATTTTAATTAAGACATACACAAAAAGCACCAAACAGCCTAACAAAGACCTATGCCAATGTTGGAAGAGCACATCCTCTCTCCAATTGAGAATGTCCACATTATTCTTCATCAGATCTTCCATGTTCAAATTTCTTTCAAAATCTGTCCCTGACATGGGACCTTGCCAATACTGCATTGACAATAATCTGATATGGGCAATCACATCACCAGCCTATCTATATAGAACCTCCTGTGATGTCTTAAAATCTAGAAAGAAGATTTTCTACAGACCTGGTCCATTATCATCTGCAACAGCTTCACATCCATCTCAACCTGGTCCATCTTCCACCAGCACCAAAAGATCCAGGCCATCCATCCAGATACCCATATTAGTCAACAAACTACACCCTTCAAAAAAGATATCCAACACCACTACAGAAATCAATTCCAACATGCTTGGACCATCTGATGTTAAAAGCTTTTATTCCTTCCTTCTACATTTAAAACTGATGAATTTTCAGTTCCTCCATCTTCTGACAGTAATGATGACAATGTAGGATCCATTGAACCACCAACACCTAACCACTTGCCCATCATTAAGGCCAAGTTCCAACAACACTCCTCTGAAAAAAAACACCTTCTACTAAGCTACTTCCAACCCACTCTTGATAGAAATACACAGGACCTTGAGAAAAGGAAACACCTCATCCACCAGTTCAAGGCTAATTCTGAACACTTTGTTTCATCTCTTTATTCTATTCTGCAACTTGAATCTTGACTGAAATTTTGACTTATAAATGAAAATTCTTGACCACCCTCCAGACTTCCTGAATTTAGACAAACATAAAAAATTTCTCAGTTTACAGTCTTATGGGACTCATCCTCAGTTTTAAGTCTTGGGGGACTAAAAGCCCTCATTTTATAGTCTTGGGGGACTCAAAACCCTCAGTTTATAGTCTTGGGGGATTCAAAACCTAAATCATAAAGACAGAACCAGAGATCAAACTATTAAAGACCAAAAAAATAAACTAAAATTCTGGGGTAGCTGTTCTACAGAGCAGCCAGCTCATCAGTTACAGCCACACTTGCCTTAACTAAATTCAGAGACTCGCCCTTTGGATGCCCTCTTCCAGAATCAGACCAGCACCACATTATCAGTTTATAGTCATGAAGGACTCAACCATCAAACCATCCTCAGTTAATAGTCTTGGGAGAATACACCATCTTTCAGTTTAAAGTCTTGATGAACTGACCCACACTTTGCATAAAAAGACACAACCAATATCATGCACAATACCCTGCAACCAGTCTACTGAACTTCCACTTTCACTCCATCATCTACCTATCACTGATAAAAATTTTTCTTCTTATATCTTTTCTCTTCATTTTTTTCTCATCACAGATCATGGCGGTATCCCCTGATGTTGACCCAGATCTTTCTTTCTTCAATTTTACAAAGGACTATGCTTTCAAAATGTGAATCCTCATGTGCAGACCTTGCACCTTCACTCTTCTAACCACTGAGGCCAAACTCTACAACAAGTCCTGTGATTCTTGAAACTCCAAAAAGAAAAAATGTGACAAAGACCCCAATTATTCTTTACCACCACCTTCACCTTCACATAAATTCATCTCCAGATCCCCTACTATATCCCCAGAACTTGGTACTTCTACTCTCTCTTTATGTTCAGCTCCATCCAGAAGACACTGGTGATCAGTTCTCAGAAAACTCTCCAAAAGACCTGCCTTATCCTCTCATGAAACAGCTCTTATCCCTGTGAATTCAGCTCAAACAGCTTCAAAATCAGCTCCCAGGCTGCTAGACTGCATCTAGGTGGCCTGCCCGTCTCACTAGGAAACAAAAATCAGGCTCAAAACCCTCAAATTCAGCCAGAAAACAGCCAAAATCTTCCAAAAAACACCAATAACCCTACACAACAACCTCCTAGTGCTCCCTGAGAAATTTGCTCAAAAGTTCCTAGGTGCAAAAATGCCAAGAATTACAAAACGTTTAGAAGAACTGCCGGAGGTCCCTAAGAAGACACCAGAGCACCAAACACAGATCCCATACAAAAATTTCCTTCTAAACCAAGAAGAAGCAACTACACCTCTCCTCTTCCAGCCAATTACTCATCTGAAAGTTAAATTTCTTAAGGAAATTTATCCAGAAGAGAAAAATCAGCTTTCAGGTCACCTTCTCCTGCTCCATTGTACAAAAACCCTGGTACTCCACCACATAATCCAATCAAACTGAACGAAGCAAAAATATCAACAATAACAACAAAAGCCCTCCTTCTCCAACTAGGCCACAGGAACATCCTCATCCTAGTTTGTATTATCAACACTATTTAGAGGATGACCAAGAGAATCCATATCTCTACCTGGTTGATCCTCCTACTACCTCCCTTCAAAACCCTTAAGCAGTCCAAATTCTGGCCACTTACAAATTTGATGAGCTTCCAATCTGTAAGTACCAAATCAATTAATCCAACTTCTTCAACAGAAAAAAATTGCTGATTCAATTCTTTTGTTTAGTTGGAACCCCTCCTCCTGAAACTACTATAGGGATTGGCCAACCTCTTGAAACCATGTTAACACTGGACTATGCAGATATGAAGCAAAGCCTAAGTATGATGTGTTCCAACATGCTTAAGGCCTTTTCTCTTAATGAGAAACTGAGTGAATTTGAGAAGAACCTGAGAAAACAACTTCTTGATGACCACTGGAAGATGTCCAGAATAATTATGCACACCTTACAACACTCCATCCAAGCCTCTTCTGCTTCCACCCAAAATTTACCTTCAAATCCAGTTTCTGACCATTACAATCCCTACAATATCACCAGAAGACTACACAACAAGGAACACAGTTCTTCCTCCAATCCCAAAAAGAAGAAAAAATGCCAACATAATCCAGACCAGACTTCAGAAGCTTCTTCTTCAAAACATTAATTATAGAAAAAAGAAAATAACATAAATTAATAAATAGAGAAAACAATAATAATTAGAAAAAATATAAAAACTTTATTTTATTTTTTATTTTTTCATTTCATTTCATTTTTTATTTTATTTTATTTTTTACACAGATTACTACTAAAAACTACTAACTTACTAAAAACAACTTGAAAAGAATTAAATAAAATTTCTCAAAAAAATATGAGAGCTGAGAAAATAAAATAAAATAAATAATAATTACAAATGGTATCCCCCAGCCAATTAATTATCTAATCCCCTGATACCTTACCCACTGTCACGCGCCACGTGACACTCGAGGCAAAAGTAACTCATTAAATCAATAATAAGAGGCTCAAATCCATACTCGAAGTGCAGAAAGCAATTCTCCATAGCAACTGCAAATTTCCTTTGTGTACTCGCTATACAACCGCGCTAGCCTAAAACTCTAAATCTAAATTAGTCAATCTCTCAATAGTGTGTCTTAGTCTTTTTCCCAATAAGCAACGCACAGTGCAATAGTTAATATAATAGTACATTAAAAGTTTTATGAAATGTCTGTGGGTTATTAAGGGGTAATGAGCATGAATGGAATGGTTAGTGGAGGATTAAAGGGTTAACAGATGTTAGTGAGGAGAGTCCAGGTGTAATGGATGTATTTTTAATGGTCTGTGGTTTGCGGAATAGTGGATGGGTACGAGGTAAATGCAAGGAGGAGTAAAGGATATAAAAAGGGGTTGGGATTTTGGTTCGATACTCTTTAGAATTAAATTATAAAACGTATTTATAGTTAATAGTGGTAAAACTCTAAAGTGAAAATCATTATTATTGTATCTTTCTTTCATTTCTCAATAATCACTTCTAAATCCTAAATCTTGATTGTTGAGTTTCCAACCCTTTGTGAGATTGTAATAATTATAATATTACCTTTCAAACTATATTAGGATTCTTCTCGAACATATCTCAAAGCAGTAGATCTTTTTTCGAGTCATCTTCGAATCACTTCCTCAAACCATCCCTCTGTGCTTCGAAGAAGTATCTAAACCTTTCATCTCACTTGCAGGAACATCCTCAACCTTGTGCATAGGTTGTCCAGTGACAGTATAATTTAATTCTCCATAGTTCTCATTCTTTGCACTACTACGTCCCTTTTCAGGTGTTTTCTCTAAATCCTCAAAATGGCACCTTTTCAACACACTCCTCCTACAGGCGCTACTACTAGAGGTCGCGCCAGAGGCAGGCCAACAGCCACACGGCCTGTGTCCTGCACTCACTCCTTGGAGCCACTCAACCTTAGGGAACGGCAACATTCAGTCCAATCTGTAGAAGACATCCCAAAAGATTTTGATGATTCTAGTGATGATGAAGAAGGAGAGGATACAATGCACAAGGCACCATCTGCCCCTGCTAATCACCCTTCTGGTCAACCTTCAGAGCCTGGACCATCAAATTCTCTGGAAGATTTCATGAGACTTTTCATGAAGACTCTTTCAAATTCAAAGTCTTCAGAGGGATCTAAATTCAAAACTCCTTCTATGAAATCTCCTGATAAATTTGATGGAGAACAACCAGACAGATTGCCGCCCTTCTTGAAAACCTGAAAGCTCCTGTTCCATAATGACCGATTGAAGGTTGTTTATGCTTCTTCATTCCTGGCCAGAAAAGCAGCAAGATGGTTTGAACCTTATCTTCTCATGCTCTCTTCGACCGAAACCCATTTACTTATTAATAATTGGGAAAAGTTTGAAGACCAACTCTTCACGTTGTTCGGTGACCCTAATGAAACTGACAATGCAGAAATTGAGCTTGATTTTCTTCGCATGAGTGATAATGGTAAAGCCTCTGAATATATCTCAAACTTCAGAGTGCTTCAAACTTGAGTAGGTTGGAATGATTCTGTCCTCAAGTATCATTTCAAAAAAGGACTTCCTTTGAGGATTCTGGATCAGTTAAATCTTCACGGTCAGAAGATGACTACTTTAACGGATTTAATGGATCAAACCCTGGAACTCGACGGTGTTTACCAAGGACGACTTCAACATCGTTGATACTCCAACAATTCTCAAGGCCTAAATTTCAAATCAGGACCTTCTTCACACCCACGGACAACTCAATCCTCCTCTATTCAATCCAAACCCAATAAGGGAAAGGACAAACCTCAACCGAAAAGCTCAACCCCAGGCGATATCAGTAAGGTACTGTATCCTAAAGGGGAACTAAAAGAAGCTGAGAGGAAGAGGCGAGCAGATAATGGGTTATGTATGTATTGTGGGGGTAAGCACAAGCTGGAAGATTGTGTGAAATTGAAGGAAAGAGAAGGTACTAGTTCAAAGTCAAAAAACTAGTAGATAGTTTACTTGTGTGCAAAGCAAACTATCTTATCTCTCCCAGTGCACAGAACCTCCATGTCTTAAGGACTGGAGTTGCCTTAAATCGCTTGAGATTCATTCTTTTTAAGGAGGATATCCCCTTCAGTTGTCTTATAGACTCTGGAGCTTCAATTTCTTTTGTCAGTTTATCTTTTGCTGAGAAGTTACAGCTGACATTTACAGATATTGATCAAACTCCAATTTATTTGCTCGAATCAGAGGAACCCAAATATTGGGTTAGTAAGAAAGTTTTATGGGTTTTCAACTTGCCAAAATTTCCCCCCTTCGAGTGGTAATTATCAGTCTTGGAGGCCCCAAGGATGGAAGATACCATTCTTGGCCATGACTTTTTAACGCATTGGAATCCTGAAATTGATTTGACACGGGTATTGATCACCCCACGTACTAAGTATATTTCTGATTCTTCAATGAAGGTCAATAGGGAGTTAAACAACCTGCCTAAAAACGTCCTTCTAGAGGACAAATCTCTGCCAGATGACTTGCAAGCATCTGATCTTTCTTTAAATGAGCAATTGGGTAACCCTTCTAGCTTTATGAATTCACTCGAAGAGGATTTAAATTGCCTCAATGCAATCGAATTATGCTCTCTCAATTCAGGTCTTCCCTCGAAGATGATGAGGACGACCAAATCGACATTGAAGCCATTAAATCAACTCTACCAGAAATCTATCATTATTTCCTCGATGTTTTTTCAATCCGCAAGGCCGATAAGTTACCACCTCATTGACCCTACGACCATCAGATAGATTTAATAGGTCCAGTAACTCCAGCAGGTCCTGTCTATTCTTTGTTGAAGGACGAATCTCAAGTTCTTTGAGACTACATTGCAGAGAATGTAGCCAAAGGTTTCATCAGAGCCAGTAAATCTCCAACCAGCTCCCCTGTTCTCTTTGTAAAAAAGGGATGGAAGTCTTAGGTTGTGTGTTGACTATAGAAAGCTCAACACAGTCACTAAGAAGAATGCATATCTGGTTCCTCCTATGTCATTGCTTCTTACCCTTTTTAATGGTGCTAATTTCTTTTCTAAAATTGATCTTAGAGGCACTTACAATCTTATTCGCATTGCGGAAGGTCATGAACCACTGACTGCAATGCGCACTAGATTTGGTAGTTTTGAATATTTAGTTATGCCTTTTGGATTGTGTAACGCACCATCAACTTTTCAAACTTTTGTCAATGACATCTTTCAAGATGTTGTCGAACAATTTGTTGTAGTCTATTTAGATGATATTTTAATTTTCTCGAAGACACTAGATGAACATATTCATCATGTTTTACAGGTTCTAAATCGACTTTGAGATCATGGTCTCTACGCCAAGCATAATAAATGCAAATTCCACCTAAAATCTATTGATTTTTTGGGTTTTACGTTATCCACTGATGGTCTAGTCATGGACAACAAAAAGGTCCAAAAAGTCCTGGAATGGCCTGAGCCCAAATCCGTTAAATCCCTCCAGGGATTTTTGGGTTTTGCAAATTTCTATAGAAGATTTATTAAATATTACTCTAAAACTATTTCCAATCTTACCTCTCTTCTTAGAAAAGATATTCCTTTTATTTTTACTTCCACAGCACGAAAGGAATTCGAAGTATTGAAGACGGCGTTCACCACAGCTCCAATTCTTTGACACTTTGATCCTTCTGCTTCAACAATAGTCAAGACAGATGCGAGAGATTATGCTGTTGCGGGGGTCATTTGTCAATTAAATCCTGAAACAAAATTTTTTCATCCTGTTGCTTTTGAGTCACAAAAACTCATTGCGGCAGAATTGAATTATGAAATTCATGACAAAGAGCTTTTAGCTATTATTCATTATCTTAAAAAATGGCACTCTTTTCTTCTCAGTTTAGATAGTCCTTTTCAAATTTTAACAGACCATAATGCTTTGAAATACTTTATGTCTTCCAAAGTGTTAACCAGGCATCAAGCGAGGTGGGCTCAATTTCTGTCTGAATTTCTTTTTCTATTTCCTATTGCCCAGGTAAGAACTGCATTGTCCCAGATATCTTGTCACGTTGGGAGGACGTTTACCCACAGCAGGGGGACACATTTGCTGACAAGAAGCCAGAAAATTTGAAATCAATCTTCAACAAATCAATGTTAACGACTTATCAACTTAATTCTATGACAATTCAATCCTTTCAAAACCCACTATCCAACATCCTCGAAGCTCAGTCAAAGGACAATTATTTTTTAGGGTTTAAAGACAAAATACTCTCGAAGAAAGGGGCCAAAAGATTTAGTATTGAATCGGGTCTATTAGTTTTAGAGGGTAGAGTAGTCATACCCGACAACAATGAAATAAAATTATGTATTTTCAATAGTTGACATGATTCTCCATTAGCTGGTCATTTTGGGGTTGATAAAACCTACCAGTTAATAGCGAGGAATTTCTTCTGGCCAGGTATGGCCAGGGAAGTCAAGGCCTATATAAAAGCTTGTTACGAATGTAATAGGAATAAGGCTCCCCGTCACAGGAAGTATGGGTTGCTTCAACCACTTCCTATTTCCTCTAAACCTTGGGAATCTTTATCGATGGATTTTATTTCTCAACTTCCTCTTTCTAATAATTTTGATGCTATATTAGTAATAGTAGATAGATTTTCAAAAATGTCTATTTTTATTAAAACCACTACTACTGCTACTGCAGAAGATTTGTCAAAGTTGTTTCTAGAATATGTATTTTCCAAACACGGCTTACCTAACGATATTATTTCAGATAGAGGCTCATTTTTTGTCTCCACATTCTGGACTCAACTGTGTTGACAACTCATTATCACAAGGAACCTCTCCACAGCCTATCATCCTGAAACTGATGGGCAAACAGAAAGGGTCAACCAAATCCTCGAACAATACCTTTGAATGTATGTCAGTTACCAACAAGACGATTGGACCACATGGTAACCATTGGCCAAATTAGCTTATAATAACTGGACTCATTCTTCGACACTAAAATCTCCTTTCAAAACTGTTTATGGAAGACATCCTCGATTCAACTCAATTCACGTAGGAACTAATCATCCTGCGGAAAATTATCTTCAAACCATATCACAACTCCAAGAAGAACTTAAATCAAATTTGGAATTAGCGGTTCAAAGGTACAAGGAACAGGCTGACAAACATCAACAAACTGCTCCTTCTTTTAAACCAGGCAACAAAGTATGGCTCGACACACAAAACATTTGAAGACTTGACCATCAAAGAAACTGGCCGAAAAACTCTTGGGACCATTCGAAATCGACTCTGAAGTCTCTAAAACTGCATTTCGACTCAAGTTACCTCCTAAATGGCAGGATATTAACCCTGTTTTCCACATATCTCTCCTGGAACTGGCTTGAGAAACATACCCGGGCAAGACCCAACCTCCTCCGGAACCGGTCAAAGTAGAAGACCATCTAGAGTGGGAAGTAAGCCGTATTCTTGATTCAAGAATGTGCAAGGGGAAACTTAAATACCTCTTGGAATGGGAAGGCTTCCTCGATGACTCAGACAAAACATCCTGGGAACCAGCCATCAATGTTTCTAACGCCCCTGAACTCCTAAAATCTTTTCATCTTAAATATCCTTTAAAATCAAAACCTTAAAACTCTCTTTTATTTTTCCTTTCTCTTTTCTTTTTATTTTTTTTAAAATCTAAAACATCTTTACTTCTAAAAAATTCCTTAATTTTGTTTTCTTCTTCATTCTTTTTCTTTTCAAAATTTTTCAACCTTCTTTAAAATAAATAAAATTAAATTAAAATAAAATGAAATAAAAATTCAAATTAAAATAAATAAATAAAAAAAATTAAATTAAATTAAATTAAAATAAATAAAATAAAATAAAATAAAATTAAATTAAATTAAAATAAAATAAAATAAAACAAATAATTTTAAAATCTTTTTCTTTTTTTAAAAAAAAAAAATTATTTATTTTTTCTTTTTTCCTTCTCAATTTTCTATATATATTCTTTCTTTAAAATTTTCTTTTACTCGAACTATCAAAACTTTTCACAAACGCAACACGACCATCTTCTCGAACTTTACTTTAACCTCTAAATCTCTCATTTAAATTCTTTGAATAAATTACTTCTTCTTTCAAAATTCTTTTAAATTTTTATTTATTCTCTTCTTTTCTTTCTTTTCTTTTTTTTTAAAAAAAAAAAAATAACTAAAATTCCTCAAATCTTCAATTAATAAACTTAAATAACAAATTTTTTCTTTTCATGGAATTTTATTTTACAACACAATTATTTCAATCAATTATTTCTTTTTCTTTCTTTCTTTCTTCTTACTTGATTCTTTTTATTTTCGAACTTTAAACTAAAACTCCTTCAATCAAATATTCTGTCTTTCCCTCTCTCATTTAAACTTCTTCTTTCAAAATTTTAAAAAAAAAATTCTATTTAAATCTTTTTTCTGTCTTTTCTTTTTTCTCTCAAAATCTTATAAAAAAATAAAATATTAAAATTTTCATTAAAACAACAAAAATAAAATAACTAAATACAAATTGTTTTTTACTTTACTTTTCTTTCTTTTCTTTTCTCTTTTATCTTCTCCCAAACCAATCCCTTCATCTTCTCCAAAATTTCCCTTATCTCCTTTCTACATTTTTCAAAATTCTCCCCCTCTCCTACTGGAATCAATTCTCTAAGCTCCAGTAGCTCCTTGGGTACGTCGAAGGAAGCGGCATTGACAATCTTATCGATTTCGCTGCTCAAGTCTTCAATAAATCTCACTCATCAAACCTGACGAGGCTTCTTCGACCATACCTGATCAAGGGTTTCTTTGTGTTCCTCCCTCGAAGTAACCGCTGGTAATCTATCTTCAACTGGCACTGCCACTTCCACAGCAGTGGGTTCCACAAGGATCGCTTCTACATTTGAAGCTTCCGCTGTAGGAACTTTGATGATGACGTCTGAATTCTAAAACAAGACCATCAGTACCTAAATTTCTAAAATATCTGGGAATAGACTTACTTCAAAAATAGGGTCGACCTCCAAGAATAATTTTGGAGTGACTTCCACCGCCACATCCCTCTCCTCTTTGTCATCTTTGATGACCACCCGTCGCTTTTTCGGGGTTCTCCTCGAGATGGAAATCTCCTCTTCCTCCTTGACCAACTCGTCAACTTCCTCTTCTACTACTCACTTCTTGATCGCAGCCCGAGTCACCCAGGTTTCCACATCATCCTCAACCTCCTCCTCACTCTCCCCCACCGATTGATTGTCCCCAATTGAGATGTCCCAAATGTCTTCGACTACTTCCTTTGTCATAGGGATTACCCAATATTTTTTCTTAGTGAACCGACTCTCGATATCGGCATTCTTCAACAAGGCATCACACGCCACCCTTCTCCATTGGCAAAATTTGAACTTCTGGCGAGGCCCTCGTGTTGCCGTGCTTTCTATGCAAAAATATTCCATTGACTCGCAGACCGTTCAAGTCTTGGAAAACTGTCGTGTAATGATACCCCCATCCACTTTAGGGTGTGGAGGTGTGGGAGTTGGTGTGGGGAAATCCGTCATAGTGAGTTAAAAATAATAATAATAATAATAATAATTAAATAAATCAGGAAGGGAAATTAGTGTGGGAAGTATGTCTTACGCTTAACGGAGCTCGCTTTCTTATACCTGGGCATCTGTCACGCGCCACGTGATACTAGAGGCAAAAGTAACTCATTAAATCAATAATAAGAGGCTCAAATCCACACTCAAAGCGCAGAAAGCAATTCTCCATAGCAAATTCAACTTTCCTTTGTGTACTTGCTATTCAACGGCGCTAGCCTAAAACTCTAAATCTAAATTAGTCAATCTCTCAATAGTGTGTCTTAGTCTTTTTCCCAATAAGCGACGCACAGCGCAATAGTTAATATAATAGTACATCAAAAGGTTTATGAAATGTCTGTGGGTTATTAAGGGGTAGTGAGCATGGACGGAATGGTTAGTGGAGGATTAAAGGGTTAACAGATGTTAGTGAGGAGGGTCCAGGTGTAATGGATGTATTTTTTAATGGTCTGTGGTGTGCGGAATAGTGGATGGGTACAAGGTCAATGCAAGGAGGAGTAAAGGATATAAAAAGGGGTTGGGATTTTGGTTCGATACCCTTTAGAATTAAATTATAAAACGTATTTATAGTTAATAGTGGTAAAAGCTTTTAGTTAAATCATTATTATTGTATCTTTCTTTATTTTCTCAATAATCATTTCTAAATCCTAAATCTTTGATTGCTGAGTTTCCAACCCTTCGTGAGATCTTAAGAATTTTAATATCACCTTTCAATTATATTAGAATCCTTCTTGAACATAATTCAAAGCAGTATTTCTTCCTTCGAGTCATCTTGGAATCACTTCCTAGAAGAAGTCTCTAAACTCCTCATCTCACTTACAGGAACATCCTCGACCTTGTACGTAGGTCGTCCGGTGACACCCACATCCAAGTGCACCTTGATGTGGATACACCTTTAAAAATTTTTTTTATTGATTTGAGATAAAAATAAATTAAGAATAATAATATTAAGATTAAATAAAACAAATAGAAATTAAAGTAAATAATAAAAATGAAATAAAATAAATGAATAATAAAAAATGAATCAAGGATAAAGAATAGCATTTCCTGGCCAATTTATGAGCCTTTCCCACCAATGCTTGCCCACATCCAGGTGACCCTGATGTGGTGACAACATATAATATTGATTTTTTGATTTTTCACCTCTTTATATCCTAATAACCCCCATAAAAAATTAAAAGAAAAAAGAGAAAAAAGAAAAATATTCTAAAACTTCTATTTAACACAAACATAGCCACAAAATTCAAAGAAAGAATGAAAAATTTCAGCTCCATAGAAGGCCCAGTCTAAGGAAATGATCACTATGTGGGCTCCCTCCAATAAGTAAAAATGATTGGAGACCACCAGTGATCCACCACCAATCCGAATAGACCAAAGATAAGGAAGCCAGTCCCAAGCCAGTTTAAAGTCATAGTGGACTTGAAACCTGAATAAAAAAAACAAGAACTAGGATTCAACTAGGAAAAACAAAATACTTAAAATAGAAAATATGGGGTAGCTGTTCTACAGAGCAGCTAGCTCATAAGTTACCCCCACACTTACTAAAATAAAATATAGAAGCCCCCCCTGGGTACCTTCTAACAAAAAACAAAACATCCAACACAATAAACCAAAACTAATAAGCATGAAGAGTCCAGCACTTGAAGAAAAAAAGAATTTCTAGTTTAAAGTCATAAAGGACCAAAACCTGTGAAGAGAAACAAATACTAGGGTTCAACCAAATTAAGAGAAGGGGTCGGAAACAGACAATCTGGGTTAGCTGTTCTACAGAGCAGTCATCCCATCATTTACTCCTACACTTTCCAAGATCAAATCTAGAGGCCCCACCCATGGGTACCTTCTAAAAAACAAGTTTCCAACAAAACAGATGCACAGCATCACCAAAATCTAAAATTTTAAGAATGGTAAATAGTTTATCCTCATTGCAGAGTCAATCTTCTTCACTTCTAGCTCCTCTTGGTTAAAATCTCTTCACTTTTTCAGCAGCCACTCTCTTCTTTAAAACGACACCATCTAACTCCTCCATAACATAAGAGCCTCCAGAAACCCGAGATCTGACTCTGTAAGGCCCATTCCATCTGTCAGCAAACATTTTTCCCCACTGAATCTCCAAACTTCTATTATACACCAAGCCCAAAAAACACGGTTTAAAGGGATTCCTGAGTCTATGAGCCAACTTCTTGTCCCAGTGTCTGACTGATTAATTTCTTATCTTCATCATTCTAGAGTATGCCTTCTCTTGACATTCTTCTCTACATTACAACTATTGCATCCTGGCGCAGATAAAATCTTCTGTTGAGCATACATCATCCCAATCAATTCCAAGATAAGAGAAAGCTTCCAAATCTACTGGTAGAATGGCTTTCTGCCCAAAAATTAACTTATAAGGGGAATAGCCAGTTTTCCTTTTCACAGTGACCCTATCAGCAAATAACACCAAGGGTAAATAATGCCTCCACTTTTCCACACTATCTCCACACATCTTCACCAAAGAATTCTTGAAAACTTGATGGCCTCTTTCAACCATGCCTACAGCTTCAAGATAATAAGGTGTAGCCACTCTAACTTTAGAACCAATACTTGTCACAGCTTCTTTGAATTCAGCTCCAAACTCTGGCCCACCATCAACAGTCACCAAACTCATCAACCCATATCTAAACACCCATTCATTCTTCAAAAAACTCTAGTAAATTTTTGGAAGTCAAATTAACCAGAGGCACTGCCTCAACCCAGCCAGACAAATCATCCCTGGAAAAAATCAAGTATTTATACCTTCCCTCTTCAATATGGAAATAATCCAGAATGACTCTTTCAAACACAGTTGATTCACCAGTAGCCTGGATAACCTCTTTAGGGTTCAAGTGACTTCTTCTTTGAAATTCTTCACAAGATTGAACCCAACCCTGAACAGCCAACTTCATACCTGGCCACCAAAATTTGTCTGCTACTGTCAGTGTGTGCTAGCATCTAAGTATGATTTAATAGTCTATATTAATGGTCCTACTACTTATTGTTAAATTATTTAGTGATTAAACCTCAGGGAAAGACTAATAAAATAGTTATTCTTAATATAAACTCACAATACTTGGATTTTTATGCATGCTAGTAGTGGAAAACAGATAGATAAAATATAGTTATACCTTATATAAAGATAATATCAATTTATAAATGCTTTATAATATATTTATATATGATAATAATTGTTTTTTAGTGTTTATTTGAAGTTTAGTAAGTAAGTGATGATCCAATAACCCGTCAAATCCTCCCTTACTTATACCAAAATCCACTGGAGTGCACAGACCTTCAATCCAGATGATGTCACTGCTATCCCCGGAAATTACAGCACTGTGAGGGCCCAGCACCTCCCCATGGCGTCCGCTTCAAGCAGTTTAAACACCCAGACCTCCAGTAAGGACCCTCCATCACAACTAATGATACCACAGACCCATACCATAAATAGAATAAACAGATAAAAGCAGATACCATAATGAAACTGGTAAAAATAGCTCATCCAAAGAGTATATAATGAAAATCAAAGCATATAAAGAAATAAATTTACTTTCCACGCCCCCAATAAGATCCCCAAGAATCCATATTAACCCAGTAATGATATCCCAACCTATAAATCTGTGAAAATCCATCAAAGGAAGCAGATTAAGTTGTCCAAACTGGATATATGCGCCTGAAAAAGGTGTATATGCTTGTGTAGGCATTGTGAGTCCACTTAATATGTCCATATGACATAAAATAAGCAGAAAAATAAATTTTATAGGCTATTAAGAGGTTAAAACCAACTTATAGACCTAAATATATATAATATAACTGCATATTTCACTGAATATGAGGTTTATGTATAGATATAAGCTTATGTATGTCTATAATTACTTAATATCACTTAACATAAGTATATTATGACTTCATTAACATCTTAATAAGTATTTTTAGGCTATGGATAAGCTATTTAAACTATTATAAGTCATATAATAGTGTAATAATTATATATATATGTATTATAACCATATATATAAGTATTTTAACCTTATTTTTAAGCTATAATCTTAATGTAAATAAAGTTATCTTATTTTAAACATAAGAATTAATCAGTCCTGAGGATACCTAGGCTGACAGCTACTCTTCTATAAGTCTCCTCAAAGCCTCTATGACCAAGTTTTTCAAGCAAAGACCTCATCACAACCTCTTGACCTTTCTTCTGAGTCACAACTACTTGGGGATTTGGATGTCTCCTCTTCACCAACACTCTTCCTGACACACAGAATACAGAACTTATCCTCTTGATTGCCATCCAAGTATCATCATCACAACTATCTGCCTTCTCCAAGCTTAACAGATATTTAGCCATAGTAAAATAAAACCCAGACTTACCCCAGGTCTCATCTTTATAACCCAACAAAACAACATCCAAAGGTTAAACCCCTTAATCAAAATCACCAGTGTGCACATGAGCTACTCAATCAGCCCAACCAGGGCACCAATCCCTAAACTTTGGCACATCCTTGTCTTTCCACTGAATCTCAAGAGATCCAGTTCACTAACAAAAACACCATTTTCCAATTTTTAGCCACAACAAAAACAGCCTCTTCTTCATCAAAAAAATATCTTGATTACCAGAATCAAGATCAAATTCATCCATTTTAACCTCTTGAGGTAGGTTTAAACCTTCATTGGTAACACAATTATAAACAGCCAGTTTAACCTCTTGGGGGAGGTAAAAAATCTTCCAGTTTAGCCTGATGGGGGAGGAGAAAAAACCTTGTGACCTTCACAAAAATAAGTATTATCTTCTTTCTGCATTATGTTCATATTTTTTTTAATTATCTTGAGTTATCTTGAAATTTTCATTTTCATTTCTTGTGTTTTCTTCTTACCTAGAAAAATAACCAGACCAAAGGTTGAGAAAAATGGATCCTGAAGAGCCAGACACACAAAGCAAAAGACCAATTAAGTAGTTTATCCTCATTTCAGAGGAATTAGATACTTGAAATCCCCAGGTTGAAACCAATAAGTTTTCCTCTAGGGCTACAAAAAGCTAAGCCCCTCTTCCAATTCTTATATCCCATAATCAGACCTCCAAACAAAATCCCCATCCTTTGCCATTCACTGAATTTACCATAAATTTCATTCCTAGTGTCCATCCACCCTATATCCTTTGAAAAATTGAAATCTACAGCATCAATAATTTTATCCTCCTTTCTAAAAAATCCTTCTCCAGTTGAGGGAAAAAACTGAGAGCTTACTGTCTCTGACTCCAAATCATCAATCACAAAATTATTCTGAAATTCAAAAAAATGCTTCAAAACAGAACCCAGAACACTAAAATAATCATATTCCCCCAAGCAAAAATCCTCTGATCTTGAGGGAACCAGCTTGGAATTATATTCCTCCAACAAACATACATCCAGAACAAAATCATTCTGAAGATCCAAAATTTCTATAGAGAGATTGTCACCACTTCTTCCATCCTCTGAACTTGAAATAAGAAACTAAGAATCATTTTCATGAGGCTTCAAATCATTACGTTCAGAATTAATCTGAGAATCCAAAAGATCTTCCAGAATAGAGTCCATAACATCAAAATTAACATCCTCTTCCAAGCATTCATCTTCTGAACTTAAAGGAGCACCCAGAAAATATTCTTCCTCTAAAAGAAGTATATCAAACACAGACTATTGCTGACCATCAACAGATGTTAAATAAGGATCTTCATCCAAAAATTCATTATATAAACATGAAAAAACCATATCATCATGAACATCCAATTTTTCCTTCCCACAGAGCTCATCCACCTTTGAAAAGGTACACTGATCATCCAGTGTGTACATATCCAAAAAAAAAATGAAGCACATTCTTGATGTACATTGACATCATCTGTTAAATAAATGAAAATTTATTAAACATCACAAACATCATCATCTCCCAAAGTGGGTGATTCCAAAATCTCAACTGTAGCTGAACCTTCTGCCACTTCTTCCTGAACCTTTACATCCATTATATTTTCATTTTCAGGTTCCACCTCTTTAGAAACAAGGCTTTCAAGATGCTCCAGAATAGCCTTCTTCAAAACACCTATAGCTGGAACCTACTTTCTCCATTTAGAAGTGTCTTCATCATCCCAGCCTTTAACAGAATTCCCTGAACCTCCTTTTTGACCTCCAGACCCATGGAACTCCAAAATAAACTCTTGGCCTCCATTTCATGAGAGAAAATACCATTATAATCCAGATAATTCATAACCTCTTCAAATTCCTCCATTAATTTACCATAATGAGCCAGAGAAGTTACCCCACCATCAATTTCCCATTTCCTAGCAATACCATAAACACCATCCATTGAAAACACAGTGAGACACCTCTTGATCATTTCCATCTTAACTTCACCCAATCCTAAATCCTATATCCCTACTTCCTAAGAATTTCCTTCACCACCTCTCTATCATCAATGAAGAAGATCACCTGCCTCACCCTATCCAAATAAGAAGACCCATCCACATCAGCAGCAGCTTCAAAGATCTCCAAAAATAACCTTTCCTCCTCTCCAAAGTGAATTTTCCCTTTCCATGACTTGATCCTAACCATCCTAAATATTTCCAATAACACCTCCACAAATTTCCACCACAGATAGCCAAAGTCCCCCCAATAGCTTTCAGAGACCTAGGAGGGACCAAATCCAACTAGAGAGAAGACCCCCTAGACCAAATACAGAGAGATACAGCACCAAAAATCCAAAATCCACAAATAATCCACAAAAGAAGAGAGTCCAACAGTATCAGAGATTCCTAAAGCTAGCAAATTCTCACCCCAAGTTGGGCTCTAGAAATAAAGACCCACATTTTTGGTGCCAGAAATTTAGACAATCCTATAGTACTAGTTATAGGCCTTGACTAAGGGAGTTGCAGTCAAACTGGGGAGAAAAACCCCTGTCCCTTTGAGAAAAACTAGGTGAGAGTAATTTGCAACAGAAAATTAGAGACTGTTACAATTCCCACTTCCAAACAACTACTTGACTTCTTTAAAAGTCAAGATAGTAGCCAATAGCAGACCACTGAGAGCCAAAGAACCAGAAAACCAGAAATTCAGAAAAATTCACACCAGAAACCAAAGACACAGTGCACTTGTTGCACAAAAACAGCAAAATACTTGATGTAGCTTGCAAAGCTACAACAGAGAGATCAGTTTCCAAAGCTAAGTTAAATGAAGAGCTAATATTACCACATACACAGCCAACTGTGGCCAAAGAACAGTAAAAACTGAGTGAGAAACAAAGATATAATTACCAGATGGTTGAATGATAATTAAAGTTGCCCCAAACTGTCTTATTCAGTATGTACACACAGACCACCCATCTAAAATCCATGCACAGCAACTAATTTGGCACCTTTGACAGCCAAATTGAATAAAAACCCTCTTAAAAGTCTCCCCAGCCTTTTTGGACTGAGGCGGGCCGACCTCCCTGAAGCCAACATACCACTAAAAGCATCTAAAAAGCCTCAAATCCTTAGAAAAATCCACTATAACTACTAAAACCCTTAAATCACAGAATTCAGCTATAACAAAATTGAGAAATAAATTATTTAGAGCCAAATTACCCCTACTTAATATTACTAAGCACTTAACCCTAAGACTCAAAGTTAGCCGGTAAAACATGAAAAATAAAATCAAACAGCTATTTTTTAGAAATGAAGAATGGAGAAATTACCCCTTAAAACTTGGAATATAAAAAATGTCAACAAGACATAGAATATAGAGTAAATCCAGGGCTATCCAATTGTAGTACTCACATACCCATGGTCCCAATATTCACTTAGTAAAACTAAAAAACATCTAATTTTTTAACCAATGTCAATAAAGACATACACAAACAGCACAAAACAGCCTAACAAAGGCATCTTCTAATGTTGGAAGACCACACTGTCTCAAAGGAGCAGCCTATGAACAAGAGTCCTTGATAAAATTTCTAACATAAACATATACGCCTAAAAACCCTTGGACTTCAGCTTTATTCTTGGGTCTTGGCCAGGACTAAATTTTATTTAACTTATTTTTGACATAATCCTACCCTATCTACATACCACATGACCTAAGATTTCCAAATATGGCACACAAAAAGAAAATTTGGAACCTGAAATTGTTTAGCCAGCCTCTTCTATCCTCAATAAAATCCTTTCTAATATGACAGCGTATTCCCAGATAAAATTTCTTATACTTGTATTCTCCTTCAGTATTTCATCACCATAATTTTTTGAAGGTCCTTTTATTCTGCTGTAGAGAGTTCTAAAGTACTAAGCAGCAGAAACAATGCAAGATGGGTTGGTTTTCCTTTTCAATTTCTAAAAAGAAGTGCCTGCCACTCTTATTTTCAAAGACGGTGCAATAATGTGTAACACTAAAATGTGATTAGAAAGTTTATAAGTTGAGAAATGAGTTTAAAAGATCAGGAAAAACAAGTATTACTATCGGGATATTTCTATTCTTAACAAGCGCTAATATTCAAAGCTACTCTCTCTTGAAGTGCTCTCTTTGAATTTGCCTTATTATAGCAATAAAATAACTCTAATACTAGTCAATCCTACTGAATCTATATACTCTCTCTATTTTGTGATCTTTCACTTATACTATATGAAATACACACACAGATGCATGAATGACAAAAGACTCAGAAATATCACTAATATATTCTCAAAAAAATGATCTCAGAAAATCTAATATCTTATACTTGACTCCACAATTATTAACTACTTGTTTGTTAACTAATTATTCGTCAATTTTTCTCCTCCTCATTACTAGATGCAATACCCTTTTTTATATTTTTCCAGCGCTCAAAACACAGTTCCCTAGTGGATCTCCAGCGCTGACTCTAGTTTTACATTAGTAAAAAAATAACTAATCTATTAGGAAACTACATACACTGCTTGTAAAAACTACAGCGCTTAAAACATACCCTATCCTTACTGACACTAGTATTAACTTGTTTCACCTATACTCCACATATGCGCTCCTGACTGTACCTTTGTTTTGTTTCAACGCTACTTCCAAGTTTGACTCCTTCTAACGCTGATCCTAGTTGCTTTGACTTCTAACTAGTTAGCCTCCTATATTACCTGTTTCAGAAAGTTACCACACTAGCCGCAGTGAAGTATACTTTGCACATGAGTCTTTCCTTGAGCCATAATTCCTTCCTTAGTGCATAACATATGATTATTGGAAAATCGAAATCCATATTGTTCAGCGCTTGAAGTCTTAAATTGATAACACACCATTCCCCATTGCGCAGCGCATCCTGCTGCGAAATACAAGCGCACAGACCCTGAATCCTCTTCCACGCTTCTATTTCCCTTTGTTCTAGAAACACACAAATACGTATTATAGTTTAGCACTACCTACTGTGCTATGAATCCCCTTTGTTCTTCCTGGACTATGCGAGCTGATTGGTCCAAAATCAAACTGCCTGCAAGGTGCGTACCACATCCTCCCTCTACCCAAAACTGTCCCCAGGAGCCTATAAATATCCTGCGTCTCACAGCTCTTTCTTCCTCCATCTTCCAACTTCTTCCCTTACTTACTACAAATCCTCATTTTTACTTTCTCAAATTTTTTTCCTTCAATGAATACTAGAAACACTGCCATTATCACCGAACATACCACCAACATTGTGGATGCAATCCGACAGTTTGTGCACACACAGCCCACTGCTGCTCCACCTACGCTGATGTGTGGGACAAGATGCACCCGCTACATTTAGAATGGCATAACTCTTTGCAACTTTTCAAAAGCCCGCTGTGGAAATACTTTCTTTAGTGTAAGTTTTCTTCATTTCTCCTCCTTCCTTTCTTCCTTTCCTATTCATGTGATTACTGTAAACAACGCAAAAAGAAGCGTAGCTACGATGGGCCGCCCACTGATGCCCACCTGGATCCCAACGCTTTAACTTCAAATATGATGAGTCAGATGACCATCAAGTTCCCAGCACCCACTTCTTTGACCCCACCTGGAAACAAGCAAGTCAAGGTTGCTTACCGAACACCTACACCTAGTAGTGTTGCCTTTATTCCTAACTCTCTCTTTTAAGAGGTGAGTACAGTAAGTCGTCTTTTGCTTTCTTCTCCCTTTTTTTTTTTTAACACTAGCATTCTTTCTTTCCTCTCTTAGAATGCGCCAGGCACACCTTATGCTGAATTGCCTCTGCCTCCTAATGCTCCTCTGTTCCTTCCAGTCTGGGATACCGACCCTATTCTGGAGTGTACTCTGCACACACCAACTCCTGACTGGACTGCTCTTCAGCCAATTTACAACAACATCATCCCAGATTATTGGCCAGCCAACGTCCCTCCTAATGACGATGAGGAAGAGCCCACCATGGCTCAATACTGGGATCTCGCAGAGCACATTGCCTGAGCACCATACAATGCAACCATGCGTTGTATGAACAATATGATAGCTGCCATTGAGGAATTTCTTGAGGCGGTCATGGTTTATACTCACGCCAAGTATAATAAACAAAAACAGCTATTGACCACCGTGAAACAAAACATGCAAGAGGCTGTTAACGACTGGGCTTTCTGAATCCTGATCTATGATGACGCAGAATACTAAAAAATCTTCCTTATATATTCCTAATAAATTGTATATAGCTTTGTAAAAAAAATGCAACAATAATATTTTTTTTTTCTTGTTAATTCTGCTTGACCCCAATTTCCTTGTGAGAACCCAACTTCTGCGAGATATTATCCTTTTTCCAAACAGTGCACCTTACTACTAAGTGCCTATGAAAGATAAAACAATAAATACATAATAAATTTGAGATCGGCGCTACTCCCTGTAGCAGCAAATACATCCCCTGTGTCATATATGCATGCTTTCCCTTGAAATCTTCATATCTTTGCAACATATGACTTTCCCTTGACTGTGACAGATTTTCCTTTCCTTTAGTCCCTTATTTTTTTTTAATGAAAATTCTTCATATCCTTTTTAGAAACCATCCAGGACTCATGTCAGTTATTGCACAACTGATGTCTTTTCCATAATGCTATTTTTGACCTATAAATAGCCCATCTAATAACCCGGATTACCTTCATCCAAACATCATGACTCAATATCACACAGTTCCCAAAGATCAAGCATGCTCATTTTGTAAACGCCGCAACTTTCATTTTACATTTTCTAGACCTCGGGGGTATGCCTTCTTTAGACCTGCTTGTAACAACTGCTTTCGATACCACAAAACTTGAAATATCTCTCTGAACCAAAATACTCCTCATCCTACTGGCTATATTTGCTTTCAACCTAGTTCTACCAGTAGTGCCCCCATAATTACAACCACTAGTCCCACTAGCCCCAACTCTTCTACCAATAATAATGTTCCTTATGAGTTGCCATCACTTCCTACTTTTCCCAGGCACCAAATATCTATCCTGCCTAGCACTGCGCCATCTTCCACTCCAAGCTCCAATGCTTCTATGCTCTCAGGCTCCACTACAGCTGCTCCTGACGTGTTTACCATTTCTTCTCCATCAGTGTGCCCACAAAACTTATTAGCAAGTAAGTACCCTTCATTATACTTACGCTTCCCTTACCTGATGACTCTTTTTCAGGCTTCAATGAATCCATCTCCCTGGGATGGGCTCCTATTCCTTTACCTTTTGTTCATTCCATGCAAATGTTTTCCAGGCTTCATCTTATATATGACACTATGTCTCTATTCTATTATAACGCACCAGATTTTTCTGACACTGAACTTGAAGCTCACTACACCCATATAGAAATGATAGGTCAACTAATGAATGAAACCAGCTCATCAACTATTCTTGGATTCCCCGCCAATCCTTGTTTTTGGGTCATGCCTGAAGACTGGAAAGGATATCCTAATAGCTTTCACCCCAATACTGAAAAGTCCACTAGCGCTCTCCATATGAGCCTTCTCTGTCCATTATCCCTGTACATAGTCTTCATCTTTTTTCTTGCTATGCCTTTAAATAATTGTTTTAGACATGGCGCTATTCTTCTACCCTGTCTTCCATACTACTTGTCTTCTAATTTTAGAGCGCCTAACTTTGCTCCCTCTACTTTCTTTAAAAGACTGTAAACCCTATAAAAATTCATAAAAAAACTTTTAAATCATAAAACTGTACCGCCTTTACTGCGATACAAAAATACCTGATGTAAATAAGAATCAAACTGTAGAGCCGCCCATCTATAAATTGTTATTCCACTCCTGGTTGGTTAACTCATTAGCTAGATTCCCAGTGTCTTTTGCATTTACATGGTATGCACCTCCTTTAATCCAATTGCCTATCTCGTCATTTCCCCTTGAACAATAAAAATATAAGATTTCATTTTCCTCTACACCCTCATCTGAGCGCTTATGCCAGTTGCCTGTTCAGCCATAGTGCACCTAACTTCCAGTTAGCGCCCTCTATCCGTCAAAACTGTGTCAAAGCCTCCTGTGAGTCCTCTTACAAAAACAAAGCTTAACATAACTTGTTAGTTTAACCTCTTCCTGGAGGTTATTCTGGTAGTTTTTCCTCATTCTGGAGGTTATCTTGTATCACTGGAACACCCCTTGGGTAGAATCTTTTGGTCTGATCTACCACCACATGTCGCTTCCATTCAGTACCATCCAGTTTCTCTAGCAAGTAAGACGCCCTGTTATCTGCTATCTTATCCTATAAGGACCGTTCCATCTTTCAGAAAACATCTTCCCCCATTGGCTTTCTAAACTTCTATTATAAACCAAAACCAAATCTCCTGGGTTCAATGGCTTCATTAACCTATGCACTAAACGCTTATCCCAATATTTAACTGACTTGTCCCGGATCTGCATCATTCTATCATATGCCTTCTTCACAAACTTGTCTTTTCTTTCAAGCTGTGCTACTCTCTCTAGAATCAAATCTTCAGTTGAGCGCACTTTATCCCAGTCACATCCAAGAAAAGATCCAGCGTCTAGATCAATAGGTAATACCGCCCTTTGACCAAACATAAGTTCATACAGTGAAAACCCAGTTGTCCTTTTAACTGAAATCCTGTCAGCAAACAAAACTAATGGGAAGTAGTTCTTTTACTTTGCCCCATTATTCCCACATAATTTAGCTAGCGCATCCTTTATAACTTGATGCCCTCTTTCTACCATCCCCTCTGCTTCAGGATAATATGCTGTTGCAACTCGTAGCCTTTCTCCAATACCTTTGACTACTTCTTGGAATTCTCAAGCAATTTCAGCGCCACCATCTACAGTCACCATCTTCACTACCCCATACATATATACCCATTCTTTCTTCAAGAATTCAGCTACATTACTCGCCTTAAGATCTACCAACGGCGCTGCTTTGACCCATCCTGATAGATCATCCCTGGCTACTACCAAGTATTTAAAGCATCCTTCTTTTATATGAACTGCATCTAAACTGACCCTAGCAAAAAAATTATCTTCACCCGTCGCTCTACCTTTCTTTTTTGGCTTTCTGTAACTCCTAGGCTGAAATTCAGGACAAGATTTAACCCAATCTCTTACTTCATTCTTCATATTGGGCCACCAGAATCTTTCCCTAACTCTGCGATACGTCTTGTCTTGACCTCTATTTCCTAAATTCTCATGTAACTCCCTGAGTATCTTCTCCTTCCTTTTCCTAGTTTGGACAACTAACTGAGGAAACAAAGCTTGATACTTTCATAACTTCCCATTTTTAATAAAATAGCCTTTAGTGTGCTTTTCAATATTGCGCCAAACCTTTTTATCGCAAAAATCTGGTTGACTACTACCTTCCAGATATAACCTTAACAACTCTACTACCTCATCAGTAGATGCGTCTACTTAAGAATACTCCCCCTCTTTGGGATGAGTACTACTATCTTGACTTCCCCTTGAATCATCTTTGTCATCTGACTCTTCCACTGCCTTGCCTAGTGCACTCCTTGTTTCTACGTTAGCTTCAGCGTTTCCTAAATCTAGTTGCAGACAACCTTTGCTACAAACATCCTTTGAATATTCAACATCTAGTTTTATGTCTTTATTGAATTTCCACACTACTAGTTTATTGTCATTGCGGACAACTTTTCCTGCTAGTTTATTGTCATTTCAGATGACCTTACCAAATATTCCATAACAATAATCTATCCCGTTTACCCATCTCTTATCTTCTTCAAATTTTTTGGCTTCTGAGTCTTCTTCACACAGGAGTCTTTTAGATAATGAATCTGGCATAGTGAACTACTTTCCCAGCTTATGGACTAAATCAAAAGAAAAAAAATTAATCTGCGCCATCCACCTTGTCATGGGCGCATCTGGTAAGCTTGGGCTACTTATCATTTGCACCAACGATAGTGCATCAACCTGAAACTCAAAATGTTGCCCCCAAAGCATCCATTGTAGCTTCTTAAAAATCTTTGCTACTACACATAAACCCAGCTTATACTGAGAGTACCTAGACTCTACTCTAGTAAAAGTCATAGATTCATAAAGGACAGGTCTATCATTACCTTCCACATCCTCCTGCATCAAAATTTTTCCCCACTGCAGTCATACTAGAATCCACCGCTAGAGTAATTTTTCCAGCACTTGGTCCATACTCCAATTTCTTAAAAATAATATCTTTTCCTACAATCCTTTTGAAAAGTTCAAATGACTCATTATATTCCTCTGTCCAATCCCATAAAACATCTTTTCTTGTTATGCGCCTTAAACGTGACAACAACAAACCAAAATCTCAAATAAACCTTCTTACATATGTACAAATGCCTAAAAATTCTCTAACTTCCGTAGTATTTCTTGGCCTCGGCCATGCAAGCACCTCATTCTTCTGCTTTTCCGCAATGATCCTCCCTTTTTTGCATACCACATGTCCCACTATATCTAGCAATGGAACACAACAAGCAAACTTGGATCCAGAGATTGTTAATCCTGCCTCCTCTATCCTGAATAGCACTCTTTCCAGGGTAATCACATATTCCCAAACAAACCTTCAAATATACGGATTCTCCTTTCTCACCTCCCATTGTAATCACTGGCAGGTCCTTTTATACCACCATCATCAACGAAAATTTTACCACATGTTCTGGAATTTCCTCCTGAAATATCCACATCATCTGTGCTTGGTATACCGCCACAGAATTTGTTGCACCTTGCAGTAACCTTGTCAACTTGAAGTGCCCCAGTGGGGTTTCAAATGTTGTCATGGGTCTGGATGATTTTTCTGATTCACGCTCATCGTATCCTCCCATAATATTATCTAATCCATAAAATGTGCTTCCTGCAAAAGAATCCACAAACTCCTCTGGCGTTGTTGGCATTCCTGCGTCCTTTATGGTAACCTTGTTCATCTCCCAAAGATCATGAAAAACCCTTAATATACCATTATGTTTAACAACACAAAACACTGGACTTGAATAACTAGACATAGGCTGTTCATAAAAGCCAGACCTTAACCTTCCCCTAATTAATTCCGTATACTCTTCTCTTATAGCCGCTGGTATTGGAAAAGCCTTCTTCTGCCACGGTGCATGAGGTATAACTGGAACAATATAAGGTTTACCATAAGAGTGTTTCAACAAACCCCTTTACTCTTCAGAAAATGCAATAGAATTTTCTCTGAGAGCCATAACATGTAACAACAACTTCTTTTCTTCCTGTGACAACCAATCCTCCGGTCCAAAATTAACCATGTGAAGCCTCTCTTTTGTGATTTTACTAGTAGGCACAAATTCAGGTGGAAACTTTGTTAAAGGAGTATCATAAGGATTCCTAGACAGCTCTGGCCTCTGAAAAGGAGGATTTAAATCAGGAATTGGTACATTTACTGGTTTAACCTTGAAAGCCACTGGTTTATACATAGATGCTAAAAAGCGCTTGTTGTTCCCTTTATTACTTAAAATCAAACCCTTTCTAATATAACTATGGGTTACACCTAAATCTTATTTTTGTCTTTTCTTTTTAATATAAGTGTAACAAAATCCATAATCAAAGAAATCAAAAAGCTTAGAAATAATACATTCTACTGTAGTATTACCAAAACACCTATGATTTACCACTTTACATATCCCTTCTTGTTGGACTGACTGGTCACTATCTGGGTCCCTCTCATCCTGGGAGATAGTAACAACTAAAATGCCAGTCCCCAATGAAAATTTTGGCACCTTCCTGGCGGTCACCCTATCTAATAATCTGAGACTTCCTCATAAAACTCTCTTTCTTTCTCTAATTGCGCAGCTTCAGAGTACTTAGTTTCCCAGCCACCATCCTTGGGCGCTACTAAGACTGCTTTGACTGGAATGCCATCATCACCCATAATCCTTATTCCAATAGTCTTATTTAAACAATAATCAATAGTTTCAGAATTATCCATTAAAAATGGTGTGCCTAAAACTGGTTTAACTACACCCATTGGAACATAAAAATGTATATCCCTTGTTTCTCCCGCAACTCTAGTGCGTACATACTCTGATACACCTATAACAGGCAACCTACATCCACCAATTCCAGTGGCATTACTCTCACCATCTTTAACAGGAAGACCTAACTCCACAGCATCATCTACTGACACCACGTTGATTTGCGAACCTGTATCCACTAACACTCTAATTTGCTTACCATTTACACTAATCATTAAATACCCTAAGGGTACTGCATAATGTGGCGCCCTAGGTAATATGAAGACTGGCTGAAATGACTGCTCTCCAACATCAAACTCAGCAAAATTAGCAACCCTTTGCTTCCTGCACTTATCCATAATTCCACTCGCTACATCCGGCGCTACTGCTGTCAGCACCCCCAATGGAACAGAAACTAGAGTCTTCAAACATTGCGCAACTAGATCCCTAGCTGCCTTAGGAAAATCAGTATGAACCAGGCGCTGTAACCTCCATTTAGGTTGAGTCACATTTGCACCAGCCTTTGCTCTTCCAGGTGGATTCTTTGGAGTATTGCATTTTGTTCCTGGCATTCTTTTGGCAGGTACCGCTCTTTTCCATACTACCTCTGACTCCTCCATCATCATTGTTTGATCTTCTACCTGATGATCCACACCATAACCGACTGGTTCCATACCTTCCATTTCAACATCCTCAATAGGCGCAGGTGTATTCTCTCTAGTAGTATACCCTACTTCCTCCATATCCTCTGGATTTGCATACCTAGCGCCAGCTCTTCTTGGCCTACTAATTGTAGGTGGGGCCATTTTCTTGTGCTTCACTGCAAACATCTCCAAACGCACTTCAGTAAGTGGCGCTGAAGCCACTCCTTCTTTTACTTTAAAATCCAACACTGCGCAAGTAACTGCAAAATTGACTGGCTTCGCATCCTTGGCTTTCTCTTTAGCTTCAGGCTCCTTGCCCTTGATCCACCTGCCCTCCATAGACTTTTTATTAATATGATCAATGACAATGGCTTGCACCCCTTGATCCTTGTCTTTGACAAGATTATTCCCATCTTCCAACATAAGTGTAGTTCCATCCTTGTAAACTACCCTAACCTCTTTATCCTTTTGAAGCGCATTACACCTCATCCTAGTATGTCCCTCCTTATTACAATAGTAACATACCATAGTAGCAAAACGCAATGGTTGAGGAGAACTCTTGGGCCTAAACAATTTTTTTGCCTTGGCCGCTTCATTTATTTTCTTCTCCAACTCGTCAATCCTCGCCATAACTGAATCCAGCTCCTTAGCAAAAACTTCAACTTTAGGAGACAACATCTGAGGAGGCAATTGCACACCAGACGCATCTTTGTCCATCTCCTTGCTATCCAAAGCAACCCTAGCTGTGCAAAGCTCAACTCGGCAAAACTTCATTTCTGCTTTCACTGCCATTTCTACTTCTTCTAATCCAGGGTACTTATAATTACCGTTCCTCTTCTTGACTAGCTTCTCTTTGTTATCTAAGTTCCTCTTTGCCCAGTCTTCAACTTCTGGTTCTAGCGCTTTACAAAACAAAGGTAAAGACACATTAGCATCACTAAAATCTTCCTTACTGACTAAATATTCCACTATTAGATCAAAATCTTCTCTAAAACTTTTAAATTCCCTAGGGTCTGAACACCCCCTTAAGCTTTGAACCTCTTTACCAAGACATCCAGATCCTTCATTGTATACTTAGTTTCCTCGGTAACCTTTGGCCATCTCTTTAGAATCTGTTCTTTTAGCGCTGACCAATTGCGCTCTTCATGCCCCTTTAAATCCTCTAAATTGTCTTTGCACTCATTAGAGATAGAGAAAAGCACTTGACGCACCATATTATACTTGGTTGCTCCATGCACTTCAGCCGCTTGTTAAAACCTTTGTAAGAACTTCTTGGTATTAATACCCGCAAAATGCAAAATTTCATTGTTACATCTAATTATTGTAGTTACCATCTGTGGCAAAAACACTGTTGAATTAGGCCTTTTAAACTTCTCCTGATATCCCTTAGATTTAGTCGCAGTAGGATCCATTTACGAAATATGAAATTGAAACAGAGATCACAAAAATAATAAACACACACTTGGTAATTAAACCCAACTATATTCACGTTACAGCCCTACGCTATACTCTGATAACGGCTATGGATCCACTTGTTGTAGACCCTACAACTCTTCCGCTGAAGCGCTGGCTTGATCACATCCTCTTGACAAAATCCTGAAAACCAAACAATCTAATCAAAACACTAGTTACAATTAGGCCGCTGTTGGGACACCAATTGTAGAGAGTTCTAAAGTACTAAATAGTAGACACAATGCAAGATGGGTTGGTTCTTCTTTTCAATTTCTAAAAATAAGTTCCTGTCACTCTTATTTTTAAAGACAGTGCAATAATGTGTAACACTAATATGTGATTAGAAAGTTTATAAGTTGAGAAATGAGTTTAAAAGATTGGGATATTTATATTCTTAACAAGCGCTAATATTCACAGCTACTCCCTCTTGGAGCACTCTCTTTGAATATGCCTTATTATAGCAATAAAATAACTCTAATACTAGTCAATCTTACTGAATCTATATATTCTCTCTATGTTGCAATATTTTACTTATACTATATGAAATACACACAGAGACACACAAATGACAAAAGACTCAGAAATATCTCTAATATATTCTCAAACAAATTATCGCAGAAAATCTAATATCTTATACTTGACTCCACAATTATTAACTAATTATTAGTCAATTTTTCTCCTCCTCATTACTAGATACAATACCCTTTTTTATATTTTTCCAGCGCTCAAAACACAGTTCCCTAGTGGATCTCCAGTGCTGACTCTAGTGCTACATTAGTAAAACAATAACTAATCTATTAGTAAACTATGTGCACTGCTTATAACAACTACAGCGCTTAAAACATACCCTATCCTTACTGACACTAGTATTAACTTGTTTCACTTATACTCCACATGTGCGCTCCTGACTGTACCTTTGTTTTGTTTCAGCGCTACTTCCAAGTTTGACTCCTTCTAACATTGATCCTAGTTGCTTTGACTTCTAACTAGTTAAACTCCTATATTAGCTGTTTCAGTGAGTTACCTCACTAGCCGCGGTGCAGTATACTTCACATTTGAGTCTTTCCTTGAGCCATAATTACTTCCTTAGTGTGTAACACATGATTATTGGAAAATCCAAATCCATATTGTTCAGCGCTTGCAGTCCTAAATTGATAACACACAATTCCCCATTGTGTGGCGCATCCTGCTGCAAAATGTGAGCGCACAGACCCTGAATCCTCTTCCGCGCTTCTATTTCCTTTTGTTCTTGAAACACACAAATACGTATTATAGTTTAGCACTACCTACTGTGCTATGAATCCCCTTTGTTCTTCCTGGACTATTCGAGCTGATTGGTCCAAAATAAAACTACCTGCAAGGCACGTACCACACCGCGGTAGACAGTTCTAAAGTACTAAGAAGTAGAGACAATGCCAGATGGGTTGGTTCTCCTATTCAATTTCTAAAAAGAAGCGCCTGCCACTCTTATTTTTAAAGACAGCGCAATAATGTGTAACACTAATATTTGATTAGAAAGTTTATAAGATTAGAGATGAGTTTTAGAGATCAGGAAAAAAAGTATTACTATCTGGATATTTCTATTCTTAATAAGTGCTAATATCCACAGCTACTCCCTCTTGAAGTGCTCTCTTTGAATATGCCTTATTATAGCAATAAAATAACTCTAATAATAGTTAATCCTACTAAATCTATATATTCTCTATATATATTCTACTTATAAAAGACTTTCTATCTTTATCAAATAGTCCTCCTCTTTATATTTTTCCCGTAGTCATAGCACAGTTCCTTAGTGGATCTCCAGTGCTGGCTCTAGCTCCATATTAGTAAAACAATAGCTAATATATTATTAAACTATGTACACTGCTTGTAAAAACTACGGCGCCTAAAACATATCCTATGAATACTAATGCTAGTATTAACTTGTTTCACTCATACCCCACATATGCGCTTTTGACTATACCTTCGTTTTTGTTTCAGCACTATTTCCAGGTTTGACCCATTCTAATGCTGATCCTAGTTGCCTTGACTCTTGGGTAGTTTTGTGATTGAGTCCCCACTCTCCTTTCTTTAATACTAAGTTCATAGTCCTTACAATTCACTTAACTAGTTAGCCTCCCTTATTACCTGTTTCAGTAAGTTACCCAACTAGCCGCGGTACAGTATACTATGCACTTGAATCGTCCTTAAGCCATAACTCTTTCCTTAATGTGTAACACATAATTATTGGAAAGTCCAAATCCATATTGTTTAGTGCTTCACAGTCCTAAATCAATAACACACAATTCCCCATTATGCGGCACATCTCGCTGCAAAATCCAAGCGCACAGACCCTTATTCCTTTTCCGCGCTTCCATTTCCGTTGTTCTCTGAAACACACCAATAAATAGTATATTTTAGCACTTCCTACTGAGCTAACTTCCTTTGTTCTTCCTGGACTACGCGCACTGATTGGTCTAAAATTATGCTACCTGAAAGGCGCTTACCACACTGCTATCTTCAAAAAATATACCAATGTATTGTGGAATTTTGTCTTGTAGAATCCATGACATCTGAGCTTGATAAACAGCAAATGAATTTGGTTCTCCTTGAGGTAATCTTTTTATCTGTAATTGTCCAAGTAGTGTATCAAAGGATGTGAGAGGTCTAGAGTCTGGATGCTACTCTCTTTTATCATATCCCCCCATTATATCTCCTAAAACATAACACACTCTCCCTTAAATCATCTCTACAAACTCATCCACACTAGGTGGTATTCCTGCATCTTTTATTGTAACCCTATTTAGTTCTCTTAAATCATTAACTACCCTAAGCTTGCCATTAGGTATTTTAATACAGAATACTGGACTTGAATAACTTGAATACAGCTCAAATTTTTTCTCTAATGACTTTGATATAATCCTCTTTTAAAGCAGCGGGTGTTGGAATCAGTTTCTGTTGCTATGGTTCATGACAAAAAATTGGAATCTTGTAGGGCTCTCCATAAGAATGTTTTAACACACCTCTCTCTTCTTCTACAAATTCAATGGCCTTCTCCCACTTAACCATTACATCCAACAAAAACCTTTTTTCCTCACCTGACAGCCATCCTTTAGGTACAAAATTAACAACCTCTAATCTATTAACAGTTATCCTAGAAGTTTCAAAAAATTCAGGCGGGTTCTTGAATAAAAGTCAGTAATATAGATCTCTTGGTAGATTTGGTCTTCTCAAATGTGGACTTAATTCAGCTGGAAATTGTTTGTTAATTGGCATTATTTTTTTTGCTACCTTTTTATATTTTTTCACAACAACATCCAATTTAACTTGAGATACTTGATCTATTATAGTTTTGCTGTTATATAATTTTTCATAATAATTTTCTTCTGCTTCAGATCCAGTATCAGAAATAGAGTAAGCTGAAACATAATTTTTATTTCAATATTTTCATTTTTATCACTATAATCCCCTTTTCTTTTTTTCTAATTTATCATATAATTTTACAATACCTTTTTCTCTTTCATCTTCAATCACAAATTCACCAGTAAATAAAGTTGGCAGTTTAACCTCTTGCTGGAGGAAATAAATATAATAATCACAACTATTCTTTTTTTATGATGTAATTATACTAAGATTTTTTTGTTAATGTTTAAGTGATAATTGAAGTTTATCCTCATTCTAAAGGCCATAAAATAATCCACCACATATATCACCACAAATAGCCAACTTCCTTTTCCAAATTTTATCCAACATAATACATCCCATTTTTCTCTTTGAACCATTTTTAAATTTGATAGAATATTTTTATATAGATAATAAACATATAGAAAATTCCAAAACATAATGAAATTCCAATGAATTATCAACAGAAAATAATTGAGAATCCACTTGAATTATCTCCAAGTGAGCTGACCTATTGCAATCTGGGATCTCTTTTTGAGGAAAGATTGAAACATTAGAGAAATCAGCCCTGACTACTAAAAAAATGAGGGTCTTAATAAAAATCTTGTAAGGAATAAAGAATCTAAAATAATCTAAAATACAGATAAAAAAAGTTAAGCCAATTTAAAGGTAGTTTATCCTCATTTTGGAGGAATTATATTTTTGATATCCCCTGGTAGAAACCCAAAATGTTTCCCCAAAGGCATATCCACCTATTACATAATCCAGAAAAACAAACCACAAGAATTTGTCCTACCAAAGGAAAAAAAGAATAACATGCCTTTTCCCTTGTTTTAGCTGAATCAAAGTTATTCACCCTATCTTTAAACTCCTCTGCACCCTCTATTAGTGCAGGAAAAAAATTAACCATTGCATCCTATTGACCAGCAACTACTGGCCTTTCAAACTGAGCCTTATTTTTAAAATACTTGGCCCTGGGTAACTCTTGAGGACCCACATTACCTTCTTCACCCCCCATAATAACATCTTCATCTACTATAACCCTAGATCCATTACCAGCTTCTTTCACTAATCCAGATCTTTTAGCCACATACCAAGATCCATCACCTACTTCTTTCACTATTCCAGATCAATTAGCAATAATCAGCTTTTCAGTGCAAAAAGTCTCTGCTTCTAAAGTAGAAATCTGAGGGAAATAATCCTCAGTATTTAACTCCAAATCAACCATCCCAAAATAATTCATATAATCCAAATATTCTTCATTGTTGATAATAACTTTATAATATTCAGTAACCACTAATTCCCCAAGAAATTCATCTTCTAAAACTTTATCTTCAGGTTGACCAAAATCTTCAGGAATAACTGAGTCCGAAATTTCCACACAAGATACCTCTTCTACCTCTTGAGTCATCAAAGCATCTTCTTCAGAGTCCAAATCAACAGAATTATGAGTATCTAGATGTTCAAAAATAACCTTCTTTAGCACCTCCATGCCAGGAATCCTAGTTTCCCCATCTGGAAGATTCTTCATCAAATTAGGATTAAAAAGCACCATCAAAACATCTTTCTTAAAATTTTCCCCCTTAGCATCCCAAAAAACATACTTTTATACATTATTATGATATAAAACTTCATACTCCAGAAAACAATCCAAAACCACCTGAAATTCAAAAATAACCTGATGATACTGATAAAGAGAGTTTAAAACACCTTTTGATTCTTATTTCCTAGCTAAATACTTTAGCTCCTCCAATGAGTAAACCTTTTTCCACTCTTTTTCTATTTCCATCTTCAGATTCTCCCAATTTTGACCTTTATATCCATCCATAGAAATAACCTCTTGTTCCACTACTTCATCTCTCATAAAAAACCTACTCTGCTTCACCATATTCAAAGGTAAAGCTCCATCCAATCCAGAAGCAGTTTCATACCTAAATAAATATACCTCTAAATCTTCACCAGTAAACTTGGGCCCATTACAAGATAAAATCCTTACTGATTCCCTAACAGGTACACCAGCAGCCAAAACACCAGATCCAATAGCAAATGACATTTCAAAAACATAAGATTAAACCATTAAAACAATATAAGCGTTTGTTAGATAAGCCTCTTGCAGGCTAAGATAGTTCAACTACCAAGTAAGATAAATTAAAATCTAGAGGATTTGAAACCCAAATTGGGTGCCACCAATGTAGAAAGACTCTTACAGTTGCCTTGCTGTAGGAAGAATCTAAGGGAGTTGGATAAACTGTAGAAAACCCTGTCCCTCTAAGTAATAAAGAGCTCACAATTAACTAAGCTATAACCTCTACTTGATAAGAAATGACATATAAAATATTTTTTATTAATTGTGTTGAGATGTAGAATTGGTGTTTTTAATAATGAGGTTGAAAATCACAACAGTGAAGCTGTATTTAGAAAAGTTATTTAAATGATTGAAAAATATATTTTTATGAAGCTTTTATATTTATGATTTAGTTGTTAAAATTGGATCCCTGTTGATGAGACCTATATAGTGGTACCCTATAAGTTATTCCCTATGATGATGAGTGAAATCGATAAATTTTTATGTAAAAGTGTTATATTTATAAGGGAATTACAATTTTATAATTTTTTATGAATATGATAAATGATTGTTATAATATGCCTTTTTGTGGTTGGTTGTTAAGTTACTATTTCTCTGTATGATCTATGATGATGTCTAATTTTGAGTCTACAGGCTTTATATGCATAGTATGTCATGTGCCTTACTTTCCCTAACCAGAGCATTCTGGAGCTCATCTGGAGATTGTCTGGAGCTCTCCGGAGCATTACAGAGCTTGTAAAGACTTCCAAAATCAATTAGAAACTTTAAAATATTAATACAAAAATTTAGAAAAGCTAAAGATGATTGAACTACTTCCACATTATAATCCATTCTAATTTTTGTAACCTACGCAGCCATCTTAACCTAGTAAAAAAGTATCAAAGTTAAGCAAATTATGAAAAATCAAAAATACCAAAAAACAGTTTATAAAATTATTAAAAATAGTAGAAAATTAGTGAAAATTCCACAAAAACTCCCAAAGGTTCTTGAGACTCCATAATTTAATTTCCAGGCACTTTTAAAACTATACTTGCATTTCCTGTCCAGTAATTATTAGTTAAATCTTGACTTGTAAAATTAACCCTTTTTAACCACTTTTAATACTCAATTTCTTTAAATTAACCATTTTAAGTTAGATTGGCCTTTCAAATCTCAGTAATAATTTTCTAAAATTAATTTATAATAAACTTAAGTGCTCTACTAAGCTTTAGACTACCACAATGTGTCTGTTGTTTTATTTTCAAAAGTGTGCCATCTGCTCTAGCATTTCATTGAGGAGTGCTGCATTGGCTTGAATTGTAGGGTTCATGATTCTTTTGTAGTGTACCAGTTATAGATTGAAAAAAGTTATAGGACCTAAGAAGGCCAACTACTACTACTACTACTGACACTAGCCTAAGACAAGACTAACTATGCTGATACAGCAGTGAGACTAACTAGACTGACTATATTGGGACAACCAACAGTAAGGGTTACACCATGCAATATGGGGAATGTACTTGCTAGAAAGTCCACAACCTTGTACCCAAATGTATATCAAATTTAACCCACATTGAGGTAGTGATGAAACCACAAATAAAAAATATTGACATTTTGATGAACTCAACATGAATGCAACTTTAAAATTTAATGAAGCATATGTAATAATACTTTGAAGCAATCTTGAAAGATGAAGAATGTGATTTTTTTTAAGAAATTTAAATTTAATGTAGACAAAACTAAATTTATTCTGAAAAAATTAATTTTTTAAGCTACTTAAGCAGTTTCTTTCCACTTTTTCAGAAACCTTCTAAATTATATATCAAATAATAATAAATCTGACATAACTATATAAGTCTCTTTGGCCAGAAATACATGGATAAATATTAATGTATAATATGTGAATTTAATTATAAAAAATCATTGTGTGCATTAATATTATTCATTGTATTATTTTCCAGTATTACATATATATATATAATTATTTTATGAATAGATAGTATCAAATCTTATAAATCATTAAAATATCTTAAAAAGACACAAAAATCTTTTAAAATATGTATAAAAGACTCTAGTAACCACAAAATATAGAGGGTGGACTTGCTTTCAAATTTCCAACCTTGGACCCAAATCACCAGAGAATGAAAACACACAGTGAGCCACAGAAAAATGAACCATTCAATCAAGGATGAACACCACTAAGCAGAATATTTTTAGGTGGTTTTTCAAGTAGATTTTAGGTTGGGGGCTTGCTAGAAGGTTCACCCCCTATATTTCAACATGAGTTACACATATTATTTCTCAAATCAATACACATACTATATTCTACCATTAAATAAAAAAACTTTCATACTAATATTTATCAAAATTTATTTCCCTTCATCCTCAAAATTTCAAAATATTTAAATTTAAATTTTTATTTGTTTTAAGAAACTGAAGAAAAGAAAATGATATGACTTGTGGGTTCTTTGGATTCAGGGATATACTATGCCTACTCTGTGAAAACTATTTTTTATCTTTATTTTTTATTGTTCCTTAAATATTTATATTGTGTCAATATCCTCTTTCACCATCTTTTTTTACTCTCTCTCAATAATATCATACTCCTTCCCCTCTAGCATCTTCCTTTCTCCTCTATTCTCGTCTTTTCCCCACTCTTTGAGCTCCCCTCTTCATCCTTTTTTACCCCTATCCACCTCTCTCCACTCTTCTCTATTCAGTTCCATTTTTTGCTTAATCTTCACCAACAAATTATCTTTATAGGAAAAAATAGTGACTGGATAGAAAGGGTGGAAAATTTGATTCAAGTGCTAGGGAGACAAGGTAAATGGGAGGAATTGAATATCAAACTAATCTGGAAAAAAGGGTTAGGGAGGCTGGAAAGAGGGGTTAGAGAGTGTCAGCCTAAATATCCTTAGGACTGAGTATTTCTTATGCTTAAAATAAGATAACCTTAACTAGATTAAGCTTATATCTTAAAAATAAGGTTAAAATAATAATATATATTATTTTATTATATATATATATAATTATTATTCTATTATATAATTTATAATAGTTTAAATAGCTTATCCATGGCCTAATAATACTTATTAAGGTGTTAATGGAGTCATAATATACTTATCTTAAGTGATATGAAGTAATTATTGACATACATAAGCTTATATGTATACATAAATCTCATATTCAGTGAAATATGCAGTATATTATGTATATTTAGGTATATAAGTGGGTTTTAGCCCCTTAATAGCCTATAACCTTTGTTTTTCTGCTTATTTTAGGTCATATGGACGAAATCAGTGGACTCACAACGCCTACAGAAGCATAGACACCTATATCAGGCGCATACACCCAGTTTGGACAACTAAAATTACTTCCTTGGATGGTTATTCACGGATTTATGGGTTGGAAATATGTTTTTGGGTTAATGTGGATGCTTGGGGATGTTATTGGGGGCTTGGACATTTTATTTGTTTCCTTTATATGCTTTTAGTTTCATTAAATCTCTTTTTGATCTTTTATTTTACCTGTTTCTTTATGGTATCCGCTTTTATCTGGGATTTCTATTTATGGTATGACTCTGTGTTATTATTAATAGTGATGGAGGGTCCTTACTGGAGGTCTGGGTGTTGAAACTGCTTGAAGTGGACGCCATGGGGAGGTGATGGGCCCTCACAGTGCTGTAATTGCCGGGGATAGCAGTGACATCATCTGGATTGAAGGTCTGTGCACTCCAGTGGATTTGGGTATAAGTAAGGAGGGATTTTGACGGTTTATTATAATCATTCAATTACTACACTTCAAATAAACACTACACTACAATTATTAACATCTAGAAATATATTATAAAGCCCTTATAAATTGATATTATCTTTATAAAAGCTATAACTATATTTTATCCTTCTATTTTCCACCACTAGCACGCATTTAAATCCAAGTATTGTGAGTTTAACTTGAGTATAACTATTCTATTAGTCTTCCCCTGAGGTTTAATCACTAAATCATTTATTAATAAGTAGTAGGACCATAAAATAACACTATTATATCATACTTATATACTAGACTGTACTGACAATTGGGGGTCTTTCCTTATATTTTACTTATTATTTAGTGTAAGCCTTGGGACGTGATTTTTACCTTAGTACAACTCAAAATTAACCAAATATTTGGGTCTGCTGCATATTAGTGGGTCATCATAACTCATTGATTGCGGAAAAGAATCCTTATAATAATTGTACTAATTTTTTATCATAAAAATTAGATATTTACAGTAGTAACTGTACCCAATATAAACCCAATTTCACTTGGTATTTGGACACCAATATAACACCCAATAAAATTGGTATTTGGCTAAAGCTTGGTAAGCTAATTATTCACCCTTATAGAGGTCTAGTTAAACTTATTATTATATTTTTAACAGATTTTTTCGAATTTTTCTTATATTTTATTTAAATAAATAAAGATATAAATTCAGGGTAAGCTCCATTGCTTTTTTATTAGTAATATAATTACTAATATCTTTTGTCTACTAATTCCACAGAGTTTTTTCCTTTTGTAGACGTAAAATATTGTTATTCTGAACAATATGAGTGCTCCTCAGGATAGTGTAAGTGAACAGCCTGCTTATAATACCAGGTCTAAAGCTAATAAAAACTTTCCAGGACATCACCATGGAGGGACAACAGTACCCCCAACCAGAAAGCATGAGTGTAGAGGAAAAGGACGCCCTTTTAAAAAAGATAACTATCAAAAAGACGTCTCCTCCTCTTCAGGATCAACTGTCCCACCTGGCCAAACAGGTTCTGAAGCTAGAGGAATCAAAATCTCTCATGTTCAAAGAAGTAGAGCAGTTGCAAAACAATTGCAAGGTAGGATTTCAGCAGATGAATCAGGCAATGGCAGAATTAAAGGGAGGCCAGCCCAGTCAATCAAATCAGCAACCCCCTACCCAAGGAGGGTCCACTCACTCCCAGGAGAAAATCCTGGTAGACAAATGGAAATGGGACTGGTTTCACCAACAGTGGACAAGCCACAGTTGCAACAGGGATCCACCCCCTCATCTGACTTCCTCAGCTCACCCTTACAAGGGAAAAAAGCGCCAAAAATCAGGCCTGGCAACCATCCCTTGGTAAGTAACTTACCCCCTCAGATTAAACATAATACTGATAATTACAATATAGGTAATTCTATTGATGTTAAATCTGTACAAAAAATAGAGGAGGATTTAAGAAATTTGGGTTTTAGAGTAGATACACCTGACTTGTCTTTTATCCATAATAACAGTACTATATACAATGATAATACAGTTAATCCTCAGTTGCAACCACCTACTAGTGAGATGAGTAGTTCACAGGAGAGTGAGAGAATTGAAAAGGAGGACATGGAATATTTTAACAATAACCCAACTGTCCATAGAATTGTTTCAGCATTGTGGAATAGAATGACTGATTGTGAGGAACAGACAGTTAAGCTCACTAGTGATACAATTTCATCCTTAACATTGAACATTTCTCAATTAGCAACACGTAATAAAGAATTAGAGAAGGAACATTTGTCTCTAACTCTTAAATATGATTCATTAAGTAATAAATATAATGACCTTTCAAACAAATTTTGTGAGTTAGAAAAATTATATGAAACACACTTATTAAAAACTGAATCAAGAACAAAGTTATCTTTTGCACAGACAAATCAAAGTGTCTCTGAGCTGCTACAAAGATTAACTAAAGTTGAGATTGAAACTGCCAATCTACTAATGAACCAGGATAATCATAAGTATAATCAATATAATAATAATCCTTTCATTGGCAAAAGTGAATCTCATTCCTTCCCTGTACCACCACAATTAAAACCATCTGGTGGTAGTGTCAAATCTGAAAATGTAAGTCACAAATCCGTGCAGGAAGAAATACAAGACCATTTATCAAAAGTAAATGAGTTGTTGAATTTACCTAAGATTAGTGAGATAAAATCCAATCAGAAGAACTGGCCTAAGATAGATCAGTACCCAACTTATGATGGGGAAGCCAGCTCTGATTGGCAACATTTTATTCAAAGAATTGACAACTTGAAATTCTCATATAAGTTACCAGATGAAGAGATAACATCAAAATTAATTTCTTTATTTAAGGATGTTGCTTTATTATGGTTTGAAGCTGTCTTAAGTGAGGGTAGAGACTACTCTTGGGCTGAATGGAAACAACTTATTGAAAAACAATTTGGAGGTTCTAAATTCAGGCTTACTCAGCAGAGACTGTATGAGAAAACTAGGTATAATCCGTTGAATGGTGACAAACCTATGGTATTTTTAATGACTTTAAACAAAATCTTAAAAGCCATTGAGCCTCATATGGATTTTAACTTATGGAAAGATAAGATAATTTACAAATTACCTATATCTGTCAGAGATATTGTTGTAGCTAGAACATTTAATGTTACTGAATATTCTGATTTTATTAATATTTGCAATGAAATATTATTGAACCATAAGTATGAATCAAGGTATTCCACTTATAAACAAAATGTTGAACCTGTAAAATCTCAGAATTCAAAAACACTTCAGGAGAAGCAGAAAAAACCTACTGCACCTGTAGTACCTAAAAAGTATGAAACAAATACTTGTTATAAGTGTAACAAACCTTGGGTAAAAGGTCACAAATGTGAGAAAAACATAAATATTGTTGAAAATCAATGTGAATCTGAAACTGAAACTGAAAAAAGTAAAGAATCAAGTGATTATGACAGCAATATCTCATATAGTGATGAAAATGAAGTCTGTATGTTGGAAGATGATTTGTCCATCTTTGAAAATCCAATATTAAATATGGACTCAAATGAATCTTTAATGAATTTTGAGGATGCTGAAATCATTAAGGATATACAAGCTGATAACTTTAAAATGACACCTATCACGGTTCCAGCTATCATTTCTGGTGAAAATGTTAATATAGTATTGGACACAGGAGCTGCTGGTTCAGTTGTTTCCACTAATACATTACAGAAAATTGATAGTGACTACAAGTTTAAGCTTGAACCACTTCAGAATAAAAATTGGAGAGGTTTTGGATCAGTACTACACCCCATTGGTAAATACAAAGCTGCTGTTTTCTTTAAACACCAACATGGTTATGTAAGGGTAACTTGTGACTTTGTAGTAATGGATAATACAAATTGTAGTAACTGTTTTATCATTGGAAATGATATTCTGACTAAATTTGGTGTAAAATTAGACCCTGCTAATAATAATTTTACAATTGGCATGAATGGTAAAAGGAAATTTAAAATAAATTCTTTTAACACAGTCTTACACATTGAGTCAGTAACAAATTCTCCGTCTAAAGGAAGAGAATCCAATGAGATGGAACTTCTGGAAACAGAAATTTCAAAAGCATCATTTGGCACTCAGATAAGTGAAACTGAGAAAGATAATATTTTGGAATTAATTAAAGCTTTTCCAATGGCTTTTGCACATGGTACAAATGAACTTGGCCTTGTAAAAGATCATGAAATGAAAATTAGTTTAACCTGTGACATGGATAATATTCCTGCTAGTCTTAAAAAGAAACCATATCCTGCTTCACCAATGAAGAGGAAAGACATAGAGGATAATATTAAGATGTTATTAAAGATGAACATTCTTGAGAAGGTTGAAACAACACCAAAATATTGTGTAATATCACCAGTGCTGATTTCTTATGAACAAGATAAAGCAAGACTGTGCGGTGATTATAGAGCATTAAATACATTTACAGTAGATGATATTTATCCCTTGCCAAGGATTGCCTCTATACATGCTACCCTTAAAGGTGCTAAATATATAAGTTGCCTAGATGGAAATAAAGGGTACCATCAAATTCCTGTTGAAAAGAATTCACAGAACTTTTTGTTGATAACAACACACATGGGAATTTATAAGTATGTCAGAATGCCATTTGGACCAAAGAATGCTCCATCAGTATTTCAAAAGTTAATGGATATAACATTCCATAATGAAATGATTGAGGGATGGTTAATGGTATACATTGATGACATCATAGTGTTCTCTAAAACTTTTGATGAACACTTAATCCATTTAAGGAAAGTATTTCAGAAAATGGATGAAATAAAAATGACCCTTGCATTGAAAAAATGTAAATTTGGGTTTGAATCTTTAAAAGTGCTTGGTCATATTGTATCTGGCTTACAAATATGTGTAGACCAAAATAAAGTGGCTGCAATAAAGAATATTGGCATTCCTCAAAATGTGAAGGATGTACAATCTTTTCTTGGAATGTGTGGTTATTATAGACAATATATAAAAAACTACCAATCAATTGCTGCACCACTGACCACACTGATAAAGAAATCAGAAGCTTTCATTTGGAATAATGAAAGACAACAAGCTTTTAATAAGTTGAAAGAATGCTTAATGACAGCTCCTATCTTGGGATTACCAGATTTCCAATTACCTTTTGTATTATATACAGATGCAAGTTTTATTGGACTGGGTGCTGCTTTGCATCAAAAACAACTTATTGAAGGTAAAATGTCAGAAGTAGTAATCTGCTATATTTCACGTACTCTGAGAAGTAGTGAATTAAAATATGGTGCTACTCAACTTGAATGTTTGGCAGTAGTATGGGCTCTTGAAAAGCTACATTATTACCTTGAAGACCAAAAATTTGAGTTAATAACTGACTGTAGTGCAGTTAAGTCACTCTTAAACATGAAAACTCCTAATAGACACATGTTTAGATGGCAATTAGCTGTACAAGAATACAGAGGACGGATGACTATTACACATAGAGCAGGAACCTTGCACTCTAATGTAGATCTGTTATCTAGAGTACCTCTGCCTAATAATGATGATAATCCTGCTTATGTTCCTGAATCAGAGATTATTAACATTTATGGCATTTATATTGTAGATCTTGAGGATGAATTTATGCAATCAATTCTTGATAATTATAATTCAGATCCTGACTTAAGTAAATTAACTACAATATTAAATGATCCATCTAATGCTTCAATGAATGTTTTAATAAAAACATTACCAGATAAGTATAAAGAGGCATTAGAGAAAGGAAAGTTTTCCATTGAGGATGGTTTTATATATTACAGGAAAAAATTAAGTAATGTAATTGTAATTCCCCCTTCAATGAAGGAGTTAATGTTAAGTATATGTCATGATGATATATTAGCAGGTCATTTTGACTACCATAAAACATTAACCAGAGTAAAAAACACAGCTTGGTGGATTAACATGTCTGAGGATGTTCAGAAATATGTTGAAACATGTGATTCTTGTCAAAAATCTAAAAGATTAACAGGAAAGAGAGCTGGTTTATTACAACAAATTGAGCAACCAAAAGCTCCATGGGAAATCATTAACATGGACTTTGTAACAGGTTTGCCAATAGCAGGGCATAAGAGTTATAACTCCTGCTGGGTAATTGTAGATAGATTTACAAAGATGTGTAAATTTATTCCTACCCACAAAGAGGTTTCTGCAAAGGACTTAGCTTTTTTATGGTGGACACAAATGTTAAATACAGCAGGTTTCCCCAAAGCAATAGTTTCTGACAGAGATCCTAAATTTACTTCTGAGTTCTGGACGTCACTTATGGATGTTTCAGGGTGTCAATTAAAACTTTCTACAGCACACCATCCACAAACTGATGGGCTAGCAGAAAGAATGATACAAACCTTAGAAGATATGATAAGAAGATACTGTGCTTTTGGTCTTAATTTTAAAGACAATGACAAATTCACGCATGATTGGGTAACCCTTATCCCAGGTTTAGAATTTGCATATAATAGTACAGTACATTCTGTCACTGGCAAAAAGCCATTTGAGTTATGGTTGGGTTATGTACCTAATACCCCTGCTAAAACTCTTAATAAGTTACCTAGATTGGATATTCATCCAGGTACTAAATCTTTTCTTCAGATGCAGGAACTATGCAGAAAACATGCTCAAGAATGTATAAATAAGGCTTTTGAGTATGAAAAGAAAAGATGGGATAAAGCCCATAAAGAACAAATGTTCAAAGAGGGTGATGAAGTCCTTATTTCAACGCTACATTTCAATTTAAATGGTAATGTTAAATTGAAGGATCCATTCATTGGACCATTTGTAGTTAAAAAGATGGTTGGTAATAATGCTGTTGAGGTTATTCTATATGCACCTTATGATAGAAAACATCCAGTATTTCCTATTTCTCTTATAAAACCATACCATTCTAATGATACTGCTCTCTTTCCAAGAAGATCAGGAAGGCATAAACAGCAACCTGAAGAAATAGTGGAAAAAGCAGAAATTGAAAAGATACTTAAAAAGAGACACCTTACAAAAGAAAAGGGAGTTGAGTATCTACTAAGATTTAAAAATAAATCAAGTGAATATGACCAGTGGATTCCAGAAAATGAAATCTCTGATCTTAAAAATCTCTTGAAAAAATTTAAATCTAAATAATACTGTTCATTCAGTATATGTATTATAAAAATTATTTTTTATTTTATTATTTCATTCCTTAAGATTAATTAAAATGTCTTAACATTTTTTTTATTGTTTTTTTGGAGTGAGGGAGTGTCAGCCTAAATATCCTTAGGACTGAGTATTTCTTATGCTTAAAATAAGATAACCTTAACTAGATTAAGCTTATATCTTAAAAATAAGGTTAAAATAATAATATATATTATTTTATTATATATATATATAATTATTATTCTATTATATAATTTATAATAGTTTAAATAGCTTATCCATGGCCTAATAATACTTATTAAGGTGTTAATGGAGTCATAATATACTTATCTTAAGTGATATGAAGTAATTATTGACATACATAAGCTTATATGTATACATAAATCTCATATTCAGTGAAATATGCAGTATATTATGTATATTTAGGTATATAAGTGGGTTTTAGCCCCTTAATAGCCTATAACCTTTGTTTTTCTGCTTATTTTAGGTCATATGGACGAAATCAGTGGACTCACAACGCCTACAGAAGCATAGACACCTATATCAGGCGCATACACCCAGTTTGGACAACTAAAATTACTTCCTTGGATGGTTATTCACGGATTTATGGGTTGGAAATATGTTTTTGGGTTAATGTGGATGCTTGGGGATGTTATTGGGGGCTTGGACATTTTATTTGTTTCCTTTATATGCTTTTAGTTTCATTAAATCTCTTTTTGATCTTTTATTTTACCTGTTTCTTTATGGTATCTGCTTTTATCTGGGATTTCTATTTATGGTATGACTCTGTGTTATTATTAATAGTGATGGAGGGTCCTTACTGGAGGTCTGGGTGTTGAAACTGCTTGAAGTGGACGCCATGGGGAGGTGATGGGCCCTCACAGTGCTGTAATTGCCGGGGATAGCAGTGACATCATCTGGATTGAAGGTCTGTGCACTCCAGTGGATTTGGGTATAAGTAAGGAGGGATTTTGACGGTTTATTATAATCATTCAATTACTACACTTCAAATAAACACTACACTACAATTATTAACATCTAGAAATATATTATAAAGCCCTTATAAATTGATATTATCTTTATAAAAGCTATAACTATATTTTATCCTTCTATTTTCCACCACTAGCACGCATTTAAATCCAAGTATTGTGAGTTTAACTTGAGTATAACTATTCTATTAGTCTTCCCCTGAGGTTTAATCACTAAATCATTTATTAATAAGTAGTAGGACCATAAAATAACACTATTATATCATACTTATATACTAGACTGTACTGACAGAGAGGGTATGTGGGGTAGAAAAATGGTTTGGAAATGATTTAGAGTATATATAAAGGGTCTCAGAAGTATTGGGAGGGATAGAATGTGATGCAAAAGGGGAGGGCGTTCAATGGGGTTTGGTGGGGTAGGGAGAAGAAAGGCTGCAGAGGGAAGAAGAAAATGTGTTGATTTAATTGAAAGGGGTAAGGATTTATGAAAAATAAGTGTGAGAATAGGAGGATGGACTCTGTTCTTTAGGCAAAGAACAGAGTTTAGTGCCATAAATATTTCCTGAAACATGAAATATATAAGGTTAAACAATTAACTCCTAAGTATTATTAGACATAAATCAGCATTATACAAATGATACAAAAGCTGTATATTTAATTTATAATATCAAGTATATTTTAATTATGGTGTATGGATTTGTATAAATGTTTAGTAACTCAACATACAGATGTATTGATTGTTATCTATATATATTGAAATTTAAAGATTAAAAAGTAATAAAATATAAAAAATACCCACATAATAGTGGGTGTCAGTTCTGGAAAATTCACAATTAAATTAATTATGGATTTCAAACCAAATCAGTACTTAAAAATAAGCACTTAAATTTCTCAAAAATATCACTTGTTTTAAAAATGGGTGTCAATAATGACCTCAAAACAGCTTTTTTCCCACAATTTTTTTTCAAAACCACATGTGAGCCCCAAAATCTCTTCCTTTCACACCCTGCTCCTTTCACATGTGACACCCAGATCTCCATCTTCTCATCAATACTTGGCACACACCCCTCACTGAGATCTTAAACATTTTATTGAAATGTTTTAACCAGGAATGTTTTTTTCCTCTTTTTTTATGTTTTCAACCTCTTAATCTCTTTTCTTGTAATGTAAAAGTTTCATAATGTCTCCTGGAAAATCCAACAATCAAAAGGAAACTCAAAAAATGCTTCATCACAAAGTTCTTCCTGCAATGCAAGCCCATCACCTGAGAAATTAAAGTATGAAAAGCTAAAAAATGAAGATTATCTCATCATCATCAACTTCGTCAAAATTAAATTAAATTATGATGCATCTTTTGGATGTGAGAATACTAACCAAACACGAAGTCCACATTCATCAAAGATCAATGTCTTCTTGTTGATGGGAAATGAATTAAAAAAGAAAAAAAGGGAGAATTGACATCAATTCTAAGAAAATGAAGGAGAGGTTAAAAACTTATAAATCAAAATATAAAAAGGCCCATTTTACTTTCACTTCCACTGACTTTTGTATTGATGATTATGATTTGGAGAATGGAATTACTACTGTTTCCAACAATCTCAATGTCTTGTGTCCTCTCTATGAGGAACTGGATATTCTTTTTAGTTCCTAATTTAATAATTACTTTTAGTTTTATCAAAAGTATTTATATCATGAGATTCTAATACCATCATTTGTCCTTACTTGAATCTAAAGTATTGCACTTTTGGAATTCCAGATGGTAAAATAATACTGACACCTGTGTGAAAATCCTCATCAACAACATACTTTTATCATCTCACCACCAGTTTGAATTTCTAAATAGTGTTATTAAAATAAAATTCTATATCATTTTAAATAAATTTCATTTCAGATTTGAAAATTAGGTAATAATCTCCCCTGAATTTTATTGATGTAAGGTGTGGGCCAGTCATCTAGAAGAAGGAGAAGAAAATGGAAAGAGCAGAGAAGAGGAGGAGGAAAAATAGGAAAAAGTTTGAAGGTAGAGAAACTAATTAATAAATTAATATAGTTATTTTAGAAAAGATGAAAGCGAATAGAATTTCTTGAGTTTTGACACAACAGTGAGGCTTATTAAATTATAATATATTTATTTAAAATAAGTATTACTTTCTCTGCGCAGAAAACACTATTATTACTATTAGACTTATTGCAACCTGTAGTTATTTATATAAAATTTAAATTAGAATTGTAATACTAATAAAAATAATAATAAACATATTATATTAAAAAATATATTCAAGTTTGAGTGTATAATAAGTGATAGAGCTACGGGGGGTTTCCCAAGGCCCTTATATAGGCAAGGGGCCCTCTGAAGCGCCACAAGAAATTATATCCTATAAAAAAGAAGATAATAAATAATTAAGAGTTAAATTTAAGTGTACCAAATCTGTAAGGGAAAAATATAAAACAATTAATTAAAAAATAAGTAAGAGCCCAAAAATTCCACCAATTTAACCCCAAACAAATCTTTAAAAATAAGTGAGTAATTAAATAAGATTGAAACACTTGAAGTATTAACTAATTCAATTTATAACACGTTTGATAATAGCCCATTTTAAGTGAGACATAAAAATTAAACTATTTTAATAAAATAATTAGTGTAATTAATTAATTAAGTCTGGAACATAAGATATTAATTAATATAGCCCATTTTATTAGTGTAAGAATTAAATTAGGTCAAAACAATTTATTAATTTAATATTATTACTAAATTTTAGAATACAACATTAGTAATTAATTTAATAAAATGTTTTGACTAATTTAATACCTTAATGACATAATTATGAGTCAAGAAATTGCTCAATATTCATAATTCATATGATATAAAAGTTTTATTTTAATACTTTAATTTAATTTATTTATTTAATTATATTATAAGTTAATATTTTGATTTTTTAACTATAATATATTTAATAAATTAATTAATAATTTATAAGTATTAAATACATAAAATATCCGCCAACATTTTATAGAATATAAAGTATTTAATGAGTTTTAGTTTTATCTATAATTTTTTTAATAATAAATTTAATATAAACCTTATTTTAGTTATATTATAATACAATTGTTATATAATTTTATTATGCAATATAATATTAATTTATATACATAAAATGCATAAAATGTTGCCCTCATTAAGCTCCAATAGATTAACATACAATTTACTGGGCTCCTGGTATAGCCTGGCTGACACTATCTCACTCTAAAAAAACAATAAAAAAAATACTAAGATTTTTTCTTTTTGTACTTTTTTAACAGAGTAGGAAGATTTGAAATCTCCTTGCCATGTATCCATTCATCATGTTTAGATGATTTTTTCTTATATCTCAATAAATATTCAGTACCTCTTTCAGAAGTGATAATTCTATCATTGAGAATTTCATCAATTTCTGCAGTTTCTGTGACTTCCTGAGGGTTTTTCTTAGGTCTTCTTCTTCTTTTGGGAAATAAATTACTTTTGGAAGTATAAGGCTTAATCAAAGAAATGGGAAAAACAGGATGTTTCCTATCATATGGAGAATACAATACAACTTCTACTGCATTATCTCCAACCATTCTTTTAACAACAAATGGTCCTACAAAAGGATCTTTTAATTTGTTGTTACCTTGTAAACTGAAATGGAAAGTAGATATCAAAAATTCATCACCCTTGTTAAATGTGTATTCCTTATGGGATTTATCCCATCTTTTCTTTTCATATTCAAATGCTTTATCAATACAGCTTTGAGCATGTTTTCTGCATAGCTGTTTCATTTGCATAAAAGATTTTACACCAGTGTGTAGTTCCAACTTAGGTAATTTATTATTGAGAATCTGAGCAGGAGTATTTGGGACATAAACTAACCAAAGCTCAAAAGGCATTTTCTCAGTGACAGAATGAACAGTGCTATTATATGCAAATTCAAGACCAGGTAATAGAGTGACCCAGTCATGAGTAAATATGTCATTGTCTTTATATTCTAAACCAAAGGCACAATACCTTCTAATCATATCTTCCAGAGTTTGAATCATTCTCTCAGCTAGACCATCAGTCTGAGGATGGTGAGCTGTAGACAATTTTAGCTCACAGCCACAAATATCCATCAAAGAGGTCCAAAACTCAGAAGTAAATTTAAGATCTCTATCAGATATAATGGCTTTAGAAAAACCAATAAGATTAAACATGGAAGACCACCATAAGAAAGCTAATTCTTTTGTGGATACATCTTTGTGGGTGGGAATAAATTTGCACATTTTTGTGAATCTATCTACTATTACCCAACAAGAGTTAAAGCTGTCTTTACCTGCAAAAGGAAGACCAGTGACAAAATCCATGTTGATTATTTGCCAAGGAGCATTAGGTGCTTCAATATGTTGTAATAAACCTGCTCTTTTACCTGTCAACCTTTTAGATTTTTGGCAGGGATCACAAGATTCAACATATAATTTTGTGTCTTCAGAAATATTAGCCCACCAAGCAGTGTTTTTGATTCTAATTAATGTTTTTTCAAGATCAAAATTACCAGCTAATATGTCATCATGACAAAGTTTGAGGATAGTTTCTTTCATAGAAGGAGGAATTACAATTACATTAGTAAGTTTTCTTCTATAATATATATAACCATCTTTAATAGAAAACTTTTCTTTACTCAAAGCATTTTGATACTTTGCAGAAAGAGTTTTAATCAATGCTTGAATTGAAGCATTTTTAGGATCATTTAAGATAGTAACCAATTTATTTAAATCAGAATCCTTATCATATGAATCCAGTATTAATTGCAATAACTCTTCTTCCATATCAACTATAAATATACCATGGATATGAACAGTATCATATTCAGGTACATAAGCAGGATTTGAGTCATTATTTAGCAGAGGCAATCTGGACAGCATATTAACATTGGAGTTAACATTTCCAGACCTATGGATAATTTTTATTCTTCCTCTGTATTCTTGAAAAGAAAGTTGCCACCTGAACATATGTCTATTAGGTGTTTTCAGGTTTAAGAGGTACTTTACAGCACTACAGTAAGTTACCAATTCAAACTTTTAGTCATCTAGATAGAAATGAAGCTTCTCAAGAGCCCAAACAACTGCTAAGCACTCTAATTGAGTGGCACCATATTTCAATTCACTATTTCTCAAGGTTCTTGAAATATAACAAATTACAACCTATGAGGATCTATCATTAATAATTTGTTTCTGGTGAAGGGCACACCCAGACCAACAAAGCTAGCATCTGTATACAGGACAAATGGTTTGTTAAAATCTGGAAGAGCTAAGATAGGGGCTGTCATTAAGCAACATTTTAATGTATCAAAAGCTTTTTGACAGTCAATATTCCAGATGAATGCAACATCTTTCCTAGTTAGTTTGGTAAGAGGCAAGGCTATGACCTGATAATTTTTAATATATTGTCTATAATAGCCACACATACCCAAAAAACTTTGAATTTCTCTTACAGAAGTTGGTGCCTTCACATTTTGAATTGCAGCAACTTTGTTGTGGTCTACACAAATTTGTAGGCCTGACACAACATGGCCAAGGACTTTTAAAGATTGAAAACCAAATTAACACTTTTTCAAGGACAAAATCATATTGATTTAATCCATTTTTTGAAAAACCTATTTAAATGAACCATATGTTCATCAAAAGTTTTAGAAAAAACTATGATATCATCAATATACATCATGAGCCATCCCTCAATTATTTCCTGATGGAAAGTGTTATCCACGACTTTTTGAAAAACTAAGAAGCATTGATAGGGCCAAACGGCATTCTAAAATACTTATATATTCCCACATGAGTAGCAATAAGCAAAAAATTTTGAGAATTTTTCTCCACAGGAACTTGATGATACCCTTTATTACCATCCAGAAAACTAATAAATTTTGCACCTTGCAAGGTATCATGTATTGAATTAATTCTGGGTAAAGGATAAATATCATCAACAGTATAAGTGTTTAATGCTATGTAATCTCCACATAATCTAGCCTTATCTTTTTCATAAAAAATTAAAACTGGGGAGATGACACAATATTTGGGGGTGACATCCACTTTCTCAATGATATTCATTTTTAATAATGTGGCAATATTATCTTCAATATCCTTTCTTTTTGTTGGAGAAGCAGGATATGGTTTTTTCTTAAGACTAGGAGGAATATCACTCAAGTTACAGGATAAGGTAATTTTCATTTCTTCCTGAACACTTCCTAAGACATGAAAACCATGAGCAAAAGCCATAGGGAAAGAGGTAATTGAGGCAATAATAGAATCCTTTTGTTCACTAGTTAACTGATCACCAAAAAGAAGCAGTATTTATTTCATTTAATAAATCATCCAATTCAATTGTTGTTCTGCCTTTTCACTGGATCAGTGAGTTATAAGACTTTAACAGATGCCTAGAAGTTTTTCTAGAGGAGAAAATTTTGAATTTCCTTTTGCCATTCAATCCCAAGGTGAAGCAATTATTTGCTGGGTCCAATTTCACACCAAACTTGGTTAAAATATCATTACCCACAATAAACCAATTGCTTAAATTATCATTTTTATGACAACAATTCACAAATAGCTCTGAAAAAACCACCATTATATTTGAAGAATACAGAGGTTTTGTATTTTCCAATAGGAATTAAGTAGAACCATACCCTCTCCATTTTTCAGAAGTTATAGGTAATAATTTACTCAAATAATCCTTATCTACTGAAGCTAAAGCTTTTTCAGACACTACACTTCCTCCAGCACCAGAGTCAAGAACTACATCAACATTTTTACCATTAATGATAACAGGTGCTTTCAAAGGGGATATGGCTATAGAACTGTTAGTAATATCTTTAATTATTTCAGAATTTTCCACTGAAGATAAATCCAATACACATTCTTCAGATATATTATCTAAATAATGGACATCCTGTTCCAACATTAAAACATTTTTAACAGAGTCATTGTCATAGGAGATATTACTTTCACAGTCACTAGAAGAATTATTGATATCGATTTCAGCTTCATCAGTGTCTTCATTTTGTTCAACAAGATGAATTTTCTTGTCACAAACATGACCTTTCTTCCATGGTTTGTTACATTTATAATAAAAATTTGTTGCATATTTTTTAGGTGCAACTGGGGCAGAGGGTTTACCAGATTTTTCTGGGGGCTTGGTAGATGGTTTATTTTGATCATGATAAGATTTAACAATGTAATTATTTGGTTCATATCTATGTTTGAGTAGTACCTCATTACAGATATTAATGAAAGAAGAGTTTTCCCTCACATGCTCAGTTCTAGCTACAATTAAATCTCTAAGAGAATTTGGTAATTTATACAAGATTTTATCTCTCCAACTATCATAATCCATCTTTGGATCAATTGCTCTCAGGATTTTTGTTACTTTCATAAGAAAAAAAATGGGTTTTTCAACAGAGGAGGATACATATCTAGTATTCTCATACAGTCTTTGCTGAGCCAACCTGAATTTTGAACCACCAAACTGATTCTCAATCAAGGATTTTCATTCATTCCATGTATAATAATTGTTATCTAAAAGAACAGATTCATACCACATCAAAGCTACATTGGAAAATAAAGAAATTAGCTTAGAAACAATTTCCTCATCAGGTAGTTTATAAGATCTCTTTAAATTATCAATTCTTTGGATAAAGTGTTGCTAATCAGAAGAAGAATCACCATCAAAGGTAGGATATTGGTCCAATTCAGGCCAATTTTTCTGACTACTGGGATGGTCCATTTTTTGGTTTGAATTATTCATCATTAATAATTCCTGAATTTTAGCCAGGTGTTCATAAATTTCATTATTTACAGAAACAGCTGGTACATGACCATCACAAGATTTTTTGCTAGTAGCAAAAGATTTTACAGACTCATTTTCAGTTTGTTTAATGGCTGAAGTATGAGGAAGAAAGGAGGAACTCTGTTCAGGTTCTTTTTCTTTATTATTATGCAGCTTATGGGCAGAATTCTCATTTATACCATAATTATTGATGGTTAAGGTTGAAAATTTTTCCTGCAGGTCAGACACATAGTTTCTTATCCTTGGAATTTCAGACATTTGGTCATTTACTTTTGCAAGAGATAAAACATTTCTTTCCTCAGAAACTGTGTGTTTGGCACTCAGTGCATAGAAATCATTTTTTAGCTTTTTAAACTCATTTTGTAGATATTTAATTTCATTTTTCAATGAATAATTTTCCTCGATAAGGGGTTTCAATTCACTCAAGGGTTTATGCAGATTGATATTCTTATCTGAGATACATCTATGGTCACTCCTTATTTGTTTTTGTTAGCCATGAACAATATTCAAGGTTTCTTTGATTTTAAAATAAGCTGTATCTTGTACAGAAGAAGTTACTTTACAATGTAAGTGCAAATTATTTAATCTATCACTCTCATGTATTAACACATCTCTTAAATTTTTGTCTTTTACAACATTAAAATCAAGGGTATCTTTCAATATTTCTCCAGAAGTTTTCTCAATTAAGGTATAGACTTCAGGGGAAACAGAGTCATTCTTAATTGTAAGAGAAGGATTAATTAAAGAAGTAGAAGTCAAATGTAAAGGTTCATCAAATGATAATTTTCTAATTACATCATTGGGGCTACTCATTAAAGGAAGTTGTCTTTTTAAAGGTTTGACTTTTCTTTCACCAGAATCCACAATATTACCTGAAGAAGCTTTGTTATTATACATACCAACATGTTTATCAAACAAATTACTCACCATGGTAAGGGAGGAAACTTCCCCTGTGCCTTCTTTCTTCTGCCTCCCTGATAAGGATGGGGCTGAGGAGATGGATAGTAGGTTGGTGTCCTGGATGGGCCAGGGTGTTGAGCTGGTTGCTGAACATTCTGTTGGTAATGGCTCATCAAGTAATCCCATTTCCACTGTTCCAATTGCAGAGTGCTTTGATTTTGTGTGAAGGAGCTGGGTACCTGATTGGGCTGAGGTTGAGGCTGAGGCTGAGAGGCTGTGAAATGAGGAGTTTGAGCCTGTTTGGGATTTAATAATTCCTGCATCTGCTTCCAGAGTGTGTCTACCCTTGCCTTGCCCTTCATGCTTTCTGCCTTCAGTTCTTTGATGTGACTGGACAGATTGTTTACCTGTTGGGTTAGAGGTATCTTTTTTATTTTTATACCTTTGAGTTGATTGTCCTGATTTATTAGAGGTTTTACTTCTTTCAGAGGTGTTTGGTGAGGGGGGTTTACCACTTCTCTTACCATTTCTATGTCCTGAAGGTTTTTTGTCAGCTGAATAACTTTTGTAAGTTAATTTAGAGGAACCTACAGATTCAGTGTCATTATCCACTTCAATTTCATCCACATGTAAGTTATCCATGCTGTTAGCCAAACTAATGGACATTTCAACTGTTAAAATAGAATCAAATTATATAATGATTCAAATTGTTATTTCAAAAAAAAAATTATTGAATTTTAACAACAAAAAAAAATTTAATTATTATCAAAAAATTAATTAATTAACAAAAATGTAATACAAATAAATGTACTTACAATTATTTATTAAGAATTAACAGTAATTAAAATGGGACCAACCAATAAAGGTTTAATAAGTCAACCAAAATAATTAATACCAAAAATTAATATAATGGTAAAATTGGGACTAAGTACTGAGAACTATTATGGTCAACCAATATACAAAAAATAATAATAAAATTAATTTAATAATTTAATAAATATTAATTGTCTTCTAGGACTAAGAGTTTTACTCTATCATGGTCAACTAGGAAAAAAAATTAAAAAATAATGAACACTGACACTCAGTGAATCAGCAATTAAGCCACAAACACTGTTATTTCAGTAAAAATATAATAATATGAGTAAGAAGTGCAAAGGTTAACTTACTATAGTGATTGTAAAATCACTTCAAAATAATATATTAATTAATTTAATATAAACCTAAATGATCGAACCCAAGTTCGAAACACGGTCGCAGCAAAAGTTTACTTTTTTGGCTGGGTGGTCCGTGTGTTATGTCGTTTGTCGCAAGTATTGGTATTGTCATCGTCATTCGGAAAGGCTCTCAAGTGTGGGCCCGTTGTCTAGAAGAAGGAGAAGAAAATGGAGGGAACAGAGAAGAGGAGGAGGAAAAATAGGTAAAAGTTTAGAAGGTAGAGAAACTAATTAATAAATTAATATAGTTATTTTAGAAAAGATGAAAGCGACAAGAGTTTCTTGGGTTTTGACACAAAAGTGAGGCTTATTAAATTATAATATATTTATTTAAAATAAGTATTACTTTCTCTGCGCAGAAGAAACTATTATTACTATTAGACTATTTCAACCTGTAGTTATTTATATAAAATTTAAATTAGAATTGTAATACTAATAAAAATAATAATAAACATATTATATTAAAAAATATATTCAAGTTTGGGTGTATAATAAGTGATAGAGCTACAGGGGGTTTTCCAAGGCCCTCTGAAGCGCCACAAGAAATTATATCCTATAAAAAAGAAGATAATAAATAAGTAAGAGTTAAATTTAAGTGTACCAAATCTGTAAGGGAAAAATATAAAACAATTAATTAAAAAATAAGTAAGAGCCCAAAAATTCCACCAATTTAACCCCAAACAAATCTTTAAAAATAAGTGAGTAATTAAATAAGATTGAAACACTTGAAGTATTAACTAATTCAATTTATAACACGTTTGATAATAGCCCATTTTAAGTGAGACATAAAAATTAAAATATTTTAATAAAATAATTAGTGTAATTAATTAATTAAGTCTGGAACATAAGATATTAAATAATATAACCCATTTTATTAGTGTAAGATATAAATTAGGTTAAAACAATTTATTAATTTAATATTATTACTAAATTTTAGAATACAACATTAGTAATTAATTTAATAAAATGTTTTGACTAATTTAATACCTTAATGACATAATTATGAGTCAAGAAATTGCTCAATATTCATAATTCATATGATATAAAAGTTTTATTTTAATACTATAATTTAATTTATTTATTTAATTATATTATAAGTTAAAATTTTGAATTTTTAACTATAATTGTCAAGGTTCACTTTTGGTCTAGAAGCTTTGGTACGGAGTTTGTACGAAGATTTTAAGGATTTATTGGACTCTCAATAATTTAGTACGTATTTCTCAATCAAAGATGATGTTTACTCAATAATAAGAGGTAGATTTAAAATATTTATATAAGTTATAGATTAGAATTACGTCCTTGTAAATACTAAAGGTATAAATTATAAGAAATAAGTGTTATATTGTAGTTGTAGTAATAAGTAAGTTGGTAAAAGAATGGTTAAAAGACAACAAAAAGAGAGGCCTTATATAGGCAAAGGAGAGACAAAGCACGGCAATCAAATTCTAAAAACAGTAGTATGAGAAAGAGAAAAGAATATTCCAGAAGGAGTATTTCAAATAATAAAGTTATTCTAAAAAGAAGGCGTCAAAAAGATGTATTTACAGAGTATGTAAGAAATACATCAATTTATTTAATATTTACTGTAGAAGTCAATTCTAAATAAGAAATTTGAATTTTTTGTATATATTTAATATTATTTGAATATTAAAATCTTATTTTATCTTAATATCTATTTTTTAATATAACTTTTTATTTTTTCCAACCTGTCAAATGAGCACGGTGTTAGAGAAAAATATAAGGGACAATTTTATATGTTTAATTTTAATTATTTATTTAATTTTTTAATTTTATCATTCTGTAATTAGTTAATTTATTATAACTAATTTTAATGTAACTAAATTATAATTAAATAATAATTAAAATGATAAGGTGTGGCTTCATCCAGTAAATAATTAATTATTTCACTGGGTAAGTCTAGTAGCCTGGCTGACACTCCCTCACTCTAAAAAAACAATAAAAAAAAATGCTATGATTTTTTCTTTTTATACTTTTTTAGTAGAGTAGGAAGATTAGATATCTCCTTCCCAGGTATCCAATAATCATATTCAGATGATTTATTCTTGAATCTCAATAAGTATTCTGTACCTTTCTCAGCAGTGACTATTCTGTCATTTAAATTTTTTTCAATTTCTGCTATTTCAGTGATTTCATTTGGGGTTTTCTTTGGTCTAACCCTCCTTTTGGAAATAAATCACTATTGGATGTGTAAGGTTTCAAAAGAGATATTGGAAAAACAGGATGTTTTCTGTCATATGGAGAATACAGAATAACTTCAACTGCATTATCTCCAATCATTCTTCTGAAAACAAATGGACCAACAAATGGATCTTTCAATTTTTTATTACCTTGTAAGTTGAAATGGACTGTAGAAATCAACACTTCATCACCCTTTTTATAAGTGTATTCTTTATGGGATTTGTCCCATCTTTTCTTCTCATATTCAAATGATTTTTCAATACATTTTTGAGCATGATTTCTACGTAGTTGTTGCATTTGAAGAAAAGATTTTACACCAGGATGTATATCCAATTTAGGTATTTTGTTATTGAGAATTTGGGCAGGAGTATTAGGAACATATCCAAGCCAGAGCTCAAAAGGCTTTCTTTGAGTAACAGAATGAACAGTGCTATTATAAGCAAATTTTAACCCAGGAAGTAAGGTAACCCAATCATGAGTGAATCTGTCATTATCTTTATACTCAAGGCCAAAGGCACAATATCTTCTTATCATGTCCTCTAAATTCTGAATCATTCTTTCAGCTAAACCATCAGTCTGAGGGTGATGGGCAGTAGAAAGTTTCAGATCACAACCACAAACATCCATCAGAGACATCCAAAATTCAGAAGTAAATTTAGGGTCTCTGTCAGAGATTATGGCTTTAGGAAAACCAGCAGTATTAAACATATGAGACCACCATAAGAAAGCTAATTCTTTAGTGGAAACATCCTTGTGGGTAGGGATAAATTTACACATTTTTGTGAATCTGTGCACAATAACCCAACAAGAGTTATAACTGTCTTTACCAGCAATAGGTAATACTGTTACAAAATCCATGTTTATTATTTGCCATGGAGCATCAGAAGGTTCAATATGTTGCATTAATCCTGCTCTTTTACCAGTTAATCTTTTTGATTTTTGGAAAGAATCACAAGATTCAACATATAATTTTGTGTCTTCAGACATATTAGCCCACCAAGCAGTGTTCTTAATTCTGATCACTTTTTTGTCAAAATCAAAATGTCCAGCTAATATGTCATCATGACAAATTTTCAAGATGATTTCTTTCATAGAAGGAGGAATAACAATAACATTACTCAACTTTCTTCTATAATATAGATATCCTTCATCAATTGAAAATTTACCTTTTTCCAAAGCTTTTTGGTACTTTGGTGGAAGGGTTTTAATTAATGCTTGTATTGAAGCATTCTTTGGATCATTTAATATGGTGCATAAATTTTTCAAGTCAGTGTCCTTATCATATGATTCCAGAATAAGATGTAATAGCTCTTCCTCCATATCAACCACATATATCCCATGGATATGAATAATTTCATCCTCAGGATCATAAGCAGGATTAGAGTCATCATTTGGTAAAGTTAACCTTGATAACATATCCACATTTGAGTGACCAATACCAGCCCTGTGAATAATTGTCATTCTCCCTCTCTACTCTTGAACAGCCAGCTGCCATCTAAACATATGTCTGTTAGGTGTTTTCAAGTTTAAAAGGGATTTAACTGCACTGCAGTCAGTGACAAGTTCAAATTTCTGGTCATCTAGGTAATAATGAAGCTTTTCTAGAGCCCATACTACAGCTAAACACTCTAATTGGGTAGCACCATATTTCAATTCACTATTTCTCAAGGTTCTTGAAATATAACAAATTACTACTTCTGAAACTTTATCATTTATCACTTGTTTTTGATGGTGGGAAGCACCAAGACCAATGAAACTGGCATCAGTGTACAAAACAAATGGTTGATCAAAGTCAGGTAAAGCAAGAATTGGTGCTGACATCAAACAGTGCTTCATAGTGTCAAAGGCTCTTTGTCTTTCACTATTCCAGACAAAAGCAAAATCCTTTCTAGTTAATTGGGTAAGGGGTAAAGCTATGACTTGGTAATTTTTAATATACTGTCTATAGTATCCACACATTCCCAAAAAACTTTGGAGCTCTCTCACTGTTGTAGGAGCTTTCACCTGTTGTATGGCTGCCACTTTGTTCTGGTCAACACATATCTGTAAGCCTGAAACAACATGACCAAGAACTTTTAAAGAATGGAAACCAAATTTACATTTCTTCAAAGCAAGTGTCATATTTATTTCATCCATTTTCTGAAATACTTTACACAGGTGTTTAAGATGGTCCTCAAATGTTTTTGAGAATATAATGATATCATCAATATAAACCATCAGCCATCCTTCAATTATCTCTTGATGGAATGTGTTATCCATTACTTTTTGGAAAACTGAAGGGGAATTTTTAGGGCCAAATGGCATCCTAATATACTTATAAATACCCATATGAGTAGCAATCATCAGAAAGTTCTGAGAATTTTTCTCAACAGGTACCTGGTGATATCCCTTATTACCATCCAAACAGCTGATATATTTAGCACCCTGTAAAGTAGCATGTATAGAGCTGATTCTAGGTAAAGGATAGATATCATCAACAGTATAAGTGCTTAGTGCTCTATAATCACCACATAACCTGGCTTTATCTTTCTCATAAGAAATTAGGACAGGTGAGATAACACAATATTTAGGTGTTTCAACTACCTTTTCAATAATATTCATTTTTAAAAGGGTAGAGATATTATCTTCAATATCTTTTCTCTTTGTGGGAGAAGCAGGATAAGGCTTCTTCTTTAAACTAGGTGGTGTATCAGTTAATGGGCAAGACAATGAAAGTTTCATTTCCTCTTTAACTAATCCCAGTTCATGTGACCCATGAGCAAAGGCCATAGGAAAAGATTTTATCAAGTTAATGATGGAATCTTTATCCTCACCAGAAAGTTGTTCTCCAAAAGAAGAATTGTCAATTTCAGACATAAGGGCATGCATTTCCTTTGTAGATCTTCCTTTATATTGAACCACAGAATTACATGTGTTCCATTCTGGGTTTAATAATTTTTTAGGGGAGGAAATTTTAAATTTTCTCTTCCCATTCATCCCCATTGTGAAAAATTGGTTTGAAGGATCCAATTTTATGCCATACTTGGTTAAAATATCATTCCCTACAATAAACCAATTGCTCAAGTTATCATTTTTCATGACAACAAAATCACAAATAGCTCTTACAAAACCATGGTTATATTTAAAAAACACTGTGGCTTTGTATTTACCAATGGGGGACAAAACAGAGTCATACCCTCTCCAATTTTCAGAAATGATAGGCATCAGTTTAGATTTATAGTCTTGATCTACTGAAGCAAGTGCTCTTTCAGATACTACACTTCCTCCAGCTCCAGAATCCAGAACAACTTCAATGCTGGTTCCATTGATCAAGACTGGTGCCTTAAGAGGGGCAATAACAATTGAGTTATCCTCAATGTTCCTTATTATCTCAGCATCCTCAACTTTAGATAAATCATTATTATCAATGTCAATAGTATTTAAATAATGAATATCTTCTTCCAGCATCAAGATTTCTTGTTGAGATTCATATGAAATATTGCTGGCACAATCACTTGATGTATCGTCCAGTGCCACTGTGTCATCAGCATGCTCCTCTGTTTGTTCTACAAGATTTATCTTCTTGTCACAAACATGGCCTTTCTGCCAAGGCTTGTTGCACTTGAAGCAAGTGTTTGTTGCATACTTCTTTGGTGCAACAGGGGCAGAAGGTTTACCAACCTTTTCTAAAGGTTTTTGTTGGTAAGTGGAGGGTTTCTCCAAAGGGGTCCTAGGAATGAATCTTCTTGCATCATACTTATTTTTTAAAAGTATCTCATTGCAAGTATTAATGAAAGAAGAGGGTTTTTTGGAGAACTCAGTCCTAGCCACTATCAAGTCTCTCAGAGACATTGGTAATTTATAGAGGATCCTGTCCTTCCATAAATCAAACTCCATATTTGGGTCCATTGCCCTTAAGATTTTTACAAGTTTCATTAAAAACCTAATAGGTTTATCAGTAGAAGAGCTATATCTAGTTTCCTCATACTGCCTTTGTTGAGCCATTCTGAACTTGGAGCCACCAAATTGTGCTTTAATTAATTTCTTCCAATCCTCCCATGAGTAGTCATTCCCATCCAGGAGAACAGATTCATACCACATCAGGGCAACATTAGTAAACAAAGAAATTAACTTGGACACAATTTCCTCATCTGGGAGTTTGTAAGAATTTTTTAAGTTATCAATTCTGCAAATAAATTGTTGCCAATCAGAGGAAGAATCACCATCAAATGTTGGGTACTGGTCAAGTTTTGGCCAATTCTTTTGATTTGAAGGAGTCTCCTTAGTACTAGCTTGTTTCTGAGTAAGAAGTAGCTGTAATTTCTCTAATTGTGCTGAAATCTCATTGTTTAATCATTCTGTTGCAGATCCTGATGCATCATCATTTTTTGATGGAAACTCAGTGTTTTCAACAGGTATTTCTGGATCTATTTTTATTTTACATGAACTAGCCACAGGTACCATTTGAGCATCCTGCACTATATGTTCCTTCACAGAAATGTCAGAATATTTTTGGTCATTTAACAATGAGTTCAATTTTTCTTCAATAGTTGTTTTTCTTGTTTTCATTCTTGGAAGACTAGATAAACTCTCATTGATAGTTGCAAAAGATAATTGATTCTTATGTTGAAAAGATGAAAAATGGTCATTCAATCTTTTCAGATTTATCTTATCTATCTCTACCTCCTGGCAACAGGAAGATACAGTATCTTTTAGTTTAGACAAATCATTTTTTATATTTTTCCATAAAGCAACTTTCTTTTCATGGGTTGCTTTGTAATGAGACAATTCATCAGAGACTCTCTGTGCTTCACTCCTTAATGCTTGATAACCCTGATCAGTTAACAAACTATTATATCTCTGAGTCAATTGCATATTGTTCATTATATGATTTTGCTTGGCAATAATATCTCTCAAGTGCTCATAATTAATTCTTGCTACATCTGGAGTGTTTCTCAATAAGGAAACTGAGTAACTTTCCAGAATCTCATAGAACTCAGGGTCAAGAGTATCATCAATCACAGCCATATCAGGATTAATCATTGAGGTAGCAATTAAAAGTAATGGATTAGATACATGAGATATCTGGCTACTATTCCCAGCCTCTATAGGTCTCAAGGTTTCATCCTGCCTTCCAGATTTACCTGAAAGAACAGAGTCAGCCACAAGAAAAGGCACTTGAGAATCAATAGAGGGACGTACCAGGGTTTGCTGGGTATCACCATATTGGGCTTCCTTCTTCTTTTGCCTCCTTGATAAGGGTGGGGAGGAGTGGGGTTGGCCTGGGTGGGCCTTGATGGACCTACCTGAGGTAACTGATGCTGGTTTTGAGCCAAGTAGTCCCACTGAGTGTTGAGCCAGTCCCACTGCCACTTGGACACTTCCACCATCTTTTGGGATTGGGGAGCCAATTGTTGTTGATCCCTGGGAGAAAGAGGTTTCTTCTTCTCTTGGAGAAAAGTATCTGTTCTTCTCACCTTTTCTTCCAAGGCATCTACCCTTACCTTTAGTCTCAAGCTGTCTGTCCTTAACTCCTTTATGTGGGTAGACAGATTCTTTACCTGCTGAGACAATGGCATATTTTTTATCCTGAAGCCTTTTGGAAGCTCTTCTGGTGGGTTCGTCATGGGCTTCTGATCCTGAGTATTGTCCTCTAGGATTTCTACTTCTTCCATCTCTACATCCTGTTTGGGGCAAGGATTTATTAGTATGAGAAATTCTTCTTGTTAAAGGAGAAATTACAGAAGTAGGATCATCATAATCAATTAAGTCTAGTTCTTCTTCACGTGCAGCAAAACCACTTTGGTCAGTCATTTTAAGATTCTACTGAAATGAAGGAAAGAGAAAAAAATTAATTAGTCTTTATTTTAAATTTTTTATTTAACAGAAATAAAATAAAAATAATAAAAAAAATCTTTTTAGGATAAAAATCAACTTAAATAAAATTAATAAATAAAAAAATTTAAAACCAGGATAATACAATAAACTGTATAAATAAATTAGAATTTCTATTAATTTTTTATTTTCAGGATTTAAATCAACTAATTTATTACCAGGATTTATTGTCAACTGAAATAATCAAATATGAATCTTTATTAATTAAAAAAAAATTATTTTAACTGATCACTTAACTACCAGGACTTAATGTCAACTGAAGTAATTAAATATGAAGTTTTGTTTTAAAATTTTATTACTGATCACTTAACTACAAGGACTTAATGTCAACTGAAGTAATTAAATATGAATTTTATTAATTAAAAAGATTTATTGGATTACCAGGACTCAAAGTCAACTGAAGTAATTAAATGTGAATTATTTATTAATAAAAAATATTATTGTCAGGACAATTTGTCAACTGGAACAATTAAAATTTAAATTAATCAGGACAAATGTCAACTGAAAAATTATAATAATTAATATTAAAATATAATTATTCTATTAATAAAAAAAATATTATTGTCAGGACAATTTGTCAACTGGAACAATTAAAATTCAAATTAATCAGGACAATTGTCAACTGAAAAATGATAATAATTAATATTAAAATATAATTATTTTATTACTTCTGGGACTAAGAACAGTTATTGCTCTATTATGGTCAACCAGGAAAAATAAAAAAAAATATAATAATAAAACTAAATTTCAAATTACCAGACACCTCCCCCTGCAAAATGAGCAAATTAATGCCACTTACAGAGTGCTGAGTAAAAGGAAATACGTAGCGAATGAAGAGTGAAGAGTAACCCACAAATAGTAATAACAATAATTACCACAATATATATGATCTTTAGTCAGTATATGAACTTAAGTTTTGGAGCGCGGTTCGATTCCCGTTCGCAGCAAAAACTTTTATCACGTGACGTATGACGTTCGTCGTTTTCTCGCCTCCACTCGTCCTTTACAGGTACTTGTACGCCGATGGTCCCCACGATTACGCCTCAAGTAACGTTGCGCCGTCGATATTTTGGAAAGGATCCTAATTTTCAAGGTTCACTTTTGGTCTAGAAGCTTTGGTATGGAGTTTGTAAGAAGATTTCAAGGATTTATTGGACTCTCAATAATTTAGTACGTATTTCTCAATCAAAGATGATGTTTACTCAATAATAAGAGGTAGATTTAAAATATTTATATAAGTTATAGATTAGAATTACGTCCTTGTAAATACTTAAGATATAAATTATAAGAAATAAGTGTTATATTGTAGTTGTAGTAATAAGTAAGTTGGTAATAGAATGATTAAAAGACAACAAAAAGAGAGGCCTTATATAGGCAAAGGAGAGACAAAGCACGGCAATCAAATTCTAAAAACAGTAGTATGAGAGAGAGAAAAGAATATTCCAGAAGGATTATTTCAAATAATAAAGTTCTTCTAAAAAGAAGGCTTCAAAAAGATGTATTTACAGAGTATGTAAGAAATACATCAATTTATTTAATATTTACTGTAGAAGTCAATTCTAAATAAGAAATTTGAATTTTTTGTATATATTTAATATTATTTAAATATTAAAATCTTATTTTATCTTAATATCTATTTTTTAATATAAATTATTATTTTTTCCAACCTGTCAAATGAGCGCGGTGTTAGAGAAAAATATAAGGGACAATTTTATATTTTTAATTTTAATTATTTATTTAATTTTTTAATTTTATCATTCTGTAATTAGTTAATTTATTATAACTAATTTTAATGTAACTAAATTATAATTAAATAATAATTAAAATGATAAGGTGCGGCTTCATCCAGTAAATAATTAATTATTTCACTGGGTAAGTCTAGTAGCCTGGCTGACAATAATATATTTAATAAATTAATTAATAATTTATTAGTATTAAATACATGAAAAATGCGCCAACATTTTATAGAATATAAAGTATTTAATGAGTTTTAGTTTTATCTATAATTTATTTAATAATAAATTTAATATAACCCTTATTTTAGTTATATTATAATACAATTTTTATATAATTTTATTATGCAATATAATATTAATTTATATACATAAAATGCATAATGTTTTGCCCTCATTAAGCTCCAATAGATTAACATACAATTTACTGGGCTCCTGGTATAGCCTGGCTGACATAAGGGGTGCAAGTCACAAAAATTTAACATAATTACATAAAACAATAAAGAAATAAAAAGAAGATTAGGTAAATTTACTTGTTTTAAATTAATGACAATTCCTCAAGCCAAAATTCAAATCAAGTCTAGAGACTAAGTTTGGGACTTTCCACAGGTATAGCCTAGAGGAACACCATATAAGAAAATTAATTTTGTTATGATTACCATTTATAAAACACAATGTTGTTGACCCATTACTTTACTTTAATAAATTGAAATATCAGATTTATTTATTAGAAAATTATGAAAGAATAATAAATACTTGATGACTTTAAAAATCCCCATAATTTTTGATCTACCTAAAAGTTTTTTTAATTTATAACTTTTACCTTCTTGTTTTAACTTGTTGATTTGTTGGACTAACTTTTGACTGATATGATCAGAGCAGCCAAAGTGAGTGAATAGTTAGATGGGGTTTATTTTTTTGAAATAATATATTACTACCAGCCAGGCTCCCCCTGGCTGGTAGTATATTTTCTAAGCGGCTGATTTTTCCTTAAGCAAAATGGCTGCTTAAATATCACCAATAAACTCCCAACCAGTGTTATCTGGCTGGGAGATAAAAAAATATCTGATTCCAAAGTCACTAAAAGTGACTTTGGTTGCTTTAAAAAAAACCTGCAGCCAGTTTTGAACTGGCTGAAGGTCAATAATATAAAAAAAAGCAGGCAAAGTTTCTGCATGAAACTTTGTTTGCTTTTAAAGAAAATATCTTGCAGGAAGTTTTAAACTGCCTGTAGGATGTATTATTAAATTATCCAAAGCCCTTAAAAGTGGCTTTGGTAATTTATTTTAATTAAATGCAGGCAGCTTAAAGCTGGATGTGAAAAATCATTTTTTATTCAAACCTGAGCCACTTTCTGTGGCTTGGGGGTTTTTTTATGCATTATCAGATTACTACCAGCCAGGATTCCTCTTGCTGGTAGTGTTATCTGACATTTGGAATCTTGAAAAAAAAATTAGTGGAAATATAAAATTCATATTATTTGATATATTAAGAACTATGAGTGGTAGAGAATTGATGAAGGTATTAATGGCTCAAAAAAAATGGGCCATTGCTGATAAGGAGAGTTCTAGAAAAATAGAGATTTTCTATGAAAACAATATGAGATGGAGTATATAAGGGGGTCTCAAACTTTATCAAATATTCCAAATAAAGATGCCACAAATTAGTACCAAACTCACCATTAGAAAATTAAATACAGCTGCCCTGGACAAGTGTATGGTGATGGTGTGTTTGAGGTCAAACACACCTTTTTTTGGGAAAAATAAGCCATGAAAACACTTCTCTCCTTCATCTTGATTAGTCAGCACTAGGTAAATACACACCATCTACTAAGATTTTCTTCACCTAATTCTCAAGGGCTTATTATTCAAAAGGTGAAAAACATGACTTCCCACCACTTAAGCAGCCCCTTCATCATACACTCACCCTTGGTCTTCATTACCATTTACTAACATGCCTCTTTCTGTCCATTTTCAACTAGAAATCACTGTTACCACTCTAGCCCTGGATCTATTGGTTAACTCTGCTACCAACTCCAATGCTGAACTTGACTTGGCTTACATGTGTTACATGCTGGATAATCGCTACTTATATTCCTGAACACCTTCCATACAACACCAACCACAATTTAACCTTGAGTGTCCTTACAACATTCCTGAAATATGCTTTAAACAGATATCTTGCACAACCTTTCCCGGATTTCTCAGTTTACTTGAATTTATAAAAGATCACTCAATTTTCAGAAACAATTCTTGTTATCCATACCAACTCCCTTGGTCAAGGCTTATAGTTAGCACTATAGGATGATCTAAATTTCTGACTCCCAACATGGGGTTTTAACCTGCTAGTTCTTTGGAGTGTCTGTTGTCTTTGGTCGGCCCTTTTTGGTTATTTTGGTCTGAAGGAATGGCTTCTAGTTCCTCTATTCTTATGGTGACTGTCATTGGGGAGGGAGGTCCTCCTGCTGTGATAGTTAGTGAGTGTGTTAGGATCAAAAATTGGGATGTTACCAAGTTTAATAATGAAGATGTGAAGTGGTTTCTGTAGAAGTATGAGGCTGCTGCTAGTGTCGGTGGTGCTTCTTACCTGGATATGGTGAAGAAAATTATTTTCTTCAATGGTGATAGGGAAGTGGAGAAGGAGGTGGTAGCCATGTCTGGCTACAAGAAGAGGAATTGGAAGTTTTTGTGCAGGGAGATGGTGGATAGATGGGGTGTCAGGTTCACAATGGTGGATCTGAATAAGGTTCTCGGTGAATGGAAATATTATGGTGGTTTGGGTAGCCTGCACAGTTACAGGAAGTTTCTGTTTCAGTTTGACCCTGTAGTGGAGTATTTGGTGGAAGTAGAGGAGTTGGCACATGAAAATGCTGCCAAGGATGTTTTTGGTCTGCCCTAGCCAGGAATGTCAGGATGAATGTATTGAAGAAGCTTTCAAGGAAGGAAGTGATGAAGAATCTGGATAATGGGGGTTAGAAGTTTCCTACCTTGGATAAGGTGAAAGAGGCTTTGGAGGCCTGTTTAAAGTTATTGGCTGTGGAAAACTATCAGGAGGGGTGTGCCAAAAATGTCAGCAAATTCAGTGAGGCTTTGGCTGAGGAGGAAGTTAAGATGAAGAAGGAAGAGAAGAAGGTGGTGAATTTTCCCAAAGAGGAGAGGGCCCAGTGATGGAGCAACTGATGGACTTGACCAAGCAGTTGCACATCTTTGTTCAGAAAACTCAGAAGGTGAATAGGGCCTCAATGCAGCAGGCCAAGCATTTTAAAAGGAGAGCAGGTGGTGGTAGTTATCCTTGGGTGTGCCCCTATTGTAGTAGGAGGGGGAACTGGTCAAATGATTCTTGGGATCTGAAAAGAGATGTGTCAGAGGGAAAGGTGGAGTTTGATGGCAGGGTGTTCAAGTTCGCTGATGGTTCATTTGTGAAGCCCAGTGAGGGGAAGGCTCTTGTTAATCTGGTCAGGAGATGGAGTGGTCTCAATCAGAGGAGGCCAAGGTTTGAGAAGATTTCAGATCAGGGGAAGTCTTCTGGCAAGGAATGTGTTGATGTCAAGGAGAAGTGGAAGGAGGTCAATAAGGTCTCTTTAAATACTTCTTATGGTGGTTTGGATCTGTATTCTTGTGAAGCACAGTCAAAGAGGGAATGTTTGGCTGGTGTTTATTATGTTGATTCTGGGAGAGTGGATAGTCCCAAGAGCACTTCACAGGCTTAGCCTAAGCCCAAGGCTCCCAAGGTGGATCCAAACACAGGGTGAAAAATAATACAACTTGTAGGCAAGTTGTTTTTTAGTGATCTCATAGTAGCCCATGATGTAATCCTTGAGGAACCTTTTTGAGGGGTATATGAGTAGAAATACATTAAGTAAAGATATTTTGGAAACACTTGTATATTTCTTTGCTACCACCCCCTTCCAAAAGCATGATTTAAGGAAATATGACATATACTTTATTTAATATTCAATATGCAAGCAAAATGCATATTTAATAATCATTCATATTGCATACTAAATATAGATGCAGAATGCATATCCAATATAAACAATATATGTAAAAAATTTGCAAAAAAGACGCATATGCAAAATTCAAAATATGCATATTCAAAATGCAAAAATATGCATATGCATATGAAAAATGAAAAATATGCATATTCAATATTCAAAAAATATTTTATGCAATATGGTTATAATATGCATATTTCATATGCATAATATACATGTATTCAATATGAAATCTTATTTGGTCATGAATATGACTGTCAAACCAAAATCACAATCGCCCTCATGAATTTTTACACTTGACTAGTAGTATGGGGAATAAAAGATAAGGTCAAGCAGTAAAAGAATGCTGTGTGCATTCATTTTTGGGCAGTGGAAATCAGAAGTGCAGAATTATGGTTGGTGCCCATAATTTAATATGATTCTTTAATATTGAAATGACTTTTGGTCAGTTGGTATTTGATTGAGCTGTGCCATGGTCTTTTCTCAGTATTGTCATTACTCCTTAATATTATTGAATGATTTTCAATATTGACATTTCATTTTGTTTGCTTTTGAAGTTGGCTCTATTTTAAAACTGTCAAGATAATTTTAAACTTGACTTGCATTAATGCTAGTCAAGTATAAATTAAGTAATTAAAATTTTAAACTTTTATTATGAGTACATGTTGGGTGCAGTTATATCAATATTATCATCACTAAAATAAAATACTTGATTATATATCATGATGGCTGATTTATTGAATAATTTTCAATTTTGATAAAGTCTGTAGGTCATATTTTCAAGGGCATGTTGGCTGGTTGGGTTCTGTCTCCATTTAAAAAACATCATATATTTGATAATAATGAGATGATTATATATACAGTGCTCTGAACACTTTGTCTTAAGTATATGGTGTATTTCATGTAATAAATTTTTGTCCTCCATCTCACTCACAACAATCTTGAAACTTTGTGTTCTAATGCCTTGATAACTCTTCAGATAGTCAAATATTTAGTTCATCTATAGCACTTTCTAATCCACAGTGCCACACCCTCATAAAGGATGATATTCCCTTTGAAGGACAGAACTTTTGACACTATGACAAGTCCAGAGTTAAAAAACATTGCGATGATTTTGTAATAAATTTGGTTTACATGATTAATGATTAAATATTCTAAAACCTGACATATACTGTGGCATTTCACATCTGGGTATGCCACTTAGGTAAAAATTTGATTGAATATTGGTTGAAAGGAAATTTTGGTGTTACCTGGTGTTAATTTGGTTATTATGGATATTTTTGGGTTGATTTGTGGCATTTTGGAATGGTTATATGATGGTATTTTTCTTGTGATTTGATGGTTTTATGGATTTTAAAAAGGTCATATTGGATTTTCGGGGTGATTCTCCAACTTTGGGTATTTTTTGGGGCTCTTTTAGGTTTATTTTTGAAGATTAGTAGCAGCTTTCTGGATTATAAGGCTGGATATTTAGAATTTAGGAAGGTGATTTTTATCATTGGATAGCACAGAGTTTTCTCTATCTTTTATGTCTTGATGGTTTTTATGATATTTTACTGTTTTCTTAGTGTTTTACTTGATTTAGTGACTTATAGTATTATTGGTGGATATGGTGTGCTGATGGAATGGCCACTGAGCTCCAGTGCTCCGGTGCTCTCTTGTTTGCTCTGGTGATTTTCCAGTGCAAAAGCAAAGTGTACTGGAAAAATTCTGTCATGGTGGCAAAATTATCTCACTGTGGCAAATTTATCTCACTCTGACAAAATTAGCTCATTATGGAAAAAAGAGCTCATTGTGGCAAAATTTGCTCACAATGGGAAAGTTTGGTCACTGTGCCAAAGTTTGGTCACTGTACCAAAGGTTGGACACTGTACCAAATCTTGGTGACTGTGGAAAAATTTGGCTATTGTGGCAATATTTGGTTAGAATTTATTATGCTTATTAGATCAGTAGTTTATTGTAGATCCTATGCATGTAGGGTATTGTTGGAAAGGTCAGGATTAGGAGAATCAGATAGAAAGGGGGGAATATTAGGTTTCTACACTTTTTTGTCTTTTCAGTTTTGATAAGAAGGGTGTTTTTTGATGTAATTAACAACCACATTCATATTTGTCATTTCTCAACATTTTTTTTAATAAAATTGTAATACCCTTATAACATTTATACTTTTTAACCACATTTAAAATATAACACAACAATAAAATTTTAATGACATATAGGGTATCTTTGGAAAGGTCTCAACCTCAGGGACTTGTTTTTATTGTTATCTCATTAAAAATAAAATCTTATAAAAACATAAAAGTCTTTCTTTACAGATCTTTCACTGATACACCTTAATTGTTGTAATCAGTATTTCTTTCTCAACAGCTGTATTTCCAAATCTCAATAAGCATTTATACAATCAGTTTTTCATATTTTTTAATTAATTTAAGTAGACTAGCTAGCTTAGTTATTTTTGCAACCCTTATTTATTTAGAAGGACAGGGTTTTCTTTGGTTTATCCAACTCCTTCAGATTCTTCTTACAGCAAGGTGACTGTAAGAGGTTTTCTACATAGGTGGTGCCCAACATGGGGTTTTCAAAATCTCTAGCTTTTTCTAGGACTTTCTTAGCCTGCAAGAGGCATATTCTTTGGAGCTCTTATTGAATTTTCTATCCTAGCCTGCAAGAGGCTTGTTTATTTTTAACGGTTTAAATGCTTTCCTTAATTTATTGGGATGTCTTCTGCTTCTGCCTCTTGTTCTTCTCTTCTTCTTACTCCTTCTTTCAGGATTGTTTCTTGGGATGGCCCAAAGTTTTATTGGGAGGAGGTTGAATGTCTTATTATTAGGTATAAAGCTGCTGCTTTTGTTGATGGTGCTTCTCATGTGGACATTGTGAAGTAGATTAGGTTTTTTATTGCTGATAGGGAGGTGGAAAAAGATTTCATTGCTATGCAGGCTTTTAAGGACAAGGATTGGGTGAATTTGTCAAAGGCTATGGTTGATAGATGGGGTGTTAGACTTACTATGTTGGACCTTAATAAAATTGTTGGTGATTGGCAGGCAAAGGGTGGAGTTTCTTCTATGGCTGATTTTATAAAGTTATGCGTTTAATTCAATGAAGTAGTTGAATATCTGATTCTGGTGGACAAATTGGTTCATGAAAACCAAGCCAAGGATCTTTTCTGGTCAGCTTGTAGTAGTGATATTCAAATGGACGTCTTGAAGGAACTTTCAAGAAAGGATTTAATGAAGGAACTACCCAATGGCAAAAAAAAATTACCAGCATTGGAGGTTATTAAGGAGATTATCCAGGCCCATCTAAAATTAATGGCTTTGGACAAATATCAAGAGTCATGCACTCAATATTTCAGCAAGTTTGGTGAAGTTTTGGCAGAAAAAAACAATATCATGGTCAAAGCTCAAGAGGCCAAGAAGGCTCAAATAAGACTACCGGTGATAAAAGTTGAGGGTACTGTGGACAACAAGATGTTCAATCACTTGGCCAATTTAACTAAACAATTAAAGATTTTTGTCCAAGAGACTCAGAAGTCCAATAAGGCCCCAATTGCTTCTTCATCAACTTCAACCTCTTATCAATCTAGAGGATGTGAACGTCAAAATTATAATGGCAATAGAAATGGAAACCGCTTCTCAGGCAATAATAAGAATGGGAATGGTAATGGTGGTAATGGTTTTAGAGGTGACTATGATGAGCCAAAGGTGTGCTCCTACTGTAATAGGAGGGGGCACAGAGCTGGAGTATGTTTCATTCTGGATAAAGACTTGTTTGCTGGTAGAGTTTTATTTGATTGTAAGGTTTATAAATTCCCTGATAGATCTTTCATCAAGCCCAGTGATGGACAAGTGCCTTCCAATTTGGTTAGAAGGAATATGGCAGTTGAAAGAAGAGCCTGGTTTGAAGAGTTGAAGGATGATGATGATAATTCCAAGGGTGGTAAAAATGGTGATGGTAAAAGTGGTGGAAAAGCTGACAAGTGTAAAGAGGAAGAGGGCAGTAACGCCACATTTTCAACTTCTTTTTGTGGTTTGGAGCTGGCAACAGTTGCTATAGTGGAGGGTAACTTTATGGCTGGAAAATATGATGTTAATGATGCTAGAAGAGCAGCTGCTACTAAAGCTAAAAGTAGCATTCAGAGCCAAATAAGGGCTAAACCTGGCAAGGAAATTAACAAGTCAAGAACTTACTCTAAGGACAAAATTTATAGAATTCAGAAGGGGATGGCTGATATGGGGCCCCCTAGTTATGGAAAATTTGATTTAAATGGTGAGCCTATGCCAGATGATGATTTGGATTCTGAGGAGTATGTGCCTTTGGCGTCACTACCCAGACCAAGTTTTAGCAGTCCCATCCCAATGGAGGGAGTAAGAAGGACTAGCAACGGATTGGGATTAGTGAAAGAAGCTGGTGATGGAGCTAGGGATTTTTGTAATGAAGATGGCAATGTGGGTCCTCAAGCAGTGCCCAGGGCCAAGGTTGATAAATCAAAAGTCCAGTAAAAGTGGCCAGTAGTATCTGGTCAAGAAAATGCAATGGACAATGTTTTGAATAGGGTGAATCAACTTCAGACTCCCTTATTTTTGGGGGAGCTTTTCACTGTTAGTCCGGCACTTGCAGAGAAGCAGAAGAAGCATCTGACAAGGCAACGGGTTTCTGCTGGAGAGGCGGTATATATTTGTGAGAATATTGAGAAGTTTGGGGAGGATGTTGAAACACATTTTTCTGCTCCCCTGGGTTACCTGGTGGTGACTCTTAATGGTTAAGAAGTGAAGGCCCTGGTCAATTCAGGGTCTTATATTAATTTAATTTCTTTAGAGCAAGCAACAATTATAGGCTTGCCAATTAAGACTGGTACTGTGGAAACCTCAGAGGTATTTGCAGATCTATCAGTAAGGTTCACTTTTATGTGGCCAGAGGGGAAGTTAAAACTGTTCTTGGTGGTTCTTTTTTGATGGATTTTGAGGCCTGGATTGGCTATCAGTCTGGCATGGGTATTAGTTTGGAGATTACTGGAGAGGATATGAGGAGGCTACATGTGCAGTTGGCACCTCCTGGAGATGAAGGTTAGGAGACAGTGCCAGGGATCACTACTCTGTGTCAGTGTTGTACTTGCACCAAAAAGTGGTGTATTAAAAAGATGGCTTCTGGTGAATTGTGTTTAAAGGGGGATTATGGAGACCCTCATTTTTTGGTGTAGCAGGGGCTGATCACTCTAATGTTGAAATCTCTCCCCAGCATGAGATCCCAGATTTTAATACATCAGCTCACTTGGAGATAATTCAAGTGGATTCTCAATTATTTTCTGTTAATAATACATTAAATTGTCATTATATCTTCAATTTTTTGGTTTGTCTCACTTCTCTGTCAAGTTATTTTATCACATTCAAGAATGGATCAAGAGGGAAGATGGGAAATATTATGTTGAATAAAAATTGGAATGTTTTATTTTCTGACCTCCAGAAAGAGGGTAAACTGCAATTATTTCATCAAAATTCTATAAAAAATCTTAGTATAATTAAAACACAAAAAAACAGTTTTTGTGATAATTTGATTCCAGTCCTTGAGCAAGAGGATAGACTGCCAGCTTTTTTTACAGGTGATTTTATGATGGATAAGGGAATTAAAGGTTTGGGAAAATTTGTTGATAAATTAGATGAAGGAAAAGGGAAAAAGGTTTAATATAAAAATGTAATAAATTATCATTCTTCTTATTTTTGATTCTGATTCTGCTGATGAAGAGAATTCCTTTAACAAAATTTTTAATGGCAACACAAAAATAAATATTTCACCTCAATTTTATGTAGATGTGGAAGCAGCAAAATATAAAAATGTAGCAAATAAAATCTAGACAATTAATGAACTGCTACTAACTAAATTAAATCCGCCTTTGAGAAGACCAAGGCTATCAATAGATCCTTAAATTTTCCCTAGGTGAAGAATCCACCAAAATTTTCTGAAACATGAAGAATCACTGTTGATATATTAGGTGATGTAAATTTTGGACCTGATGGTCGGTTGTCTGGAGAAGAGAAGAAGTCATTGTTGGATGTGATGGTCAAGAGAGAGAAGGCCATTGCTTTTGTAGAAGAGGAGAGGGGTGAGTTGAAGCATTCTTATGGGGAGCGTTACAAGATTCCTGTGGTATTTCATGAACTGTGGCAGCGAAAACCAATCCCAATTCCGGCTGCATTAAAATAAGCTTATATTGAATTTGTTAGAGAACAGATTTGCACTGGACTGTATGAGCAATCATCATCAAGTTATTCTAGTCTGGTATTTTGTATCAAGAAACCGAATGGCAAACTTAGAGTAGTTCATGATCTCAGGGAATTAAATAGGGTTACAATAAAGGATGCTGGGATACCACCTAGTTCTGAGGAGTTTGTGGAAGCATTTTCTGGAAGAGTGTGTTATGGATTAGGAGATATTATGGGGGGATGTGATGAGAGTGAGTTGCATCCAGACTCTGGGCCTCTCATTACTTTTGATACACCACTAGGATGATTACAATTGTCAAGATTACCTAAAGGAGCAACAAATTCAGTTGCCATTTATCAAGTTCAGATGGCTTGGATTCTTCAAGATGAAATTCCTCAATATTCTGGAATCTTTATTGACGATGGAGGAATTAAAGGACCTTCAACATATTACAATAATGAAGTGTTGGAGAAGAGCCCAGGGATACAAAAATTCATCTGGGAGTATTCAATCACTTCAGAAAGGATCTTATTTAGAATTGAAGAAGCTGGTTTAAATATTTTGGGTTCAAAATTTTCATGTTGTGTGCCAGCTTTAGAGATTTTAGGTCATGTGGTATGTAGAGAGGGTAGGATTTTGTCCAAAAATAAAGTGAATAAAATTCAGTCCTGGCCAAGACCCAAGAATATGACCAAAGTTAGGGGGTTTTTAGGTGTATGTGTTTATGTTCAAAAGTTTAACAAGGACTTTTCTTCATTGGCAGCTCCATTTAGAAGGTTGAAGAGAAAGGATTCAGACTGGGGGTGGGATGAAGAGTTTGAAAGGGCATTTGAGAGATTGAAGAAGGTTGTGGGGAAGGATTTAGTCCTGCACAAGATAGATTATGGAAAAGATGCTGGTAGGATTTATTTAGCAGTTGACTCAAGTCAGGTTGCTGCAGGGAAAGTTTTGTCTCAGATGGATAAAGCTGGTTACATTAGGCAAGTTAGGTATGAATCTGTGGTATTCACCAAAGTCGAATCAAGATATTGTCAGCCAAAATTGGAACTGTGTGGAGTGGCAAAAATTTTAAAGAAACTTCGAAATTTTTTGTGGGGCCAACACTTGAAATGCAAGTGGATACAAAATCTTTAATTCAAATGATTAATTACCCAAGTTTACCAAATTTACCTATGAAAAGATGGGTAGCATTCATTCAACATTTTTCTTTTGACTTAGTTTATAATCCTTGTAAAACTTTCACTATGGCAGATGTTTTTTCAAGAAGACCACCCACTGAAGATGATTCAGACTCAGAAGAGTTCAATGAATTTATACCTATGATTAAAGCAAGCACTAAAGGAGCTGAAGACTTTCCATACCTCACCCATGAGTTTAAACTGGCAGGATTATTGTGTGAGATTATTATGGCAATGACCTCCACCAAGAGGATAAACTGTAAAATTATTTTTATGAGGATAAAATTGATGAAATTGGTGTAGATAAATTTGGTAAAAAAGAGGTAGAAGAAGATGTTGTGTATATAGATGAAGAAGGAGTGGTAGTTTGGGATAGTAGTAGGTTAAGGAAGGGTTTATATTTTGGAGAATTAGATAATTCAGTTAAAAAGAGGATGGACAAATCTATGTGTTTAAAGGGTGAATAAGAGAAAGAGGTATTTTTGAATTAGGTTCCTAAGAGATCAAAAGGTTTAGAAGAAGAATATTGACATAGTTCAATCAAAAATTAAATTTGTGGTCAATGTCTATTGGCTCATTTATGTGCAGGTGATATTGGTGATAGAGAAGTGCCCATTGATATAATATTAATTAATTTTCAAGATAAAGTCTGGGGTCAGACTGGTTTTTATTTGTTGTTGGTAAAATATTTATTGACTTTAGAAAGGAAAAGACAATGAATGGGTGGCTACAAAAAGGAATTCATCTATGTTTTACTTTTCCGGTCAAAAATTAATGAAAAGGAGGTATCCAAACCCTCAAGTAGTTTTATCTAAAAAGAAAAGGCAAGATTTAGTATTGAAATCACTGCATAAAGATCTTGGGCATAGAGGCGTTAAAGAAACTTTCAGAAGAATTTCTGATCAATTTTGGTGGCCTGGCATGAAGATGGCTGTTAAACAGTGGGTTCAGTCATTTGAAGAATGTCAAAGAAGAAGTTATTTAAGGAAAAAAGAACCTGGTCATGATACCAGAAAAAATACTCTCTTTGGAAGGGTTAGTTTGGATGCCGTTCATATTAAGGAGGGAAGGTTTAAATATTTAATTGTAGCCAGAGATGATTTATTTGGTTGGGTAGAGGCAGAGCCTCTTATTAATTTGACTTCCAAAAATGTGGCAGAATTTATTTTGAAAAATTGGGTGTATTGATATTGAGTTATGAAATTGGTAATGGTAGATGGAGGTCCTGAGTTTGGGACAGAGTTTAGAGAAGCTATATCAAAAGTTGGGTCAAAGGTTAGGGTAGAAACCCCTTATTATCCTGAAGCTGAAGGTATGGTTGAAAGAGGTAATCAAGTTATTAAGTACGCTTTAGTCAAAATGTGTGGGTCAAGTGCTGAAAATTGGAGGTGTTATTTACCTTTAGTTTTATTTGCTGATCAAATTACTGCTAAAAGGACAACCGTATTTTCACCCTATGAACTTGTTTTACTGGTTGATTTGTAAGCCAAATCATATCTTGGAGTTGACTGGGATACAGTCAAGACTACTGAAGAGTTATTATGTGCAAGAATGATGCAGCTAGAAAAGAAAGAAGAGTACTTAGAAAAGGCATATTGGCAGTGTGGCATTCCAAATCTGGGTAGGCCACTTAGGTGAAAATTTGATTGGAACTTGGTTGAAAGAAAAACATGGTGTTACCAGGTGTTAATTTGGTTGAAGGGAGTTAACTTGATTTTTTTTGGGTTAATTTTTGGTGTTTTGGAATGCTTATATGTGGTATTTCTTTTGTGATTTGATGGTTTTAAGGATTTGTACTTTTGTTGAATGAAGTGTGCTCTTGGAATGGCCACTTTTTTTCTGGTGTGCTCTGGTGCGCTCCAGTGCACTCCGGTTTGCTCCGGTTATTTTCCGGTGCAAAAGCAAAGTGTACTGGAAAAATTCTGTCATTGTGGCCAAGTTTGGTCATGGTGACAAAATTAACTCACTGTGGCAAATTTAGCTCACTCTGGCAAACTTTTCTCACAATGGGAAAGTCTGATCACCAGTGTAAAGTTTGGTCACTGCAGAAAAGTCTGGGAACTGTAGAAAAGTCTGATCACCAGTGCAAAGTTTGGTCACTGTTGAAAAGTCTGATCACCAGTGCAAAGTTTGGTCACTGCAGAAAAGTTTGGCTATTGTGGCAAAATTTGGTTAGAATTTATTATGCTTGTTAGATCAATAGTTTATTGTAGATCCTATGCATGTAGGGTATTTTTGGAAAGGTCTGGAGTAGGAGAATCAGATAGGAGGGGGAGAATATTAGTCTACTACAGGTTTCTTTGTCTTTGAGTTTTTGATATTGAGAGTCTTTTTGGATCATTAATAATTTTTAACATATAACAACAAATTAAAATTAATTATAATACCCTTATAACATTTATATTTTCTAACACTTTTGAAATACAATACAACAATTATATTTTCATTATATATAGGGTACCATTGGAAAGGTCTACATCATAGGGATTTGTTTTTATTGTCATCTCATTAAAAATAAAATCTTATAAAAACATATAAGTCTATCTTTACAGATCTTTCACTGGTACACCTTAATTGTTGTCATCAGTATTTCTCTTTCAACAGCTGCTACTTGTAAATCTCAATAAGGGTTCATAAAATCAGATTTTCATCTATATTTTAAATCAATTCAAGTAGACTAGTAAGCTTAATTATTTGAGCAACCCTTATTTTATTTTATAAGGACAGGGTTATCTATGGTTTATCCAACTCCTTTGGATTCTCCTTACAGCAAGGCAACTGTAAGAGTCTACCTACATATTTGGCACCCAACATGGGGTTCAAAATCTCTAGCTTTTTCTAGGACTTACTTGGATCTAGGACTTTCTTAGCCTTCAAGAGGCTAATTCTTTGGAACTCTTATCAATTTATTTCTTTAGCCTGCAAGAGGATTTCTTATTTTAAAAGTTTAAATTATTTTCTTACTTTATTGGGATGTCTTCTGCTGCTACTTCTGGATCTTCTCTTCCTCTTAATCCTTCTTTCAGAATCAATTCTTGGGATGGCCCAAAGTTTAATGGGGAGGAGGTTAAATGGTTTATTAGCAGGTATGAAGCTGCTGCTGCTGTTGATGGTGCTTCCCATGAGGACATGGTGAAGCAGATTAGGTTTTTTACTGCTGATAGGGAGGTGGAAAAAGAGGTCATTTCTATGAAGGCTTTTAATGAAAAGGATTGGGTGAAGTTGTCAAAGGCTATGGTTGATAGATGGGGTGTTAGACTTACTATTTTGGACCTTAATAAAATTGTTGGTGATTGGAAGGCAAAGGGTGGAGTCTCTTCTATGGCTGATTTTAAAAAGTTATGCGTTAAACTTGATGAAGTGGTTGAATATCTGATTCTGGTAGACAAATTGGCTCATGAAAACAAAGCTAAGGATCTGTTCTGGTCAGCTTGCAGCAGGGATATTCAAATGGACGTCTTGAAGGAACTACCCAATGGCGAGCAAAAATTGCTGGCTTTGGAAATTATTAAGGAGAATATCCAGGCCCATCTAAAATTAATGGCGTTGGACAAATATCAAGAGTCATGCACTCAATATTTCAGCAAGGTTAGTGAAGTTTTGGCAGAAAATAACGATATCATGTTCAAAGCTCAAGAGGCCAAGAAGGCTCAAATAAGACTACCAGTGATAAAAGTTGAGGGTACTGTGGACAACAAGATGGTCAATCACTTGGCCAATTTAACTAAACAATTAAAGATTTTTGTCCAAGAGACTCAGAAGTCCAATAAGGCCCCAATTGCTTCTTCATCAACTTCAACATCTTATCAATCTAGAGGATATGAACATCAAAATTATAATGGTAATGGCAATGGAAACCGCTTCTCAGGCAATAATAAGAATGGGAATGGTAATGGTGGAAATTGTTTTAGAGGTGGCTATGATGAGCCAAAGGTGTGCTCCTATTGTAATAGGAGGGGGCACAGAGCTGGAGTATGTTTTACTCTAGATAAAGATTTGGATGCTGGAAGAGTTTTATTTGATGGAAAGGTTTATAAATTTCCTGATGGATCGTTCATTAAACCCAGAGATGGACAAGCACCTTCTTATTTGGTTAGAAGGAATATGGCGGCTGAAAGAAGAACCCCGTTGTGGCATTCCAAATCTGGGTAGGCTACTTAGGTGAAAATTTGATAGGACCTTGGTTGGAAGAAAATCATGGTGTTAGCGGGTGTTAATTTGGTTGAAGGGAGTTAACTGGAGTTTTTTTTGGGTGGATTTATTGTGATTTTTGGAGGATTTATGGTGATTTTTTGGAGGATTTATGGTGTTTTGGAATGGATATATGTTGGTATTCCTATTGTTATTTGATGGTTTCATGGATTGGGTATTGGTTTTAATGGATTTTCTAGGGCTCTCTTGGTATTTTTGGTGGATGCAGTGTGCTCATGGAGTAGCCATTTTTTTTTCCGGTGCGCTCTGGTTTGCTCTGGTGATTTTCCGGTGCAAAAGCGAAGTGTACTGGAAAAATTCTGTCATTGTGGAAAAGTTTGGTTATGGTGAAAAGATTAACTCACTCTGGCCAAATTAGCTCATTATGGAAAAAATAGCTCATTGTGGCAATATTTTCTCACAATGGGAAAGTCTGATCACCAGTGCAAAGTTTGGTCACTGCAGAAAAGTCTGGGCACTGTGGTAAAGTTTGGTCATTGTAGGAAAGTCTGATCACCAGTGCAAAGTTTGGTCACTGCAGAAAAGTCTGGGAACTGTGGTAAAGTTTGGTCACTGTAGAAAAGTCTGCTCACCAGTGCAAAGTTTGGTCACTGCAGAAAAGCTTGGCTATTGTGGCAAAATTTGGTTAGAATTTATCATGCTTGTTAGATCAAAAGTTTATTGTAGATCCTATACATGTAGGGAATTGTTGGAAAGTTCTGGAGGAGGAGAATCCGATAGAAGGAGGGGAATCTTAGTCTTCTACAGGTTTTTTGTCTTTTAGTTTCGTTAATAAGGGTCTTTTTTGATAATTAACAATATTAAACATATAACAACAATTATAATAAAAAATGTCAACATATAGGGTACCATTGGATAGCTCTCATCCTTGGTGACTCAAATTTATTTCTTTTCTTAAAAAATTTATAAAATAAAAATATAATAAAGAACACTTTTTAATTTTGTTGGGAAACTGGGTAAATCTGGGGCAGACCTTTAATAAGGCACCTTTGAACAGATCATCCCAAGGATAGTTTCTGGGGTACTTTACTGTACTTTTCAGTCTCTGGGGCAAGTGTTGCGGCTTGTTCTAAGTATTTTCTGTGACTTTTATCAGTGTAATCTGGTATTAGGTATTTGTTTTGGGGGTGTAATCATTTATTGCACTTGTTTTTTTTTCTATATTATAGGTTTCCAACACTTTCAAAGTCTTTCTCTCAGATTTTCAACTTATCCAACTCTTCAAGCTTAGTTAATTGAATCTTACGTTTACTTAGAGTGACAGGGATTTCTTTTTTTTTCCAACTCCCTTTGATTCTGCCTGCAGCAAGGTGACTGTAGGATTCTACTCTACATTTTTGGCGCCCAACCTGGTGTTCAAATTCTCTAGCTTCTGACGAAACTTACTTGTTGGACTTCTGGATTTTGGTTTTCTGGTTGGTTATTTGGTGATTCTGGTAACTGGCTGAACCAGTACAGGATCAGTGGTAGTAGGGATCTAGGTATAGGGCTGAACCCTTGCTAGATCTGTTGTTTTTGTTTTTGTTTGTTGTTTTATCCTAGTAAAGGGCTGAACCTTTGTAGAATATTGTCGGTGGTCTGGTAAAGGGCTGAACCCTTGCAGATTTTATTGGTTTCTGGTGATTTTTGGGATGTCTTCTCCATCTGGTGCTGGTGTTATTGCTGCTGCTGCTGATAGTGTCAGGCCTTCAGTAAGGATTCAAACTTGGGATGGGCCCAAGTTTGTTGGTGATGATGTAAAGTGGTTTTTAGGCAGATATGATGCTGCTGCTGGAATTGATGGGGCTTCTCATTTAGATATGGTGAAGCAGGTAATCTTTTTCATTGGTGATAGGGAAGTTGAGAAGGAGATTACTGGTTTGGAGGGTTATAAGACTAGGGATTGGAAAAGGCTTAGTAGGGAAATAGTGGACAGATGGGGGGTCAGATATTCAATGGTGGATTTAAATAAAGTTGTTGGAGAATGGCAAGTGCAGGGTGGAATAACTTCTTTAGTGAGTTATAGGAAATTTGTTGCTAGTTTTCAAACTGTGGTGGAATATCTGGTGGAGGTATAGGAATTGGCTCATGAAAATGCAGTCAAAGATTTATTTTGGTCTGCTTTTGGGAGGGATGTTAGGATGGATGTGTTAAAGGAGTTGTCTAGGAAGTGTTTGATGAAAACCTTACCTAATGAGGTGCAGAAGTTGCCTGCTCTTAAGGTGGTTAAAGAATCGGTGGAGTCTCACCTCAAGCTTTTGGCTGTGGGCAGTTATCAAGAAACCTGTACACAGTATGTCAGTAAGATTAATGAAGTTTTGGCTGATAATAACAATATTATGAAGAAGGCTCAGGAGGCAAGAAAAGCTCAGTTGGGGAAACCGGTTCCTAAGGTGGATAAGAATGTGGATAAGAAGATGGTGGATCAATTGGCTGACTTAACGAAGCAATTGAAAATTTTTGTTCAAGAAACTCAGAAGGCCAGCAGGTTTTCAGCTTCTTCTTCATCATCTTAATCAAGTACAGGTTATGATAGGAGGAATTGTGGTACTGTTGATGTTTGGATTTGTTCCTACTGTAACCAGAAGGGACATAAGTCTAATGATTTTTGGACTTTGAATAGGGATCAGGCTGCTGGTAGAGTATAATTTGATGGAAAGGTATTTAGGTTTCCTGGTGGATCTTTTATCAAGCCCAGTGAAGGTCAGGCTCCTTTGGATTTGGTGAGGAGGAATAGTATGGGTGAAAAGAGGGCTATGTTTGAGGAATTGCCTACTGAGGCTTCTTCTGTTACTGTAAATAATTCTGGAGATAAGGGGAAGGAAAAAGAGGTTAGTAAGGCTACTTTATCTACTTCATATGGTAATTTGGAGTTAGTAAAGGTTGTTAAGGCTGGTGGTGAGTGTATGGCTGGTGTATATGATGTGGAGGCTGCTAGGAGGGTGGCTGCTTCTAAAGCTAGAAGCAGTATTTCTAATCAGTTAAGGTCAAGAGGTGGAAAGGCGGATTTGAAGAAGGCTGAAGATCCCAAGAAGATTTATACGCCTAAAGAGATTCGTCAGATGCAGAAGGGGATAGCTGATATGGGTCCCCCTAGTTTTGGTGCTTTTGATCTTAATGGTGATCCTATGCCTTTGGATGATGGTTCAGATACAGAGGAGGATGTGCCTTTGGCTTCTTTGCCTAGGCCAAGTTCTAGTGGGCCAATGGAGGGAGTTAGAACTACTGTTGATGGTTCTGGTTTGGTCTCTGTGGATGGAAAGGTTCATTGGGATACTTCTGACGTGGAGATGTGTGATGTTGTTGGTAATGTGGGACCTCAGGAGTCTTCTAGGGAAAAGGTTGCTAGGAGTAAGGCTCATTATGAGAGGCCAGTGGTTTCTGGTCAAGAGAATGCTATAGATGTTGTTTTGGGAAGGGTGAATCAGCTTCAGATTCCATTATCTTTGGGTGAATTGTTCACTATTAGTCCAGCCCTTGCTGAAAAGCAGAAGAAGCATTTGACTAGGAGAAGAGTGGCTACTGGTGAGGTGGAGTATATGTGTGAAAATGTGGAGAAGTTTGGTAATGAGGTGGAGACTCATTTTTCTGCTCCTTTGGGATATTTTGTGGTTTCTTTGAATGGCAAAGATGTGAAGGCATTGGTTTATTCAGGCTCACAAATAAATTTAATTTCATTTGATCAAGCAACTAGTCTGGATTTGCCAATTAAAGCTGGTGTTGGAGGAAATCTCAGAGGGATAGGTGGGAATGCTACTGAGTTGATTAGTACAGGGGAGCATGTAAAGTTAGGTGTAGGTGGAGCTGTTGGAAAAGTTCATTTTTATGTGGCTAGAGGAGCTGTGAAGACAGTTTTAGGAGGGCCATTTTTGATGGATTTTGAGGCCAAGATTGGTTATCAGTCTGGTGTTGGGATTAGTTTGGAGATTACTGGGGAGGATATGAGGCAGTTAAATATGAGGTTGGCAACCCCAGGTGATGAAGGTTGGGAAACTAGGCCTGGTGTTTCTGCATCATGTCAGTGTTGCACTTGCATTAGGAAGAGAAAATATTTGAAGTCCTCTTCTGGTGTATTTGAGGATAGTGGTGATCATTTTGTTGGTGGCCCTTCTTTTGTAGGGTAGATAGGGCTGATCAGTCTAGTGCTGTAATCTCTCTTCAAGAAGAAATCCCGGATTGCAGTAGGTCAGCTCAAGTGGAGATATATCAAGTGGAATCTCAACTTTTTGTAGATAATATTACTTTATTATGTCAATTTTTGTCAAATTATTTGTCTGGTTTCAGTTTTTCTTCAAGTTTTTCTCTCAAGTTTATTTCAAGTTCTGAAGATGTTTTAGGGAAAATTTTTTTGGAGCGGAAAAGTTTTGGAGTGGTGGAAATGGGTCTAAAATTAAGTCCTCCCAATTGTGCACTTCTAGGGTCTCTTCTACACCTTTCAAAAACATTACCATGGCCACACATGTGAGCATTGGGGACACCCCTGGTTGTTTTTCTAGGAATAGCAAGAAACAATTTGACAAAAATCAAGAAAAAAATCTCAAGATAAATGAAAATCAACAAAAAAATTATTTATGTAAAGATATTGTCAATAGGGCTGAGCCTACTTGGCATGCTGGTAACCTCCTGCATGAGGATAGACTGCCAACTTTTCATACTTTTGATTATTCTTTTCTTATTTCTAAAAATAAAAACCAAATTAAAAATTGTCTGCATAATGAAAAACTAGATAACAATATTTTTTAAAGTTCCAATAATTCTGTTTCTAAAAACTTTAATAATTCTTTTTCAAAAAATAAAAATAAAAATAAAACTGATGAAATTTCTTTATCTGATTCTAATAATTCTTTTTGTAAAAATTCTGTTAATCTTAATTCTGATGAAGATGAAGATTCTGTTGATGAAAGGAGCTCAATTCCTCAAGTACATGTGGAAGTGGAAGCGGCAAAATATAAGAAGGTTGCTATGAAAGTTAAACCAATCAATGAAGCGCTGCCAACTGGATTGAATCCACCGTTGAAGAGACCAATTTTTTCAAGAGATCCATATGAAACTCCTTTAAGAAAGAATCCGCCTGAATTTTCTGAAACGTCAAGAATTACTATTGATAGGATTGGTGTTGTAAATTTTGGGCCAGAGGGTTGGCTATCTGGTGAGGAGACAAATTTGTTGTTGGATGTGATGGTGTTGAGGGAGAAGGCTATTGCATTTGTGGAAGAAGAGAGGAGTGTTTTAAAGCATTCTTATGGTGAACCTTACAAGATTCCAGTTGTTTGTCATGAACCTTGGCAACTCAAGCCAATTCCAATTCCTGCTGCTCTTAAAGATGATTATATTGAAGTTGTTAGGGAAAGGATTAGGACTGGAATTTATGAACAATCATCATCAAGTTATTCAAGTCCAGTTTTCTGTATCAAGAAGTCTAATGGAAAGCTTAGAGTGGTTCATGATCTTAGGGAATTGAATAGGGTGACTATAAAAGATGCTGGTATTCCTCCAAGTGCAGAGAAATTTTTTGATGCTTTTTCTGGAAGGGTATGTTATGGTTTGGGTGATATTATGGGGGGCTATGATGAAAGAGAATTAAATCCGGATTCAAGACCTCTGACAACTTTTAATACTTCTCTTGGACGGTTACAGCTGACCAGATTACCTCAAGGTGCTACTAATTCTGTTGCTGTTTATCAAGCACAAATGGCTTGGATTCTTCAAGATGAAATTCCACAGTATGCTGGTATATTTATTGATGATGGTGGAATTAAAGGTCCTTCAACTGATTATGATAATGAAGTGTTGGAGGAGAATCCAGGTATTAGGAGGTTTATTTGGGAGTATGCAGTAACTTTGGAATGATGTTGTTTATGATTGAAGAAGCTGGTTTAACTATTTCTGGTTCTAAATTTTCTTGTTGTGTTCCAGCTTTAGAGATTCTTGGTCATGTGGTGTGTAGGAAAGGCCGAATCATGTCAAAGAAGAAAGTCAACAAAATTCAATCTTGGCCGAGACCTAGAAACACTACTGAAGTTAGAGGATTTTTGGGAGTATGTGTTTATGTTAGGATGTTTATTAGGGATTTTTCATTATTGGCTGCTCCATTGAGAAGGTTAACTAGGAAGGATGCTGATTGGGATTGGGATGAAGCTTGTGAAGAAGCTTTTGTTAAGTTGAAGAAGGTGGTTGGTGAAGATATTATTCTTCATAAGTTGGATTATGGTGAAGGAGCTGGTAGGATTTATTTAGCCGTTGATTCTAGTCAGCTGGCTGCTGGTGCAGTGCTTTCTCAGATGGATAAGGGTGGTTATATTAGACCAGTTAGGTATGAATCTGTAGTTTTTACTGAGGTGGAATCAAGATATTCACAACCAAATTTGGAACTCTGTGGTGTGGCAAAAATTTTAAAGAAACTTCAAAATATCTGATGGGGTCAACATTTTGAACTTCAAGTGGATGCTAAATCTTTAATTCAGATGATTAAATCACCTAGTTTACCTAATGCTCCAATGACTAGGTGGGTAGCTTTTATTCAACATTTTTCATTTGATTTAGTGCACATGCCTGGAAAATATTTCACTATGCCTGATGGATTATCAAGAAGACCACCTACAGTAGATGATTCCGATTCAGAAGAGTTTGATGAAGATATACCTATAATCAAGGCCAGTACCAAGGGTGCTGAGGACTTTCCATACCTCCCCCATGAGGTTAAACTGGCTGGTTCTATTTTTGTTGAATTTGATGATGTTGATGATCTAGTTGATCATGAGGTTTTTTTAGATGAGGATGGTGTGGTTTTTTGGGATAATTGGAAGTTGGTTAATGGTGTTTATGTTTGGGATCTGAAGGAGGATAGTGGTGGCATGGAAAAATGTTTGAATGAGGTGGATTATGTGAATTTCAGCAAACAGCCGAATGCTCAGAGAATGATTGCTCATTCACAAGTGGGAGATATTTGGGACAGGGAGGTTCCTTTGGATGTTATATTATTGGATTTTTCTGATGAAATTTGGGGCCAGACTGGGTTTTATTTTTTAATGGTGAAATATTTGTTGTCTCTGGGAAAACAAGAAGAATGTGATGAAGCTGAATGGGTGGCTATCAAAAAGAAGTCACCTGGTTTTTATTTTTCTGGTAGAAGGTTGATGAAAAGAAGACATCCAAATCCTCAATTTGTTGTATCTCAAAGAAAAGGTCAAGAATTGGTGATGAAATCTCTTCAAGAAGATTTAGGGCATAGGGGCTTTGGAGAAACTTATAAGCTAATTGCTGATAGATTTTGGTGGCCTGGAATGAAGATGGCTGTTAGATCTTGGGTTCAGTCATGTGAAGAATGTCAGAGAAGAAGTTATTTAAGGCCAAAAGAACCTGGAAATGCTACTGGTGAAAATACTATCTTTGGACGGGTTAGTTTGGATGCTGTTCACATCAAGGAAGGTAAATATAAATACTTGATTGTGGCAAGGGATGATTTGTCTGGTTGTGTTGAGGCTGTCCCTCTTATTAGTTTATCTGCTAAAAATGTAGCAGAATTTTTGATGAAGGAATGGGTGTATAGGTATGGTGTTATGAAGTTGGTAACTGTTGATGGCGGCTCCAAGTTTGGTGCAGACTTCAAGGAAGCTGTTTCAAAAATTGGCTCAAAAGTTAGGGTGGGGACCCCATATTATCCTGAAGCAGAAGGAATTGTTGAAAGGGGGCATCAAGTTATTAAGGATGCTTTGGTTAAAATGTGTGGAAAAAGTGCTGAAAAGTGGAGGCATTATTTACCCCTTGTTTTATTTGCTGACAGGATTACCACCAAGAGGACAACTGGTTATTCTCCTTATGAATTAGTTTTTGGTCAGAAAGCTGTTTTACCAGTTGATCTTGAAGCTGAATCTTATCTTGGTGTTGATTGGGATGTAGTCAAAACTACTGAAGATTTGCTCTGTGCTAGAATGCAACAGTTAGAAAAGAAGGAAGAATATTTGGAGAAGGCAGACAATAGGATGATCAAGATCAGGGATCAGTCTGTCAGGTATTGGGATCAAAGGTTGGCTCATAGACTCAGGAAGCCTTTGAGGCCTGGTGATATGTTGTTGGTGTATAATAGGAGTTTGGAAAGTCAGTGGGGGAAAATGTTTGCTGATAGATGGAATGGACCATATAGGATTTGAGAACAGGTTTCTGGTGGTTCATATGTTTTGGAAGAACTGGATGGTGTTGTCTTAAGGAAGAGGGTAGCTGCTGATCAAGTGAAGAAGTTTTACCCTAGGGGCACAAAGAGTGCTGAAGTTTGACTCCGAAATGAGGATAAACTACAACATAAATCTTTTAGGAAATCTCACAGTCTTTCAAAAAATCAATCATTACTTCAATTTTAAAATTTTATTATGTGGTGAAAATATGAGGGGGAAACAAATTTTGTTAGGAGTGTTCACAGGGGAACCTTCTAGATTATATATTGGCAAGTTTGGGGGTAATTGATGAGTTGGCAGCTCTATTCACAATTACCCCATAATGTTTGTTTCCAACCCTTCTCTGTTTCTAGTTGAATCCTGGCTTTGTTTTTTGTTATATAGGTAGTCCTCTATGACTATAAACTGGAACCTTACGTCAACATAGCACAATCTTTTGGAAGTCTGGATTCAAGAATTTTGTTTTGTTTCATTTTTTTTTGTATTGGGGTGGATGATAACTTGTGGTCTTCAATCAATTTTACAAATTGGAGGGAGCCCACCCAGTGATCATTAGTTTGTTTTCTTGATTTTCATTAAATTATCATTTTTCAAATCATCAAATTTTCAAAAAAAAATTTTAAAAAAAATTATTATTTTCAAAATTTAATTTTCAAAAATAAAAATAAAAAAATTATTGTTTTCGAAAATTTCATTTTATGTTATATTTTTAATTTTGCTTTCCTGTGTATCCACAATCAAGGTGCACTTGGATGTGGGTATGATGTCAGGGGTTTGGCTCATCCAAATGGCTGGGGGACATCTTTTATTTTTTTATTTATCTTTAATTTTATTTATCTTTTTCTTTTATTATATATTTATTTTATTTATTCTGCTAGTCCATCAAGACTTAAAACTGAAATTCTTTTCAAGATCATTTATGATTGGTCCTAAACTTCAAGACCATGGAAAACTGAAGATGTCAATAAAACTAGGAATTATAATTGTCAAGATTTGAGGAGGATTTCTTTTAGTTAGAAGTGTTCATTGGGGAACCTTCTAGATTTTATATTGGCAAGTTTGGGGGTAATTGATGAGTTGGCAACTCTATACACAATTACCCCACAAAGTTTGTTTATATGCTTTATTGTTTATAGATTGATCTCTAGCATTGGTTTTGTGATGCAGGTGGAAGTCCTCTAAGACTATAAACTGGTGATTTTTGTGCTTGATTACTCAAGAAAATTCAAGTAGAGGTTGTTTTTGGAAATTTGAGGACCTCATGGCGACGTCCAGATCATTGCAGTTCTGGCTCAGTGGAGATGAAAGCCCACTCTCTAAATTTTCTTTTCTATAGTTGGTGATTTTGGAAATTGGAGGACCTCATGGAAATGTCCAGATCATTGCAGTTCTGGCTCAGTGGAGATGTAAGCCCACTCTCTTAATTTTTTTTTGTTGGAGGTGAATGGTAGAGGAGTTTGGAGGACCTCATGACGGTGTCTAGATCATTGCAGTTCTAGCTCAATAGGGTTTAAAGCCTACTCTTTCATACTCAGCGGATTGAAGAATCAAAAATCAAGTGGAGTCAACTTTAGAAGCAAAATTTTTATTGAAATGATGGTGGAAAAGTTTTTTATGTGATTCAGAATGGAATGGGGACATTCCATATTGGAGGGAGGATGTGGCATTCCAAATCTGGGTAGGATACTTAGGTGAAAATTTGATTGGACCTTGGTTGGAAGAAAATCTTGGTGTTAGCAGGTGTTAATTTGGTTGAAGGGAGCTAACTGGATTTTTTTTGGGTGGATTTATGGTGATTTTTTGGAGTATTTATGGTGATTTTTTGGAGTATTTATGGTGATTTTTTTTGGAGGATTTATGGTGTTTTGGAATGGATATATGTTGGTATTCCTATTGTTATTTGATGGTTTCATGGATTGGGTATTGGTTTTACTGGATTTTTTAGGGCTCTCTTGGTATTTTTGGTGGATGCAGTGTGCTCATGGAGTAGCTATTTTTTTCCGGTGCACTCCGGTTTTCTCCAGTGATTTTCCGGTGCAAAAGCGAAGTGTACTGGAAAAATTCTGTCATTGTGGAAAAGTTTGGTTATGGTGAAAAGATTAACTCACTCTGGCCAAATTAGCTCATTATGGCAAAATTTGCTCACAATGGGAAAGTCTGATCACCAGTGCAAAGTTTGGTCACTGCAGAAAAGTCTGGGCACTGTGGTAAAGTTTGGTCACTGTAGAAAAGTCTGATCACCAGTGCAAAGTTTGGTCACTGCAGAAAAGTTTGGCTATTGTGGCAAAATTTGGTTAGAATTTATCATGCTTGTTAGATCAATAGTTTATTGTAGATCCTATGCATGTAGGGTATTGTTGGAAAGGTCTGGAGGAGGAGAATCAGATAGAAGAGGGAATCTTAGTCTTCTACATGTTTTTTGTTTTTTAGTTTCGATAATAAGGGTCTTTTTTGACAATTAACAATATTTAACATATAACAACAATTATAATAAAAAATATCAACATATAGGGTACCATTGGATAGCTCTCATCCTGGGTGACTCAAATTTATTTCTTTTCTTATAAAATTCATAAAATAAAAATATAATAAAGAACACTCTTTAATTTTGGTGGGAAACTGGGTAAATCTGGGGCAGACCTTAAATAAGGCACCTTTGAACAGATCATCCCAAGGGTAGTTTCTGGGGTACTTTACTGTACTTTTCAGTCTCTGGGGCAAGTGTTGCGGCTTGTTCTAAGTATTTCCTGTGACTTGTATCAGTGTAATCTGGTATAAGGTATTTATTTTGGGGGTGTAATCATATCCTGCACTTTTTTTTTCTATATTATAGGTTTCCAACACTTTCAAAATCTTTCTCTCAGATTTTCAACTTATCCAAATCTTCAAGAATATCTTCAAGCTTAGTTAATTGAATCTTACATTTACTTAGAGGGACAGGGATTTCTTTTTGTTTTTCCAACTCCCTTGGATTCTGCTTTCAGCAAGGCGACTGTAGGAGTCTACTCTACAACGGTTTATCCAACTCCTTCGGATTCTGCTTACAGCAAGGGGACTGTAAGAGTCTACCTACAGCGGATGATGAAGATCCGAAATCAGTCAGGAAGATATTGGGATGAGAGGTTGGCACATTGACTTAGAAAACCTTTAAAAGCTGGAGATATGGTTATGGTGTATAATAGGAGTTTGGAGAGCCAATGGGGAAAGATGTTTGCAGATAGGTGGAATGGACCATATAAAGTTAAGGAACAAGTATCTGGCGGTTCATATGTTTTAGAAGAGTTGGATGGAGTGTTACTAAAAAAGAGTGTAGCTGCTGATCAACTAAAGAGGTTCTATCCTAGAGGTACTACAAGGACAGAAGTTTACTCTGCAATGAGGACAAACTAAACAAATAATTAAAATTTATAAAAATCTACTCTGCAATGAGGATAAAATAAACAGAAAAATTCATTCATTATCAAGTTTAACTCCGGAATGAGGATAAACTACTTTCTTATTAAAATTATTACTTTTTTTTACTGTGGTATGGGAGACAAAACTGTTAACAAAATTTTATGACATTTATGAAGACATTCGTTTGAAAATTCTTAAAACTCTCAAAAGCAACAAAAATTATGGGGAAGCTATATGTTGGATTGATAAATTTTTTATTGGTATAGGGTTTCACAGGGGAACCTTCTGAATTAAATATTGACAAGTTTGGGGGTAATTGATGGACTGGCTTCTCTATACACAATTACCCCACAATGTTCATTACCAATTTCTCCCTGTTTCTAGTTGAATCCTGGATTTGTTTTTTGAATTATAGGAAGTCCACCAAGACTATAAACTGGAACAAACAAAAAGACACCTCTCTTAATGCAGGATTCAAGATTTCTTTTATTTTGTTTAGTTTTATTTTCTCTTTTATGTTTTTGTTTTGTGATTTCAATATATTTCTTATATATTTTACATCTTTAAAATTATGGTTAAGGGTAATTCTCACTGGTGGTCTCTAATCATTTTTACAAATTGGAGGGAGCCTACCCAGTGATCATTATTTAAAAATTTCTACTTTCTAAAAAAATATATATAAAAACTTTTATTTAATTTATCATATTTAAATTCTCAAAACTGTGTAACCACATCAAGTTGCACTTGGATGTGGGTATGATGTCAAGGGTATGGCTCATTAATTGGCTGGGGGCATCTATTAAATTTTAAATTTTTATTTTCAAATTTTTCAAAATCTTCTTTTAAATATTTTTCTTTCTTAAACTTTCATTAGAAATCAATATTTTTATTTTATTTCTAAATTCACTCTTTTATTATAAAAAAAATTAAAATAATAATATAAAAAAATAAAATAAATATATAAATATAAAATTTTTTCTCAATTTTTTTTTAATTTTCAAATTTTTCTTTTTGGTTATTTCTTTCATAGTATATTTTATACAGGAAAAAGGGTCAAGTGAAGCTTGAGAAAAATTGGATCCCATTTCAAGATCTGTAAGTCCTACAAAACTTTAAACTGGCTGATTTTCAAGACTTTCTTTAGGGTCTTATTTTTATTCAAGATCTTTAGTCTTCTAAGACTTTAAACTGGATAGTTTTCAAGATTTTCTTAAAGAATTTGGTTCTCCTTTGGATGCTGTTAGTCCTTCAAGACTTTAAACCGAAAATTTATGAAGATTTCTTTTAATTTTTAGAAAAGACTGGTCCACCATGACCTTAAACTGGAAAGTCAAAATTCATTGGTCCACCATGACTTTAAACTGGATTATCTAAATTATTTAATCTTTGGTCAAGCCTAGGCCTTAATTAGGAAGAAATCACTATATCAATGCACATAAACGTTCTTTAGTCCACTAAGACTATAAACTGGCAATCAATTAAAAGTTTGGTCCACCAAGACTTTAAACTGGAATGTCAATCTATTTGGTCAACTCAATTTAATCTTTTAATTTATCTCTGTCCACCAAGACTTTAAACTGGAGGCTCAAACATTGTTGGATTTAGGTGCTGTTAAGCTTTAGGAGAATAAAATTTTAGGTGGTAATGGTGCTAACAAGGCATAATGGTTTAATTAGGTGATATTTGTAGCACTATAAAGTGGTCTAAAAGGTTAAAATCAAATATTGGAAGCCTGGCTAAAAGTATTTTGTAAAGGTTTCTGAATAGAAAATGGATGAAAATTGTGATGAAGGAATCAGACGTCAGGGTGGTAGTTGGATTTATTATTGTTTTATTTTAAAGCCTCACACTACGCAATATAGGGGGTGGACTTGCTAGCAAGTCCTCAACCTGAACTCAGATGGAACTCAGATGGAACTCAGACTGAACTCATACTGAACCCATACTGAACTCTACTTGAACACCCACCTAAAACTGTTCTTCTGAGTGGTGTTCATTCCTGATTGTATGGCTCCTTTATCAATAGCTCAATGTGTGTTCAATCTATGGTGAGTTTGGGTCCAAGGTTGCGGACTTGCTAGCAAGTCCGCCCCCCATATTGTGTGGTGTCAGTGTTAGACTGTTTGGTGGAAGCTTGGAGGACCTCATGGTGACATTGGAATCAAAGAATTTGGCTGAGTGGGGGGACCTATGAGAATGGAATCAAGTGTATTTGTCTCATTAGGGAGTTCCACTCTCTCATGCTGTGACATAGATGGAAGACTGGTATTTGGGAGTCTGAAGGGACCTAAACCTTGCTCTCAGTAGTGGAATCATCACAAAAAATTTTGTTATTATTATTATTATTATTATTTATATCAAGAGCTGGAGAAGAGACAAACAGCTTGAATTTGTAGAAGACCAGCTAAAACAACGTTAATCAAAATAAGCTAATTAGAAAATATAATTTCTTTGAAATTGTTTGACATCATTATCAAAGCTTTGCATTAGGAGTCTTATCTTTAGGCTATCTTCATGATTATTGGCTGGAGTCTCTTGAAAATGGGTCAAAATTTTACGCTTCAACTCAACAGTAAAGTCAAGGGAAAGATAGCAATGAAAATTATGATAATGATTAATATAATCCATCTTCACTTTACCAACATCATCAGCTCTTACATTTTGAGCCAGGAAACATTGTTTCAGTGAAATTTATAGGAGGAACTGGATTTATAGGATCTGGATCTTGAGAAGGCTGAATTAGGCCTGGATCTATTGAAGAAGATTGGACTTTGGATAAGGAAGCTTTTTTTTGAACAAATTCTTTTAAGGAAGGTCAGGATTAGACAATAGACAGGTTACTTGGTAGCAAGCACATAATTCACATGGAGAAGCTAGTTCTTTAAAGGACATTTTAAAATGATGAGATTGAAGGTTGATTTAGAATAAACTTGGTTAATGGTGTGATTGGAGATGATGGTGGTTAAAGAGAGAGATGGAAGATTTTGGGTGATAAATTATGCAAGGTTGAGAATAAGGACATTCCATATTGGAGGGAGGATGTAGCATTCTACATCTGGGTATTCCACTTAGGTGAAAATTTGATTGAATATTGGTTGAAAGGAAATTTTGGTGTTACCAGGTGTTAATTTGGTTATTATGGATATTTTTGGGTTGATTTGTGGCATTTTGGAATGGTTATATGATGGTATTTTTCTTGTGATTTGATGGTTTTATGTATTTGGAAATGGTCATATTGGATTTTTGGGATGATTCTCCAACTTTGGGTATTTTTTGGGGCTCTTTTAGATTTATTTTTGAAGATTAGTAGCAGCTTTCTGGATTATAAGGCTGGATATTTGTAATTTTTTAGGGTGATTATTATCATTGGATAGCCCAGATTTTTCTCTATCTTTTATGTCTTGATGGTTTTTTATCATATTTTACTGTTTTCTTAGTGTTTTACTTGATTTAGTGACTTATAGTATTATTGGTGGATATGGTGTGCTGATGGAATGGCCACTGAGCTCCTGTGCTCCAGTGCTCTATGGTTTGCCCTGGTGATTTTTCAGTGCAAAAGCAAAGTGTACTGGAAAAATTCTGTCATTGTGGCCAAGTTTGGTCATGGTGGAAAAATTATCTCACTGTGGCAAATTTAGCTCACTCTGGAAAAATTAGCTCATTATGGAAAAAAGAGCTCATTGTGGCAAAATTTGCTCACAATGGAAAGTCTGGTCACTGTTCCAAAGTTTGGCCACTGTGCCAAAGTTTGGTCACTGTACCAAAGTTTGGACAATGTACCAAAGATTGGTGACTGTGGAAAAATTTGGCTATTGTGGCAATATTTGGTTAGAATTTATTATGCTTATTAGATCAGTAGTTTATTTTAGATCCTATGCATGTAGGGTATTGTTGGAAAGGTCAGGAGTAGGAGAATCAGATAGAAAGGGGGAATCTTAGGTTTCTACACGTTTTTGTCTTTTTAGTTTTGATAAGAAGGGTGTTTTTGGATGTAATTAACAACCACATTCATATTTAAGATTTCTCAACATTTTTTTAATAAAATTGTAATACCCTTATAACATTTATACTTTTCAACCACATTTGAAATACAACACAAAAATAATATTTTCATCACATATAGGGTATCTTTGGAGAGGTCTCAACCTCAGGGACTTGTTTTTATTGATATCTCATTAAAAATAAAATCTTATAAAAACATAAAAGTCTTGCTTTACAGATCTTTTTCTGATACACCTTAATTGTTGTAATCAGTATTTCTTTCTCAACAGCTGTATTTCCAAATCTCAATAAGTTTTTATAAAATCAGAGTTTCATATCTTTTAATTAATTTAAGTAGACTAGCTAGCTTAGTTATTTGTGCAACCCTTATTTATTTAGAAGGACATGGTTTCCTTCAGTTTATCCAACTCCTTCGTATTTTGCTTACAGCAAGGCGACTGTAAGAGTCTTTCTACAATGCTACCAAAGTACAAGTGAATTCAGTAAAATAAAGTATGTGGTTTCTATTATTTTTAAATAATTCCATCATGTAATGTAGCTCTTAAAAAATTGGAAAGGAAATTATATGTGCAAACCTGTTAAAAGTCTTTCTTTTTCCCCCCTGTAGCCCTTCTTTGGCCCCCTGGTTACTCAGAAGGGATTCTAAAGTTAACTTCATGTATGTATTTTGTGTTCCAATTTTCCCCAAATAGCTCCTTGTGGGTTATACTCAGACATTTTCCTCACCCTATATATCCTGAGCTTTATTGCACTCTCATGACTCCTGCCCAATACCCCATGCTTCTGTAGGATACTCCCAATATTCCTCATTTGCCATAATCACCTCCTCTTGCACCCTTTTTCTTTCAGGGTTTGTGCCAGAAAAGATGATGCATTATTTCAGCATGTGACCCTGAGAATGTGGGTGTTGGGAAACGGGTCAAATGGATCACAAGTCAAGAAACTTGTTTTCAATCTGACACAAGAGTGCCTGGGAGTCAGAACCAGGTCACGTGCTGAAAAGAGGTAGCATCTTTTCAGCATGTAACTTGAGAGTGAGGCTGTAAGGAATCTGTTCAAGTAGATCACAAGTGAAGCAACTTGTGATTCATCTCACACAAGGGTGCATGTGAAAAAATTCAAGATCACGTGCTGAAAAGACACAGAATCATTTCAGCATATGAACTGGTACTGGCTCTCATTACATCTTGCTGTTTTTTTACTTCTTATATACATATATATATATATATCCTACATTCCCCTTCCTCTTACTTTCCCCTCCTCTTGCTTCCCTTGTCTTACTTCATGCACATCAGTTTTTCATTCTCTTTTTCTTCCCATATTTTACATCATCACCTTGTAAAAAAAGGAAGTAAATGTAAAAGATGGTTTGAGGTTTCCATCAATTATCTTAAAACTAAACTGATAAGAAAAGGCAAAAAATGAAAAAAATAATCTTAGAAATTTTAAACTCCCAATTGATTATGTTGATACAACTGATAGAAATCAATTAAAGGAAAAAAAAGATAAAGAAGAAAATAAAGAAGAAAAAGAAGAAAAAAAACAGAGAATTTTAAACAGAAAGTTAATGATTCTGTGACATTCATAAAACAAAATTATAATAAAAATATCTGAAGTAGTTAAAGCTGCCATTTTTTTTAAAAAAAAAGAATTAAAGAATCAAAAAATTAAAAAATTAAAAATATCTAGGTTAGTCTAAATTTCCAACTAATTGCTTTGAAATTCAAGAAATTAAAAAATTAAAAAAAATGAAAATATATAGATAAGCTAAAACTGGGTATTTTTCTTTGGCGCTTGCATTTTGAAAGGGGAGTCACAGTGCATAAGTGTAGAGTTAAATATATGAGCATATTTAAATTAATAGGAGAGAGTCTCAGTTCAAGATCATGGGAGTAAAGAGTTGGAAGATTGATGAAGCAGGAAATCATGAGTGATTAGTTAGGGTTGAATAAGTGATTGGAAGTGATTAGATTCAAGAAAATGGTCCTAAACTTGTCTGGAACACCAAAATAAGGTCAAATACTGATAAGGTCCTTTTTACTTTCTGTCAAAACAAATTTTGAGAATGATTTTAGTAATTTTCACACTCCTTGTGGGACTACTGGAGTTACTACTGAAGTTAATCTGGGGGTAGTCTGAGGGACAAAAAAACAACTTGCCTACAAGTCATATTATTTTTCACCCTGTGAAAGGTGGATGCCAGGAGGAAAGTTAGAAAGAAGGAGCTGCACAAGATGCAGAAGTAAATTGCAGATATGGGCCCACAAAGTTTTGGTGCTTATGATCTGAATGGGGATCCAATGAAAAGGATTTGGATTCTGACTATGAGGAGGATGTTCCTTGGCTTCCTTGCCAAAGCCCAGTGGGGCCAGGGTCATAAGTGAAGGATCTGGTTGGGTTCCTGTTGTCAGGAAACCTGTGGATGGAGGTGCTGGACCTTAAGAGGCATCAAGGCCTAAGGTGGTGAAACCAAAATCCCATTTTTAGAGGCCATTTGTTGCATGAATAGTTGGTGTGATGGACTATGTGTTGGAGAAAATCAATCAAGCAACTATATCCTTGACTTATGGGGAGTTTTTTGCTATCAGTCCTAGTTTTTCTAAGAAGAAAAAGAAGATGTTGGCCAGTAGAAGGGACTCTTCTGAGAAGGTGGAGTTTGGTTGTGACTCTGCTGATAAGCTTGGGGAGAACTTAGAGAATCATTTCTCTGATCCTTTGAGGTTTGTCAATGTCACTCTGAATGGCAAGTCCATCATAGATTTGGTTGATTCTGTCTCTCAGATTGTCAGTGTATCTAGTATATAAGTATGATTTAATAGAATTTATTAATGTTCCTACTACTTATTAATAAATGATTTAGTGATTAAACCTCAGGGGAAGACTAATGAAAAAGTTATATTCAAATAAAACTCACAATAGGGGGTGTCAGTTCTGGCAAATCCGCACTTAAATTTGACCAAATCCGCACTTAAATAAGTGCGGATTTCCAAAACACACTAGCCCCAATACTGGTGGATTTCAAAATGAAATAAGTCACTTATTTCACTCAAATCCACACTTTCTCAACCAAAAGTGCTGATTTCACCATCAAGTCCCATTTCACTGATTTGTCAGCATCATCCCATTCATACGCAGCACTCCGCAGAATAACACTTCATAACTCAAAACATCGTACATCACTTACATCTTCATATCATATCATATAAGAGTCATGCCTTCCTCACTTTCAAATTGTGATAAATTACATAAAGCAATGACTTTCATGGCGCTTGAACTGCTCTTGGACTCTGATTCCGATTCTGATCTAGAAGAAGATTTTGTCGTTTTATCAAAAATGGCCATGAAACGTTACCTTCTTTCCAGAAAGCCTCAAGTACTTCATACCCCCAAGTACACCATCCAAACACTTCTTAAACTATCTACACCCAGTTTTAGATGGCTGTTCAGGACTTCTCAGGAATGTTTCCTTAAATTGCTTGAGCTTATTCAGGATCATCCCATATTTCACAATAATTCTCAAAAAGAACAACAACATCCTTCAATTCAATTGGCCATCACACTATGTTGTTTGGGTTCAAATGGTAATGGAGCCGCTTTGAAACGTTTAGAAAATGTCTTTGATTTAGGGTATGGTTCAGTTAACACTTATACCAAACAATGTATCACTGCCATCAACTCCTTGGAATCTCAACTTCTCACCTGGCCAACAAAAGAAGAGCGACTTGAATCATCTCAGGTTATGCAAGCAGAGGGCTTTCCAGGATGTATTGGTTTTGTTGATGGTACTACTATTCCTTTGAGCCAGAAACCTGCTCAAGGTGGAAACAATTACTTTGACCGTAAAAAGAGGTAGATTATTTTTAACTCCTTTCATCCTCCTTGAAACTAACACAAACAAATATATCTTCTTTATAGATATTCAATTAACGTTCAGCTTATATGTGACGTAAACAAAAAATTTATATCATTCTTTGCTGGCTATCCTCGCTCATGTCATGACTCCTACGTCTTCCAAAGAATGCATATTTCAAATGAACCTGAAAAATTCTTTGATGAAAATCAGTATCTTCTTGCAGATTCTGCTTATGTGAATGGAAAGTATGTACTTCCTGCTTTTCGGGGAGCAGCTTCAGAAGACAGTCAAAATGCCAAATTCAACAATCATTTGGCAAAGTCAAGAGTCCGTATTGAACATTCTATTGGAATCTTGAAAGGCTGTTTTTCTAGTTTAAGGGAATTAAGAAGTCCTCTTAGAAATAAATCTGAAATGGAGGCGGTGATCAACTGGATTCTGTGTTGCACTATACTTCATAGCCTACTTGCTGACCTCAAAGATCAATGGTTAGAGCTGTATGAAGATGAACAAGTTGATTCACCTCCGACTATATCCAACACTTCTATTTCTCAATCAACTAGTATAAGGGCGAAAATCCTTCCAATAACACTCCAACATTTTTCAACACAATTTTAATTTTTTTCTCTTTCTCTTCAAATTATCAATTTGCATGTATTATTCACTGAGAATGGTAAATTTTTTTGCATATTTTTGTGGTTTTTGAATTTGCTTTTAAAGTCTTATTTTTTTTTCTCTCTGTGTTTTCTTTCATCAACTCAACATGAAATCGCATATTTTCAGCAAACGCATATTTTTTCAGTCACTCAAAGGTTGGGAAAGAGTTGGAAGGGAAGATTAAGGGTTCCGAGGCATTTTAAATGAAGAAAAGGGTCTGGGAGAGGTTGAGAGGGGTGAAATGGGGATCAAAAGAGGATGGCATACAATGGGGCTGGGAGGATAGCGAAAGGCATGGGGAGGGAAGACAAGCATGTGTTGATAGAATTGAAAGGGATGGAGATTGGTGCAAACAGAGTGTGAAAATAGGAGGATGAACTCTGTTCTTCGGGCGAACAACAGAGTTCACTTCCATAAAATATTAGCTGAAACATAGTTTTCAATTCTGTAAAAACAGTTGTAAGTAATAGAAAAAGTCACTGATTTTTTTTATATGTAATCCTTGCTTTACGAGGAGACTTTTGTGACGAAGCAGATTTTTGAATTACCTTTAAAAGAGGATGGCATACAATGGGGCTGGGAGGATAGCGAAAGGCATGGGGAGGGAAGACAAGCATGTGTTGATAGAATTGAAAGGGATGGAGATTGGTGCAAACAGAATGTGAAAATAGGAGGATGAACTCTGTTCTTCGGGCAAAGAACAGAGTTCACTTCCATAAAATATTAGCTGAAACATAGTTTTCAATTCTGTAAAAACAGTTGTAAGTAATAGAGAAAGTCACTGATTTTTTTTATATGTAATCCTTGCTTTACGAGGAGACTTTTGTGACAAAGCAGATTTTTGAGTTACCCTTTGAGATTTGGAATGTCTGGGAGGCATTATGAAACTGGCACATAACAAGAAAAAAGATTAAAAAGTAGAAGAAATAAGTAAAAAAGAATGTAAACATGCCTGGTCAAAATATTGAAAATGTTGGAGATTGGTGCAAACAGAATGTGAAAATAGGAGGATGAACTCTGTTCTTCGGGCGAAGAACAGAGTTCACTTCCATAAAATATTAGCTGAAACATAGTTTTCAATTCTGTAAAAACAGTTGTAAGTAATAGAAAAAGTCACTGATTTTTTTTCTATGTAATCCTTGCTTTACGAGGAGACTTTTGTGACGAAGCAGATTTTTGAGTTACCTTTTGAGATTTGGAATGTCTGGGAGGCATTATGAAACTGGCACATAACAAGAAAAAAGATTAAAAAGTAGAAGAAATAAGTAAAAAAGAATGTAAACATGCCTGGTCAAAATATTGAAAATGTCAGGAAGGGGTGTGTGCCGAGGATTGATGGGTAGGTAGCGAGGAAGGTCAGTGTGTCACATGTGACAGGGATGGGGTAAGAAAGGAAGGGATGTTTTGTGGCCAAAATGTGGTTGTGAAAAAAAACGGGAAAAAAGTGCTGATTTGAGGTCATAACTGACACCCTTTTTTGAAATAAGTGACTTTTTTGCAAAATTTAAGTGCTGATTTGGTTTGAAATCCGCACTTAATTTAAGTGCTGATTTGCTAGAACTGACACCCCCTAATACTTGGATTTAAGTGCGTGCTAGTGGTGGAAAATAGATAAATAGAATATAGTTATAGCTTATATATTGATAATATCAATTAATAATGGCTTTAAAATATATTTCTAAATGAAAATAATTGTGTTATAATTTTTATTTGAATCGTAGTAAGTAATTGATGTCCAATAACCGTCAAAATCCTTCCTTACTTGTACCAAAATCCACTGGAGTGCACAGACCTTCAATCCAGATGATGTCACTGCTATCCCCGGCAATTACAGCACTGTGAGGGCCCATCGCCTCCCCATGGCGTCCACTTCAATAAGATTCAACACCCAGACCTCCATTAAGGACCCTCCATCACAATTAATGATAACACAGACCCATATCATAAATAGAAAATCCAGATGAAAGCGCATACCATAAGGAAACAGGTAAAATAACTAATCCAAAAGGAATAAAATGAAACCCAAAGCATATAAAGGAAAAAAATTAAATTTCCAAGCCCCAATAACATCCCCAAGCATCCATATTAACCTAGTAATCATATCCCAACCCATAAATTTGTGAAAATCCATCCAAGGAAGCAGATTAAGTTGTCCAAACTGAGTGTATGCACCTGAAATAGATGTCTATGCTTCTTTAGGCATTGTGAGTCCACTAGATACATCTATATTACCTAAAATAAGCAGAAAAACAAAGTTTATAGGCTATTAAGAGGCTAAAACCAACTTATAGACCTAAATATACATAATATACTGCATATTTCACTGAATATGAAATTTATGTATACATATAAGCTTATGTATGTCAATAATTACTTAGAATCACTTTAGATAAGTATATTATGACTCCATTAACACCTTAATAAGTATTATTAGGCAATGGATAATCTATTAAAACTACTATGATTTATATAATAGTGTAATAATTATATATATATGTAATATAATCATATATATTATTGTTTTAACCTTATTTTTAAAATATAAGCTTAATATGCTTAAGGTTATCTTATTTTAAGTATAAGAAATACTCAGTCCTAGGGATATCTAGGCTGACACTCCCTCACCCAAAAACAACAATAAAAAAAATTTTAAGACATTTTAATTAATAAGTAAGGAGTGAATATAAAAATAATTTTTAAAATTTCTATGTTACCTATACTGAATTAAACAGTATTTTTTTGATTTAAATCTTTTCAAGAGATTTTTAATATCAGAGATTTCATTTTCTGGAATCCACTGGCCATACTCACTTGATTTATTTTTAAATCTTAATAGATACTCAACTCCCTTTTCTTTAGTAAGGTGTCTCTTTTTAAGTATCTTTTCAATTTCTGCATTTTCAACTATTTCTTCAGGTTGCTGTTTATGCCTTCCTGATCTTCTTGGAAGTAGAGCAGTATCATTAGAATAGTATGGTTTTAAAAAAGAAATAGGAAATACTGGTTGTTTTCTATAATATGGTGCATATAGAATAACCTCAACAGCATTGTTACCAACCATCTTTTTAACTACAAATGGTCCAATGAATGGATCCTTCAATATAAAATTACCATTTAAATTGAAATGTGGTGTAGAAATAAGGACATCATCACCCTCTTTGAACATCTGTTCATTATGGGCTTTATCCCATCTTTTCTTCTCATACCCAAATGCCTTATTTATACATTCTTGAGCATGTTTTCTGCATAATTCCTGCATCTGAAGGAAAGATTTTGTACCTGTATTGAAATCCAATATAAGTAATTTATTGAGAGTTTTAGCAGGGGTATTAGGTACATAACTCAACCATAACTCAAATGGCTTTTTGCCAGTGACAGGATGTACTGTACTATTGTATGCAAATTCTTAACCTGGGATAAGGATTACCCAATCATGCGTGAATTTTTCATTGTCTTTAAAGTTAAGACCAAAAGCACAGTATCTTCTTATCATATCTTCTAAAGTTTGTATCATTCTTTCTGCTAGCCCATCATTTTGTGGATGGTGTGCTGTAGAAAGTTTTAATTGACACCCTGAAACATCCATAAGTGATGTCCAGAACTCAGAAGTAAATTTAGGATCTCTGTCAGAATCTATTGCTTTGGGTAAACCTGCTATATTTAACATTTTTGTCCACCATAAAAAAGCTAAGTCCTTTGCAGAAACCTCTTTGTGGGTAGGAATAAATTTACACATCTTTGTAAATCTATCTACAATTACCCAGCAGGAGCTATAACTCTTATGCCCTGCTATTGGAAAACCTGTTACAAAGTCCATGTTAATTATTTCCCATGGAGCTTTTGGTTTCTCCATTTGTTGTAATAACCCAGCTCTTTTTCCTGTTAATCTTTTAGATTTTTGACAAGAATCACATGTTTCAACATATTTTTGAACATCCTCAGACATGTTTATCCACCAAGCTGTGTTTTTTACTCTGGTTAATGTTTTATGGTAGTCAAAATGACCTGCTAAGATATCATCATGACATATACTTAACATTAACTCCTTCATTGAAGGGGAATTTACAATTTCATTACTTAATTTTTTCCTTTAATATATAAAACCATCCTCAATGGAAAATTTTCTTTTTTCTAATGCCTCTTTATACTTCTTTGGTAATGTTTTTATTAAAACATTCATTGAAGCATTAGATGGATCATTTAAAATTGTAGTGAGTTTACTCAAGTCAGGATCTGAAGCATACATGTCAAGAATTGATTGCATAAATTCATCCTCAAGATCTACAATATAAATGCCATAAATGTTAATAATCTCTGATTCAGGAACATAAGCAGGATTATCATTATTATTGTGCAGAGGTACTCTAGATAAAAAATCTACATTAGATTGTAAAGTTCCTGCTCTATGTGTAATATTCATCCATCCTCTGTATTCTTGTACAGCTAAATGCCATCTAAACATGTGTCTATTAGGAGTTTTCATGTTTAAGAGTGACTTAACTGCACTAAAGTCAGTTATTAACTCAAATTTTTGGTCTTCAAGGTAATAATGCAGCTTCTCAAGAGCCCATACTACTGCTAAACATTCAAGTTGAGTAGCACCATATTTCAATTCACTACTTCTTAGAGTACATGAAATATAGAAAATTACTACTTCTGACATTTTTCCTTTAATAAGTTGTTTTTGATGCAAAGCAGCACCCAGACCAATAAAACTGGCATCTGTATATAATACAAAAGGCAATTGGAAATCTGGTAATCCCAAGATAGGAGCTGTCATCAAACATTCTTTCAACTTATCAAAAGCCTGTTTTCTTTCTTTCTTCCAAAGGAAAGCTTCTGATTTCTTTATCAGTGTGGTCAATGGTGCAGAAATTAATTGGTAGTTTTTTATATATTGTCTATAATGACCACAAATACCAAGAAAAGATTTTACATCCTTTACATTTTGAGGAATGCCAATATTCTTTATTGCAGCCACCTTATTTTGGTCTACACATATTTGTAAGCCAGATACAATATGACCAAGCACTTTTAATGAATTAAACCCAAATTTACATTTTTTCAATGCAAGGGTCATTTTTATTTCATCTATTTTCTGAAATACCTTCTTTAAATGGATTAAGTGTTCATCATATTTCTTAGTGAACACTATGATGTCATCAATGTATACAATTAACCATCCCTCAATCATTTCATTATGGAATGTTATATCCATTAACTTCTGAAATACTGATGGAGCATTTTTTTGTCCAAATGGAATCCTGATATATTTATAAATTCCCATGTGTGTTGTTATTAACAAAAAGTTCTGTGAATTCTTTTCCACAGGAATTTGATGGTACTCTTTATTTCCATCTAAGCAACTTATATACTTAGCACCTTTAAGGGTAGCATGTATAGAGGCAATCCTTGGCAAGGGATAAACATCATCTACTGTAAATGTATTTAATGCTCTATAATCAATGCACAGTCTTGCTTTATATTGTTCATAAGAAATTAGCACTGGTGATATTACACAATATTTTGGTGTAGTTTTAACCTTCTTAAGAATGTTAATTTTCAATAACATCTTAATATTATCCTCTATGTCTTTCCTCTTCATTGGTGAAGCAGGGTATGGTTTCTTTTTAAGACTAGCAGGAATATTAACTATATCACAGGTTAAACTAATTTTCATCTCATGATCTTTTACAAGGCCAAGTTCATTTGTACCATGTGCAAAAGCCATTGGAAATGCTTTAATTAAGTCCAAAATATTGTTTTTCTCAGCTCCACTTATCTGAGTGCCAAAAGATGCTTTAGAAATTTCTGTTTCCAGAAGTTCCATCTCATTGGATCCTCTTCCTTTGCATGGAATATTTTTAACTGATTCAATGTGTAAGACTATGTTAAAAGAATTTATTTTAAATTTCCTTTTACCATTAATGCCAATTGTAAAATTGTTATTAGCAGGGTCTAATTTTACACCAAACTTAGTCAGAATATAATTTCCAATGATAAAACAGTTACTACAGTTAGTATTATCCATTACTACAAAGTCACAAGTTACTCTTACATAACCATGTTGATGTTTAAAGAAAACAGCAGCTTTGTATCTACAAATGGGGTGTAGTACTGATCCAAAACCTCTCCAATTTTTACTTTGAAGGGGTTCAAGCTTAGACTTATATTTACTATCAATTTTCTGTAATGTATTAGTAGAAACAACAGAACCAGCAGCTCCTGTTTCCAATACTATATTAACATTTTCACCAGAAATGATAGCTGGAACCATGATAGGTGTCATTCTAAATTTATCAGCTTGTATATCTTTAATGATTTCAGCATCCTCAGAATTCATTAAAGATTCATTTGAGTCTATATTTAATATTGGGTTTTCAAAGATGGACAAATCATCTTCCAACATACAGACTTCATTATCATCACTATATGAGATATTACTATCATAATCACTTGAATCTTTACTTTTTTCTGTTTCATTTTCAGGTTCATGCTGATTTTTAAAAATATTTATATTCTTCTCACATTTGCAACCTTTAACCCAAGGTTTGTTACACTTATAACAAGTATTTGTCTCATACTTTTTTGGTACTACAGGTGCATTAGGTTTTTTCTGTTTTTCTGGAAGTGTTTTTGAATTCTGATTTTTCACAGGTTCAACATTATGTTTATAAGTGGAATACCTTGCTTCATACTTATGGTTTAATAATATTACATTGCAAATATTAATAAAGTCAGAATATTCAGTAACATTAATTGTTCTAGCTACAAGAATGTCTCTGACAGATATGGGTAATTTATATATTATCTTATCTTTCCATAAGTTAAAATCCATGTTAGGCTCAATGGCTTTTAATATTTTATTAAAATTCATTAAAAATACCATAGGTTTGTCACCATTCAACGGATTGTACCTAGTTTTCTCATAAAGTCTCTGCTGAGTGAGCCTGAATTTAGAACCTCCAAATTGTTTTTCAACTAGTTGTTTCCATTCAGCCCAAGAGTAATCTTTACCCTCACCTAAAACAGCTTCAAACCATAATAAAGCAACATCCTTAAATAAAGAAATTAATTTTGATGTTATTTCTTTATCTGGTAACTTATATGAGAATTTCAAGTTGTCAATTCTTTGAATAAAATGTTGCCAATCAGAGCTGGCTTCCCCGTCATAAGTTGGGTACTGATCTATCTTAGACCAGTTCTTCTGATTGGATTTTATTTCACTAATCTTAGGTAAATTCAATAACTCATTTACTCTTGATAAATGGTCTTGTATTTCCTCTTGTATGGATTTGTGACTTACATTTTCAGATTTGACACTACCACCAGATGGTTTTAGTTGATGTGGTATAGGGAAGGAATGAGATTCACTTTTTCCAATGAAAGTATTATTATTATACTGAGTATACTTATGATTATCCTGGCTCATTAGTAGAGTGGCAGTTTCAATCTCAACTTTAGTCAATCTTTGTAGCAGCTCAGAGACACTTTGATTTGTTTGGGCAAAAGATAACTTAGTTCTAGATTCAGTTTTTAATAAATGTGCTTCAAAAAATTTTTCCAACTCAAAGAATTTGTTTGAAAGTTCACTATATTTATTTCTCAATGAATCATATTTAAGAGTTAGAGACAAATGTTCATTCTCTAATTCTTTATGATGTGTTGCCAGTTGAGAAATATTTAATGTTAAGGATGAAATTGTATCACTGGTGAGCTTAACTTTCTGTTCCTCACAATCAGTCATTCTATTCCACAATGCTGAAAAAATTCTATGTACAGTTGGATTATTATTAAAATACTCCATTTCTTCCTTCTCAATTCTCTCACTATCTTGTGAACTTCTCATCCTACTAGTAAGTGGTGGAAACTGAGGATTAACTGTATTATAAGTACTACTGTTGTTATTGACAAAAGACATGTCAGGTGTATCTACATTAAAACCTGATTTTCTTAAGTCCTCCTCTATTTTCTGCACAGATTTGACATCAATAATATTACCTAAATTGTAATTATCAGTATTGTGTTCAATCTGAGAGGATAATCTACTTACCACAGGATTTGTGTGAGCCATGATTTTTGGCGCTTTTGTTTTCCCTTGTAGGGGTGAACTGAGGAAGTCTGAGGAGGAGGAGGATCCCTGTTGCAGCTGTGACTGGACCATTGTTGATGGACCCAATCCCACTTCCATTTGTCTACAAGTATTTTCTCCTGGGAGTGATGTGACCCTCCTGGGGTAGGGGGTTGCTGACTTGGCTGCCCTCCCTTTAGCTCTGCCAGTGATTGATTCATTTCTGGAATCCTACCTTTCAATTGTTCTGCAATTGCTCTACCTCCTTGAGCATGAGAGACTTTGATTCCTCCAACTTCAGGACCTGTTTTTCAAGATGGGATAGTTGATCCTCCAGAGGAGGAGACGTCTTTCTTATGGTAATCTTTTTTAAGAGGGCATCTTTTTCCTCTATACTCATTTGCTCTGCCTGGGGGTATGACTGACCCTCCATGGTTATGTCCTGGAGCAATGTTTTTATTAGCTTTAGAACTGGTATTATAAGTAGGATTTTGACTTACATTGTCCTGAAGAGCACACATATTGATAAGAAAAATAATATATCACGTCTACAGAAAGGAAAACCTATTGGAATTAGTAGATTAAAAGTATTAGCAATGTTATTACTAATAAAAAAGCTCTGGAGCATACCCTGAATTTAAATATTTATTTATTTAAATAAAATGTAAGAAAAATTCAAAAAAATCTGTTAAAAATCAAATAATAAGTTTAACTAGACCTTTTAAGGGTGAATAAATAGCTTGCCAAGCTTTAACCAAATACAAATTTAGTTGGGTGTTATATTGGTGACCAAATACCAAGTGAAATTGGGATTATATTGGGTACAGTTACTACTGTAAATACCTAATTTTTATTATAAAAAAATTAGTAAAATTATTATAAGGGTTCTATTCTACAATCACTGAGTTATGATGACGCACTAATATGCAGCAGACCCAAATATTTGGTTTGTTTTGAGCTATACTAAAGTAAAAAACATATCCTAAGCCTTATACTAAAAAATCAATAATAATCAAGGAAAGACCCCCAATTGTCAGTGTATCTAGAATGTAAGTATGATTTAATAGTATTTATTAATGGTCCTACTACTTATTGATAAATGATTTAGTGATTAAACCTCAGGGGAAGACTAATAAAAAATTTATACACAAATAAAACTCACAATACTTGGATTTAAATGTGTGCTAGTGGTGGAAAATAGATAAATAGAATATAGTTACAGCTTATATAATGATAATATTAATTTATAATGGATTTACAATATATTTATAAATGATAATAATTTTTTTATAATTTTTATTTGAATTGTAGTAAGTAATTGATTTCCAATAACAGTCAAAATCCTTCCTTACTTATACCAAAATCTACTGGAGTGCACAGACCTTCAATCCAGATGATGTCACTGCTATCCCCGGCAATTACAGCACTGTGAGGGCCCATCGCCTCCCCATGGTGTCCACTTCAAGAAGATTCAACACCCAGACCTCCATTAAGGACCCTCCATCACAATTTATGATAACACAGACCCATATCATAAATAGAAAATCCAGATGAAAGCGCATACCATAAGGAAACAGGTAAAATAACTAATCCAAAAGGAATAAAATGAAACCCAAAGCATATAAAGGAAAAAAATTAAATTTCCAAGCCCCTGATAACATCCCCAAGCATCCATATTAACCTAGTAATCATATCCCAACCCATAAATTTGTGAAAATCCATCCAAGGAAGCAGATTAAATTGTCCAAACTGAGTGTATGCGCCTGAAATAGATGTCTATGCTTCTTTAGGCGTTGTGAGTCCACTGGATACGTCCATATGAAGTAAAATAAGCAGAAAAACAAAGGTTATAGGCTATTAAGAGGCTAAACCCCACTTATAGACCTAAATATACATAATATACTGCATATTTCACTGAATATGAAATTTATGTATACATATAAGCTTATGTATGTCAATAATTACTTAGAATCACTTTAGATAAGTATATTATGACTTCATTAACACCTTAATAAGTATTATTAAGCTATGGATAAGCTATTAAAACTACTATAATTTATATAATAGTGTAATAATTATATATATATGTAATATAATCATATATATTATTGTTTTAACCTTATTTTTAAAATATAAGCTTAATATGCTTAAGGTTATCTTATTTTAAGTATAAGAAATACTCAGTCCTAGGGATATCTAGGCTGACACATATTTATCTCATTTCTTTTTCAGAGGCAACTCAATTTGGCCTCCCCATAAAACCTGATATTGGTGGGAACTTGAGAGGGATTGGTGGACATGTGGCTGAATTGGTTGGGACAGCAGAGGTTGAGAATCTGGATGTTGGTGGAGCTTCTGGGAAGATGCACTTTTATATTGCAAAAGGCACTTTTAGGGAAGTATTGGGTGGCCCATTTTTGATGGATTTTGCAGCCAGGATTGGTTATCAACCTGGAGCTGGAGTTAGCTTAGAGTTGAAAGGGGAGGATGAAAGGACCTTGAATATGAGTTAGTCTTCACCTGGTGAAGAGTTTTGGGAGACTAGGCCTGGGATTAGCTCTATGTTGCACTGTCCTGATTTTTGTGAGAGAAGAAGAGAATATAGGGCTGCTTCTGGTTTTTTGGAAGGTGGATCAGGCTCAGATGGAGAGCCTTATTTTTTAGAGTAGATGGGGCTGATAACCCAAGTGCTTCAACCTCTCCACTTTCAGCAGAAATCCCAGTTTTTAGTAGGTCAGCTTATTTGGAGATATTCCAAGTTGAATTTCAGCTTTTTTTTTATAATTTTTCTCTTCTCTGCATGTATTCTTCAAGTCATTTATCAAGTATCTGTTCATTTAATTGTTTCAAGTTTAATTCTATTTCAAGTTCAAGAGGAAAGATGGGGTATATCTCTGTGGAATGGAAAAGCTTTGGGGTGGTGAGATTGGGGTCTAAAAGTAAGTCCTCCCAACTGTGCACTGCTAGGGTTATTTATACACCTTTCAAAAAACATTAACTTGGCCACACATGAGAGCAATTGCGCAACCCTGGTTTCTGTTTTAAGAAAGGCACCCCATCAAGAAAAGAAGAAGAAAAATTCAAGATATTTAAAGATAATCAAGAAAAAATCTGAAGATAAAGAAGAAAGAAGATCAAAAAAAATATTCCAAGATTATTTGGTTGAAGAGGTGAAGAGGTGAAGAGTGATGGAATTGAGTTTTATAGTGAGGAGAAAAATGAGATTGTAGAATGGAAAATCTTTGGGGCTTTGACATTGGGGTCTACAAGTAAGTCCTCCCAATTTTGCATTGCTAGGGTTTCTTCTACACCTTTCCAAAACATTACCTTGGCCACACTTGTGAAAATGGGGGAAACCCCTTCTTGTTTTTGTAGAAAGCTTGAAGAAGTCCCTGTTGTAGATGAAGATTTAAAAGCAGATGCTGCTAAGTACAAGAAGGTAGCAGTGAAGGTTAGGCCTGTCAAGGAGCCTATTCGAGTTGGGATGAAACTACCTTTGAAAAGGCCTTCTTTTTCAAGAGATCCTTATGTGATGCCTTTAGTGAAGAATCCACCTGAACTTGTGAAAACTGCTGGAATTAATGGGTAAAGGTTGAAGGTGGTGAATTCTGGTGCTTATGGGTGGCTATCTGAAGAGGAGACAAAGTTGTTGTTGTATGTGATGGTTCTGAGGGAAAGGTTAATTGCTTTTGTGGAGGAAGGAGATGTGTTGAAACATTATTATGGCTTACCTTATCTTATTTGAGTGGTTTGTCATGTGCCTTGGCAAATCAAACCAATTCCGATTCCTGCTTCTATAAGGGATTAATTTGTGGATATTTTCATGATAAGGGTCAGGATAGGGTTGTATGAATAGTCAACCTCAATTTATTCTACTCCTTTTTTCTGTTTCAAGAAGCAAAATGGAAAGCTTAGGCTGGTTCATGATCTCAGGGCCTTGAATAGAGTGACTATAAAGGATGCTGGAATGCTGCCAAGCGCAGAGGATGTTTTGGAGGCTTTTTCTGGAAGGGTGTGTTATGGCTTGGGAGATATTATGGGTGGTTATGATGAGAGGAAACTCTATGTGGACTCTAGGTCTATCAATAATTTTGAGAATCCTTTGGTAATTTTTCAATTGACCAGGTTACCTGTCACACGCCACATGACACTCGAGGCGAAAGCAGCTCATTAAATCAATAATATTGAGTCCTAAATCTATACTCGAAGCACAGAAAGCAATTCTCCATAGCAACTGCGATTCCCCTTTGTGTACTTACTATTTAACTGCGCTAGCCTAAACTCTAAATCTAAATTAGTCAATCTCCCAATAGGGTGCCTTAGTCTCCCTTTCAATAAGCGACGCACAGCGCTAGGTTCAACGAAATAGTACAGTAAAAGTTTTTCATTAAAGTTTTGTTAATTAATTAAAAAGGGGTAAATTGATCATGGACAGATATTTAGCGAAGAGGGTCTAAGTGTATGTTAGTAATGGTCAATGGAATGGGAATGGTGCAATAAAAGGGAGGTCAATGCGAGGAGGAACAAAGGATATAAAAGGGGTTGGGTATTTGGCTTGATATTCCTTAGAATTAAATTATAAATCGTATTTACATTAATAGTGGTAAATCTTTAAAGTTAAAATCATTGTTATTGTATCTTTCTTTTTATTTTCTCAATATTCATTTCTAAATCCTAAATCTTTGATTATTGAGTTTCCAACCCTTCGTGAGATCTTAAGAATTCCTATTACCTTTGAAACTATCTTATAATTCTTCTCGAACAAACATCGAACCTGTAGTTCTTACTTCGAGTGACCTTCGAACCACTCCCTCAAATCATTCCTCTGTGCTTCGAAGAAGTTTCTAAATCCCTCATCTCACTTTCAGGAACATCCTCTACCTTGTGCGTAGGTCTTCCGGTGACAGTATAATTTAATTCTCCGTACTTCTCATTCTTTGCACTACTACGTCCTTTTAGGTGTTTTTTAAAGTTTTAAAATGGCACCTGTTCAACGCACTCCTCCTCTGGGCGCTACTACTAGAGCTCGCACTAGGGGAAGGCCAACAGCCACAAGGTCTGTTTCCCGCACTCAATCTTTGGAACAACTCGACCTTAGGGAACGGCAACATTCAGTTCAATCTGCAGAAGACATCCCACAATATTTTGAGGATTCTAGTGATGAAGAAGAAGGAGAGGATACAATGCACGAGGCACCATCTGCCCCAGCCAATCACCCTTCTGGTCAATCCTCAGAACCTGGACCATCTAACTCTCTGGAAGATTTCATGAGACTTTTCATGAAAAACCTTTCAAATCCACCGTCTTCAGAGGGATCTAAGTTCAAAACTCCTTCTATGAAATCTCCTGACAAATTCAACGGAGATCACCCCGACAGATTGCGACCCTTCTTGCAAACCTGCAAGCTACTGTTCCATAATGACCCTTGAACCTTTAACAGTGACTGATCAAAGGTTGTTTACGCTTCTTCATTCCTAGCCGGGAAAGCAGCAAGATGGTTTGAACCTTATCTGATCATGCATTCTTCGACAGAAACCCACTTACTTATCAATAATTGGGAAAAGTTTGAAGACCAACTTTTTACGTTGTTTGGGGACCCTAATGAAACGGACAACGCAGAAATTGAACTTGATTTTCTTCGCATGAGTGATAATGGTAAAGCCTCTGAATATATCTCAAACTTCAGAGCACTTCAAACTTGAGTAGGTTGGAATGATGCTGCCCTTAAGTATCATTTCAAGAAAGGACTTCCTTCGAGGATTCTGGATCAATTAAATCTTCACGGTCAGAAGATGACTACCTTAACTGATTTAATGGATCGAACCCTCAAACATGACGGCGTTTATCAAGGACGACTTCAACATCGTCGATATTCCAACAAATCTCAAGGCCTAAATTTTAAATCGGGACCTTCTTCACACCCACGACCAAATCAATCCTCCTCAACTCAATCCAAACCCAATAAGGGAAAGGATAAACGTCGACCAAAAGGCTCGACCCCAGGCGATATCAGCAAAGTACTTGATATTAAAGGGGAACTTAAAGAAGCTGAGAGGAAGAGACGAGCAGATAATGGGTTATGTATGTATTGTGGGGGTAAGCACAAGTTGGAAGACTGTGTAAAGTTGAAGGAAAGAGAAGGTACTAGTTCGAAGTCAAAAAACTAGTAGATAGTTTACTTGTGTGCAAAGCAAACTATCTTATCTCTCCCAGTGCACAGAACCTCCATGTCTTAAGGACTGGAGCTGCCTTAAACCACTTGAGATTCATTCTTTTTAAGGAGGATATCCCCTTCAGTTGTCTTATAGACTCTGGAGCTTCAATTTCTTTTGTTAGTTTATCTTTTGCCGAGAAGCTTCAACTAACATTTACAGATGTAGATCAAACTCCAATCTATTTGGTCGAATCAGAGGAACCCAAATATTGGGTAAGTAAGAAAGTTTTATGGGTTTTCAACTTTCCAAACTTTCCCCCCTTCGAGTGGAAATTATCAGTCTTGGACGCCCCAAGGATGGACGATACCATTCTTGGCCATGACTTTTTAATGCATTTGAATCCCGAAATTGATTGGACTAGGGGATTGATCACCCCACGCTCTAAGTATATTTCTGATTCTTCAATGCAGGTCAATAGGGAGTTAAACAACCCGCCTGACAACTTCCCGCTAGAGGACAAATCTCTGCCAGATGACTTGCAAGCATCTGATCTTTCTCTAAATGAGCAATTGGCTAACCCTTCTAGCTCAATGACTTCACTCGAAGAGGATTTAAATTGCCTCAAAGTAATCTAATTCTGCTCTCTCAATACAGGTATCCCCTCAACAGATTCTCTCGAAGATGAAGAGGATGACCAAATCAACGTTGAAGCCATTAAATCAACTCTACCAGAAATCTACCACGATTTCCTCGATGTTTTCTCAATCCGCAAGGCCGATAAGTTACCACCTCATCGACCCTACGACCATCAAATAGAGTTAATAGGCCCAGTACCTCCGGCAGGTCCTGTCTATTCTTTATCAAAGGACGAATCTCAAGTTCTTTGAGAATAAATTGCAGAGAATGTAGCCAAAGGTTTCATCAGAGCCAGTAAATCTCCAACTGGCTCCCCTGTCCTCTTTGTAAAAAAGAAGGACGGTAGTCTTAGGTTGTGTGTTGACTATAGAAAACTCAACACAGTCACTAAGAAGAATGCATATCCTGTTCCTCCTATGTAATTACTTCTTACCCTTTTCAATGGTGCTAATTTCTTTTCTAAAATTGATCTTAGAGGCTCTTAAAATCTGATTTGCATTGCAGAAGGTCATGAACCACTGACTGCAATGCGCACTAGATTTGGTAGTTTTGAATATTTAGTTATGCCTTTTGGATTATGTAACGCACCTTCAACTTTTCAAACTTTTGTTAATGATATCTTTCAAGATGTTGTTGAACAATTTGTAGTCGTCTATTTAGATGATATTTTAATATTCTTGAAAACACTAGATGAACATATTCATCATGTTCGACAGGTCCTAAATCGTCTTTGAGATCATGGTCTCTACGCCAAGCATAATAAATGCCAATTCCACCTCAAATCAATTGATTTTTTGGGTTTTACATTGTCCACTGACGGTTTAGTCATGGATGATAAAAAAGTCCACAAAATCCTGGAATGGCCTGAACCCAAAAACATTAAATCGCTCCAAGGATTTTTGGGTTTTGCAAACTTCTATAGAAGATTTATTAAAGATTACTCTAAAACTATTTCAAATCTTACTTCTCTTCTTAGAAAAGACATTCCTTTTGTTTTTACATCTACAGCACAAAAGGAATTCAAAGCACTAAAAATGGCGTTCACCACAGCCCCAATTCTTCGACATTTTGATCCTTCTGCCTCGACAATAGTTGAGACAGATGCAAGCGATTATGCTATTGCAGGGGTCATCTCCCAATTAAATCCTGAAACAAATTTGTTTCATCCTGTTGCTTTTGAGTCACGCAAACTCATAGCCGCAGAATTAAATTATGAAATTCATTACAAAGAGCTTTTAGCTATTATCCATTGTCTTAAAAAATGGCTTTCTTCCTTCTCAGCCTAGATAGTCCTTTTCAAATCTTAACAGATCATAATGCTTTGAAATACTTCATGTCTTCTAAAGTGTTAACCAGGCGTCAAGCCAGGTGGGCTGAATTTTTGTCTGAATTTTCCTTCTCTATTTCCTATCGCCCAGGTAAAAACTGCATTGTCCCAGATATCTTGTCACGTCGTGACAACGTTTACCCACAGCGGGGGGACGCATTTGCTGACAAGAACCCAGCAAATGTGCAATCAATCTTCAACAAATCAATTTTAACGACTCATCAACTTAATTCGATGACAATTCAATCTTTTCGAAATCCACTATCCAACATCCTCGAAGCTCAGTCAAAGGACGAATATTGTTTAGGGTTAAAAGACAAAATACTCTTGAAGAAAGGGGCCAAAAGATTTAGTATTGAATCAGGTCTATTAGTCTTTGAAGGTAGAGTAGTCATACCCGACAACAATGAGATAAAATTATGGATTTTCAACAGTCGACATGATTCTCCATTAGCTGGTCATTTTGGGGTTGATAAAACCTACCAGTTAATAGCGAGGGATTTCTTCTGGCCAGGTATGACCAAGGAAATCAAGGCCTATATAAAAGCTTGTTACGAATGTAATAGGAATAAGGCTCCCCGTCACCGGAAGCATGGGTTGCTTCAACCACTTCCTATTCCCTCTAAACCTTGGGAATCTTTATCTATGGATTTCATTTCTCAACTTCCTTTTCTAATGATTTTGATGCTATATTAGTAATAGTAGATAGATTTTCAAAAATGTCTATTTTCATTAAAACCACTACTAATGCTACAGCAGAAGATTTGTCAAAATTGTTTCTAGAATATGTATTTTCTAAACACGGCTTACCAAATGATATTATTTCAGATAGAGGCTCATTGTTTGTATCCACATTCTGGACCCAACTGTGTTGACAACTCAATATCACGAGGAACCTCTCCACGGCCTATCACCCTGAAACCGATGGTCAAACAGAAAGAGTTAACCAAATCCTCAAACAATATCTTTGAATGTATGTCAGTTACCAACAAGACAATTGGACCACATGGTTACCATTGGCAGAATTTGCTTATAATAACTCGACTCATTCTTCGACACGACAATCTCCCTTCGAAACTATTTATGGACGACATCCTCAATTCAACTCAATCCATGTAGGAACTTATCATCCTGCGGAACATTATCTTCGAACTATATCACCACTTCAAGAAGAACTTAAAACAAATTTGGAATCAGCGATTCGAAGATACAAGGAACAGGCCGACAAACATTGACAATCTGCTCCTTCCTTTAAACCAGGCGACAAAGTATGGCTCGATGCACGAAACATTCAAACAACACGACCATCAAAGAAACTGGCTGAAAAGCGCTTGGGACCATTTGAAATCGACTCTGAAGTCTCTAAAACTGCATTTCAACTCAAGTTACCTCCTAAATGGCAGGCAATTCACCCTGTTTTCTATGTATCTCTCCTGGAACTGGCTCAAGAAATATACCCGGGCAAGAACCAACCCCCTCCGGAACCGGTCGAAGTAGAAGATCATCTAGAGTGGGAAGTAAGTCGTATCCTTGATTCAAGAATATGCAAGGGGAAACTTCAATACCTCGTGGAATGGGAAGGCTTCCTCAATGACTCAGACAAAACATCCTGGGAACCAGCCATCAATGTTTCTAACGCCCTTGAACTCCTAAAATCTTTTCATTTGAAATATCCTTTAAAACCAAAACCTTAAAATTTCTTTTATTTAAATTTTCTTTTCTTTTTTCTTTCTTTCTTTAAAATCTAAACACCTTTTAAATTTCTTAGCCTTGTTTTCTCTTTTCTCTCTCTTCTTTTTTTTTCTTCTACTTCTATATAAATTTTCTCTAAAAACTAACTAAAAGTAAAATCAAAAGTAAAATTAAATAAAATAAAATAAAATAAAATAAATAGAATAAACATAAACAATAAAATAAAAAGTAAAATAAAATAAAATAAATAGAATAAACATAAATAATAAAATATAATAAAAAACTCTTAAATCTCTCTAAATATTTTCTTTCTTTTCTCTTTTTCAATTCTCTAAAATACATTCTTTTCTTAAATTTAAAATTCTCTTTAAAATTTTCTTCTCTAAAAATTTTTTCTCTCTTTAAAAATTTTCTTTTCTTCAAACCATCAAATCTTGTACGGCACGACCATTTCCTTGAACTTAACTTCAACCTCTAAATCTCCCTATAATAATTCTTCGAACAAATGATTCTTCTTTTCAAATTCTGTTTTTTTCTTTTCTTTCTTCTTCCTCTCTTTTCAACTAAAATTTCATAAAAAAAAAAAAAATCAATCAACAACTTTTCGCAAAAAAAAAAAAAAAAAAAAAAAAAAAATTCTTCTTTCATTAAATTCTCAATTCAACAAACTCATCTCAATCACCAACAGTTTATTTTTCTCTCTTCTCTTACATAAATTTTTTTTCTTTTAAAACTTAAAACTTTCTTCAATTAAAATAACTTCTTTCTTTCTTATTTAAATTTCTTCTTTCAAATTCTAAAGCAAAATTTTATTTAAAACTTCTTTTTTCTTCTCTCTCCACTAAATCTTATAAAAAATAATAATATTCACCTACAATAAAAAAATAAAATAAAATAAAACTAAAATACAATTCTACTTTTCTACTTCTTTACATCCCTCTTTTTTTTATTTAAATTTTTTCTTTTAATTTTTCTCAAACCAATCTTTTCATCTTCTCCAAGACTACCCTTATCTCCTTCCTGCATTTCTCAAATACCTCCTCCTCTCCTACTGGAACCACCTCTCCAATCTCCAAGAGTTCCTCTGCCACATCGAAGGAAGCAGCGTCGATAATTGTGTCAACCTCCCCACATAACTCTTCCGCGAACCTTACTCGTCAACCTTGAAGAGGTTTCTTTGACCACACCTGGTCCAGTGTGTCTTCAGGTTCTTCGACTACATCCGTAGCCAGAGGGTTTGCCTCAGTTGGTAAGAGCGGCTCAGGCTCCCCAATCGGGTCTTCAAGGGTATTCGACGTCTAAAAAAAACTCATCAGTAACCTCATCCTTAAAAAAATAACAATTGAAAACTTTCCTCGAAGATGGGGTCAGGCTCTAAGAATAACCTTGGTGCCACCTCTACCTCTGCTTCTCTTTCCTCCTCATCGTCTTCGATGACCACCCGTCGTTTCTTGGGTGCCCGCCCTGGAACAGGGACTTCATCTTCATCTTCCTCCACCAACTCGTCGACCTCTTCCTCGACACCCCACTTCAAACTCGTGTCCTGGGTTACCCAGGTTGTGATCTCGTTATTTAGCTCCTTATCATTCTCCCCCACCGATTTTTCATCTTCAATTGAGACATCCCAAATGTCTTCGACCACCTCTTTTGTTTTAGGGATTACCCAAAACTTGGTCTTGGTAAACCGTTGTTCGATCTCTGCGTTCTTTGTCAACGCATCGCACGCCACTTGTCGCCAACGGAAAAACTCGCATTTCTGGCAAGGGCCTCGAGTCGCCGTAATTTTGACACAAAAGTATTCCATGCTTTCACAAGCCGTGCAAGTTTTTGAAAATTGTCGTGTAATCATTCCCCCATCCGCTTTAGGGTGTGGAGGCGTAGGTGTGGGAGTAGGGCAGTTCATTATAAAAAGGGAAATTAATAAGTGAGAAAAAAGTTATAGAAGAAGGGAAACTAGTGTGGGAAGATGACTCAAGCTCAACGGAGTTCGCAATTCTTATACCCGGGCATCTGTCACGCGCCATGTGACACTCGAGGCAAAAGCAGCTCATTAAATCAATAATATCAAGTCCTAAATCTATACTCAAAGTGCAGAAAGCAATTCTCCATAGCAACTGCAATTCCCCTTTGTGTACTTACTATTTAACTGTGATAGCCTAAACTCTAAATCTAAATTAGTCAATCTCCCAATAGGGTGCCTTAGTCTCCCTTTCAATAAGCGACGCACAGCGCTAGGTTCAACGAAATAGTACAGTAGTAGTTTTTCATTAAAGTTTTGTTAATTAATTAAAAAGGGGTAAATTGAGCATGGACGGATATTTAGCGAAGAGGGTCTAAGTGTATGTTAGTAATGGTCAATGGAATGGGAATGGTGCAATGGAAGGGAGGTCAATGCGAGGAGGAACAAAGGATATAAAAGGGGTTGGGTATTTGGTTCAATATTCCTTAGAATTAAATTATAAATTGTATTTACATTAATAGTGGTAAATCTTTAAAGTTAAAATCATTGTTATTGTATGTTTCTTTTTATTTTCTCAATATTCATTTCTAAATCCTAAATCTTTGATTATTGAGTTTCCAACCCTTCGTGAGATCTTAAGAATTCCTATTACCTTTGAAACTATTTTATAATTCTTCTTGAACAAACCTCAAACCTGTAGCTCTTACTTCGAGTGGCCTTCGAACCACTCCCTCGAATCATTCCTCTGTGCTTTGAAGAAGTTTCTAAATCCCTCATCTCACTTTCAGGAACATCCTCGACCTTGTGCGTAGGTCGTCCGGTGACATTACCTCAAGGAGCTACTAATTATGTTGCTATTTACCAGGCACAGATGGCTTGGATACTGCAGGATAAAGTACAAACTTATGCCGGTATTTTTTTGATGATGGTGGAAGTAAAGGGCCAAAATCTGATTATTTTAATGAAGTATTGAAGGAAAACCCTGGCTTTAGGAGGTTTTTGCGGGAGTATGCTGTGACACTGGAGAGGATTTTGTTTAGTATAGAAGAGGCTGGTTTACTGTTTCAGGGTTAAAGGTTTGTTGTTGTGTACCCGAATTGGAAATTTTGGGTCATGTGTTGTGTAAGGAGGGTAGGATTATGGCAATGATGAAGGTTAATAAAATTAAAGCATGGCTAAGACCAATGAATACCACTGAAGTCAGGAGATTCTTGGGTGTTTTTGTTTATGTGAGGATGTTTATTAAGGGCTTCTCTTATTTGACTGCTCCTTTAATGAAATTGACAAGGAAGGATGCTTTTTTGGAGTGGGATGATGATTGTGAAGAGCAATTTGTGAAGTTGAAGAAGGTGGTAGGGGAAGATATTGTGTTGCATAAATTGGATTATGGTGTTGGGGCTGGGAAGATTTATTTGGCTGTGGATTCAAGTTATATTTCTGTTGGTGCTGTTCTCTCTTGGGAGGATAAGGATGGGAAGATCAGGCCATTAATGTATGAATCTGTGGTGTGTAATGAGTTGGAATCAAGGTACTCTCAGCCAAGGTTGAAACTCTGTGGTTTGGCTAAAATATTGAAAAAGTTGCAGACTGTTTTGTGGGGGCAGAATTTTAAGCTTCAGGTGGATGCTAAATCTTTGGTGTAGATTATCAACACTCCTAGTCTTTATATTGCTCCTATGACTAGGTGGGTTGCATTTATCCATCACTTCTCCTTTGATTTGGTACACAAGCCAGGAAAAACTTTCACAATGCCAGATTGATTGCCAAAAAGACCACCAACAGATGAAGATTCAGAATCAGAAGAGTTTGATGAAGACATTCCTGTGGTTAGGGCCAGCACAAGAGGTGCTGATAATTTTTCTTACCTCCAGAAAGAGGTTAAACTTCACAAATTGGCCCTCCCCAATGAGGTTAAACTGGCTGGTGATAATGCTGTCTCTGATGAACGTTTAGACCTCCCCCAAGAGGTTAAACTGGCTGAATCTGATCTTAATTCTGGTTATAAGGATGTTTTTGTTGATGAAGGTGGGGCTGTTGTTTGGGATGGCTCAAATTTAGAAAATGGTGTTTTCATCAGTACACTGGATTCTCATAAAATTCAGTGGAAGGAGAAGGATGTTCTAAATCTTAAGGATTTGTGTCCTGGATGGGCTGGTCAATTGGCTCATGTGCAATCTGGTGATTGTGATGAAAAGGTTGCGCCCTTGGATGTTATTTTGTTGGATTTTGAAGATGAGACTTGGGGTCAGTCTGGGTTTTATTTTCTTATGGTCGAATATCTGTTGACCTTGGAGAGGCCAGATAGTTGTAATAATGATACTTGTTTGGTAATCAAGAAGAAGAGTCCTGTCTTCTATGATTCAGGGATAAGTTTAATGAGGAGGAGCCATCCAAATCCTCAATTTGTGGTGACTCAGAAGAAGGGTCAAGAGTTGGTGTTGAAGTCTCTGCATGAAGAACTTGGTCATAGAGGCTCTGGGGAGACTTATATAAGAGTAGTAGCCAGATTTGGTGGCCTGGTATGATATTGGCTGTTCAAGTTTGGGTCCAATCTTGTGAAAAGTTTCAAAGAATAATTCACTAGAAACCAAAAGAAATTGGTCATGCTACTGGTGAATCAACTGTGTTTGGAAGAGTCAGTTTGGATGTTGTCCATATTAGAGAGGGAAGGTATAAATATTTGATTGTAGCTAGGGATGATTTATCTGTTTGGGTTGAGGCAGTGCTTCTGCTTATTTTGAATGCCAAGAAGGTGGCAGAATTTTTGAAGAAGGAGTGTATTTATAGGTATGGGCTGATGATATTGGTCACTGTTGATGGAGGACCAGAGTTTGGAGTGGAATTCAAGGAAGATGTTTCTAGTTTTGGGTCCAGCCTCAGATTGGCTACTCTTTATTATCATGAAGCTGAAGGCATGATTGAAAAAGGGCATCAAGTTTTGAAGAATGCTTTGGTCAAGATGTGTGGGCATAGTGCTGAAAAGAGGAGGCATTGTTTAACTTTGGTTTTGTTTGCTTACAGAATAACTGTCAAGAGGACTACTGGATATTCAGCTTATGAACTTATTTTTGGTCAGAAATCAGTTTTACCAGTAGATTTGGAGGAAATTTTTATTTGGGAATTTATTGGTATGAAGTTTGTTCAACTGAAGACTTATTATGTTCCAGAATGAAGCAGCTTGAAGGAAAGGAGGAATTTCTTGAAAAATCCTATGAAAGGATGATGAAAATCAGGAATCAGTCAGTTAGGTATTAGGATAAGAGGCTGGCACACAGGCTGAGGAATCCTTCAAAGCCTGGTTGGTTGATATTGGTGTATAATAGGAGTTTTGAGAGTCAGTGGGGAAAGATGTTCTCTCACAGGTGGAATAGTCCCTATAGAGTCAGATCTCAACTCTTTTAGAATAATTGGATGGGGAGCCTTGAAGAAGATAGTGGATTCTGACCAGGTGAAGAGATTTTATCCCAGAGGAAGACTAACTCCACAATGAGGATAAACTCTGAATCATTCTTTTTATTGGATTGTTTTGTTTGTGATGCTGTGCATCTGTTGTGTTGAAAACTTTTTTGTTAGATGGTACCCAGGGGGGGACATTTAGAGTTTATTATGTAAAGTGTGGGGGTAACTGATAGGCTTTTAGCTCTGTGTAACAGTTACTCCAGATTGTCTGTTTCCAACTCCTTCTCTTAACTTAATTGAACCCCAGCATTGGTCTTCTTTTAACAGTTTTATAGTCCCCTATGACTTTAAACTGGATTTCTGTGGTCTTCAAGTTCTGGTCTTTTTCCTGGTGAATTTTGTGTTGATTGGTTTAATTGTGAGGTGGAAGTTTGTTATTTGTTAGAAGGTACCCATGGGGGAGCTTCTAGATTTTATTTTGGTAAGTTTGGGGGTAACTGATGGGCTGGAAGCTCTGTGTGACAGTTACCCCAGAATTTCTGTTTCAAGTCTTTGATTTTATTTAGTCGAATCCCAGTTCTCTTTATTTATTTAGGTCTCTAGTTCTCTATGACCTTAAACTGGATTAGACTGGCTTCTTGGGTCTTGTATCTTTCAGGGTAGTGGATCACTGGTGGTCTCTCATAATTTTTACTTATTGGAGGGAGCCCACTCAGTGATCTTTTCTTTGGACCTGGATTTGATTTTGTGATTTGTTGTGAAGGAGTTTAATTTTAGTGGTCTTAGATTTTTTTCTTTTTTTTCTCTTTTTTTTTCTTTTATGTTGTGAGTGAGGGTTGTTTTATAAAATCAAAAAAAATATTTGGGTGTACCACATCAGGGTCACCTGGATGTGGGCAAGAATTGTTGGGTAAAGGCTCATCAATTATCCAGGAATTTCTATTTATCTTTTTCATTATTATTTCTCAAGTTTCTTTTATTCATTCATTTTATTTTTTCATTTTCAAGTTTTTCTTTATATGTTCAAAAAATTTTCAAATCATTAAAATTTCTTAAAGGTGTATCCACATTAAGGTGCACTTGTATGTGGGTAAGGTATCAGGGGACCAGCTCATCAATTGGCTGGGGGATACCATTGTAATTATTATTTATTTTATCTTATTTTTATTCATTTCATTTTATTTTCTCAGCTCTCACATTTTTTGGGCAATTTTGTTTAATTCTTTTCAAGTTTTTTATTATGTTAGTAGTTTTAAGTAGTAATCTATCAAAAAAATTAAAAATTAAAAATAAGTATATTTAAAATTAAATTTAAATAAAAATAAAAAATTTAAATAAAAAAAAGATTTTTTTTATTCCTAATTATTATTGATTTCTTTATTTATTGATTTAATTTATTTTCTGTTTTCTAAAATTTAATGTCTGGAAGAAGAAGCTTCTGGAGGTTGGTTTGGGATGAGTTGAAATTTTTATTGCTTGTTGGGATTGGAGGATGCACTGTGTTCCTTGAAATGTAGTCTTCTGGAAATATTGTAGGGGTTGTAGTGGTCTGGAACCTATTTGGAAGGTGGTCTTTTGGAGGAAGAAGAAGAGGCTGGGATGGAATGTTGGAAGGAGTGCTTAATTATCCTTGAAATCTTCCAGTGGTGGTCCAGAAGTTTCTTTCTCAGGGTCCTTTCAAACTCATTCAATGGTTCATGAAGAGCAAAGGCTTTTAGCATGTTGGAACACATTATTCTTGGGTTTTGTTTCATATCCAGATAATCCAGAGCTAATGTAGTCTCAGGAGTTTGGACAGCTCCAATAGTAGCTTCAGGAGGAGGGTTGCCATCTAAACAAGAAAAATTTCTTTCAGAAGTTGCTTTTTTGTTGATGAAATTGGATGAAATATTATGGTACTTACAGTTAGGAAGTTCTTCAAAATTATATGCCATAGGAATTTGGACTTCTGAAGGTTTGGAAAGATTTTTGGTGGAAGGATAAGCCAGGGATAAATATGGGCTGTCTTGGTCTTCATTAAGTGGGTTCTGTTACATATTTTATTATTTCAGCTTCCTCAAAGGAAATTAAAGATGTATCTGAGGGAGTAATTGCATCATTCAGGAACATAATATCCTTTTCTAATACAAAGAACTCATTTTCATCATCACTTTAAGATATTTTACTTTTAAAATCTTCACTAGACTCATCCTTTTTGTCTTCATGAATACTCACCACACAATATGGGGGGTGGACTTGCTAGCGAGTTGGCAACCTTGGACCTAAAATCACCACAGATTGAACACACATTGAGGTATTGATAACGGATCCATACAATCAGGGATGAAAAACACTCAGAAGAACAGTTTTAGGTGGGTTTTCAAGTAGGGTTCAGTATGGTTTCAGTATGAGTGCAGTCTGAGCTCCATCTGAGTTCCATCTAAGTTCAGGTTGAGGACTTGCTAGTACTTCCACCTCTTATATTGCCTAGTGACTGGGTTCAGAATCTTTTGAGCTCTTAATAACATTTATTCTCTTCTTAAAACTATGACCTTTTACCCAAGGTTCATTACATTTGTAGCAAGTGTTACTTTCTTGTCTCTTAGGAACAAGAGGAGAAGAAGTACCTTTCTTCTCCACTGGTAGCTTATTTTTAGTAGATTTTACTACCTTTCTGTATTATTTTTAGAATCTCTAGAGAATTTTTCAATTTTTTAAATTCTTAATAATAATTTATTTATGATTTTTTGATTCCATTGGATTTTATTTTAAATAATTTTCAATTTTATTTGTATCTAACTCAGAAGACTCATCATTATTATTGGACTCAAGATTCAACTCATTTGGTTCAGTTTTAATGTTCCTAGTATTAGCCTTATTTTCAATAAAACTATGTACATTTTAATCATTTAAAGATAAATCCAAAATACTATGTTCAAATGAATAATTTTTAAGATCCTTATCAATTATATTCTATTAATACTTATCAATTTCATTACCATACTCTTAATCTAATTTCCCAGACTCTCTTTCCCTTTTGCCTGTAAGGGTGACTGCTGGAACTTGTTTGAGGATGTTGGTTGCAGTTTTGAGGGCACCAGTCCCATTTCAATTCTATTACTGTAATTTTTTGGTCCCCTTCTTTTTTGGAGCTAGAGGAACTGCTGGAAAAAGGCTTGAAGGGTTGTTGACTACTGTGGTAGGTTGATCTTTGATGCCTATCAGTTCTTGATTTACTTCTATGAATCCTTGAGCTGCTCTCTTTTCCAGATTTTTCATCTGGTCCAACTATAAAAACAAATAAATATAATACTTTGTAATTTAAATATAAACAATTTAACAATATTTAATATAACTTTTATTTACAACTAGTAACTAAAACTACCTGGTTTACACATCTCCCTTTATATGTGTTTTCACTATCAAATGTCTGTGCCAGTGTGAAAGCGCATCACTTTTATGACATATTAACTTTAGATAGTAATGAGGCACTATTGGATTTACTATTTTAATATTATCACCTTTTGCTTTCTTAATAGCATGCTTTAACTTATCTACTTCTTTGCGCTTGAGTGGTCTCTCTCCCCTCATGGCTATTCTGAAATGTATATTGTCTCTGAAATGTAGATACTTTACACTTTTGTTTTCCTTCCTCTTACCATTTCAATCTCTTACTGACTTTTGTAGACTATATTGTTTTCTTTTAATTCTCCCATTCCACCTTATTACTTTTAATTTCTTATTTATTATATTTTCTATCTTCTTTAATAAGTGTTTTTTGTGATGTTGTATTTCTTGAATATGAGTTGGTTGTAATGTTAATTTATCTTCATGGTTGTTGATGTTGTTTCCTTTTGATCCTTCTGTGGTTTGAGATGCTGTGTGGATGTAGGATAAACTTGCTGTTATATTCACACTGACATGTTGTTGATTTTCACAGTGAGGTTGTTTAGAAGTGATGACAGGGAATGAATTTGTTCTTGTAAAGTTTTTCTTGACTTCTTAGTTTTTATTTGGCTTAAAAGTCCTTCCTTTTCATCTATAGTCATTTGTGGTGTGTTGCTGTTTGTTGAAGATTCTTTTCCCTTCTTTTTAATGTCATGTAACAGGTTTATCAGCTCTAGGACTTAAATTATAAGGCTTTACCTCATTACTCACAATGTCAATGTTGTCACACATGTTGCAAGTAGAAGTTAAGCAAAAAATTCAGATTTGTGTATTAAAACCTACAAAAAGAGTTTTATCAGTATGATATAACACTAATTAAGTCAATTAATTGTTTACTTGTAGCTTTTATAGTGAATTTATAAGTGCCAAAAGTCATATATGCTTTTATGTGGTCAATTGATTCAAGAGGTCTACAAAATGTAGCCATGTTTTTCTATTTGAAAAAGAAAATTGTCATCAATATTCTCTTAAAATATTAAATGAGTTTTACAAACTAAGAAAAAGGGAATCAAAAGTCCTGCTAAAAAGAATCAATTAATCATTTTTTATTATTTGGCTTATTATCTTAAATGATTACAAATTTAACTTGTCTATTGAAAGATATTTACTAAGAACAATTTATGTTCAATTAGTAGTAAAATTGTTGATTCAATATCACAATTTTATTATATAACTAGGCTTCTTTTTTTTGAAATCACTATATGAAGTAACACAACCCTTTGTAATTTATTCAATATTTTTGGTAGGGATTTTATTTACTTGTAGCCTTTTTTTGAATTTTTACTTCCTTGAAGATAACCAACCAAACTCTTGGGGAAAGGCCCTCAATATTCAAGCTGAGATCAAGTAAAGATAGGTAAATAGCTTGATTAGTCATTTTTCTAGAAAATTTTTAATGGTCCTATATGAATATTGTAGTAAAAATCCAATAAGTATTAGAACATAACTTAATATAAGAGTCTCAGTAATTTAATCTCACTAATGATAAATGGTTTACAATTTATAGTTGGTAGAAAAATAGAGATAATAATTCAAACACTATTAAAAGAATTTTACTAGTAATAATTAAATGTATTGTAATTGTAATGGTTATATGCTTTAATTTTAATGATAAAAATTTTGAATATAAGCCCAAAACCCTCCTCCATATATACCCATGAAGTTCCCAATGTTACCCTTGATTTACCAATCCTCTACATGGAAAATGTTGCCTCAAAGTATCAGTTACATATTTTCATCAAACTAAGGTTCAACCAGTAATAAAAGATGAATCATATCACATGCCAAAATATATAAATAATAAGTTTTAATCCATCAAAAATAAAGTAATAACAAAAATGACAGTATATGTGTTTAATTCTTAAAATAAAAGACTAAATAAGGAAGAAAAAGTACTAAATAAAACACACAATTAAGGGGAATCAACTTAAGAAATTAAAGGGCTAATTATTCCAAATTAATATGTGAAAACCCCATCCAAACATGAACAATATTGACAGAGTAACCATTGAGAAATCCAAAATAAGATGTGATTTGTGGGGTAGCTGAATGCAGTCTCTTGGAAGGTTCTTTCATGGGTAAATCCTTGACTAAATAGGCAATTTTAATGCATGATAGTGAATTATAGGTGCCAATATTGATGTTATTAATGAAATTAGTGCGTATAATGAGGTCAATTCACTAATAATGAAATTAGGACACTAAATAAGCACCTGTCTCTTATTTTAGCATGTTTCCCCATTGTGGGTGTACAATGTGGGGTAATTATAGTGTTAATTTTTTAAATTTTATAAAAATGAAGCTATTCATGTGGGGGAATGTCACCGGACGACCTACGCACAAGGTCGAGGATGTTCCTGAAAGTGAGATGAGGGATTTAGAAACTTCTTCGAAGCACAGAGGAATGATTCGAGGAAATGATTCGAAGGTCACTCGAGGTAATAGCTATAGGTTTAAGGTTCGTTCGAGAAGAATTATAGACTAGTTTCAGAGGTAATAGTAATTCTTAAAATCTCACTAAGGGTTGGAAACTCAAAAATCAAAGATTTAGGATTTAGAAATAAATATTGAGAAAATAAGAGAAAGATACAATAACAATGATTTTAACTTTAAAGATTTACCACTTATTAATGTAAATACGATTTTATAATTTAATTCTAAGGAATATCGAACCAAATACCCAACCCCTTTTATATCCTTTGTTCCTCCTCGCATTGACCTCCCTTCCATCGCACCATTCCCATTCCATTGACCATTACTAACATACACTTAGACCCTCTTCGCTAAATATCCATCCATGCTCAATTTACCCCTTTTTAATTAATTAACAAAACTTTAATGAAAAACTACTACTGTACTATTTCGTTGAACCTAGCGCTGTGCGTCGCTTATTGAAAAGGACTAATGTACCCTATTGGGAGATTGACTAATTTAGATTTAGAGTTTAGGCTAGCGCAGTTAAATAGTAAGTAGACAAAGGAAAATCGCAGTTGCTATGGAGAATTGCTTTCTGCGCTTCGAGTATAGATTTACGACTCGATATTATTGATTTAATGAGTTGATTTCGCCTCGAGTGTCACGTGGCGCGTGACAGATGCCCGGGTATAAAAATTGCAAACTCCGTTGAGCTTGAGCCATCTTCCCACACTAGTTTCCCTTTTTCTAATAATTTTTTCCCTCACTTCTTAATTACTCTTTTTATAATGAACTGCCCCACTCCCACACCTACGCCTCCACAGCCTAAAGCGGATGGGGGAATGATCACACGACAGTTTTCACAGACTTGCACGGCTTGTGAAAGCATGGAGTATTTCTGTGTCAAAAGTACAGCAACTCGAGGCCCTTGCCAGAAATGCGAGTTTTGCCGTTGGCGGCGAGTGGCGTGCGATGCGTTGACAAAGAATGCGGAAATCGAAAAGCGATTTACCAAGACTAAGTTTTGGGTAATTCCTAAAACCAAAGAGGTGGTCGAAGACATTTGGGATGTCTCGATCAAAGATGAACAATCGGTGGGGGAAAATGATAAGGAATTAAACAATGAGATCTCAACCTGGGTAACCCAGGCCACAAGTTCGAAGCGAGGTGTCGAGGAAGAGGTTGACGAGTTGGTGGAGGAAGATGAAGATGAAGTCCCTGTTCCAGGGCGGGCACCCAAGAAACGACAGGTGGTCATCGAGGATGACGAGGAAGAGAGAGAGGTAGAGGTCAAAGTGGCACCAAGGTTACTTTTAAAGCCTGACCCCATCTTCGAGGTAAGTTTTAATTGTTTATTTTAAGGATGAAGTTACTGATGAGTTTTTGTTTTAGACATCGAATAACCTTGAAGAGCCGATTGGGGAGCCTGCGCCGATTATACCAATTGAGGCAAACCCTCCGGCCACGGAAGTAGTTGAAGAGCCCGAAGACACCCTGGACCAGGTGTCGTCGAATAAACCTCGTCAAGGTCGATGAGTAAGGTTCGCGGAAGAACTATGTGGGGATGTCGACACAATTATCGAGGCTTCTTCCTTCGACGTGGCAGAGGAGCTCTTGGAGATGGGAGAGGTGGTTCCGGTAGGAGAGGAGGAGGTATTTGAGAAATGCAGGAAGGAGATAAGGGTAGTTTTGGAGAAAATGAAAAGATTGGTTTGAGAGAAATTAAAAGAAAAGATTTGAAATGAAAAGGAGATGTAAAGAAGTAGAAAAAAAAATTGTATTTTAGTTTTATTTTATTTTATTTTATTTTATTTTTTTATTGTAGGTGAATGTTATTAATTTTATAAGATTTGAGAGAGAGAGAAAAAGAAAAAAAAGAAGTTTAAAATAAAAAATTTTATAATTTGAAAGAAGAAATTTAAAGAAAGAAAAAAGGTTGTTTAATTGAAGGAAGTTTTAATGTTTTTAAAAGGAAATTTTTATGTAAGAAAAGAAGGAGAAAAAAAAGAAAAACGGTTTTGTGATTGAGATGAGTTTGTTAAATTGAGGATTTTAAAAATTTTTTTTTTTTTTTTTTTTTTTAAGAAATTTTAGTTGAAAAGAGAGGAAGAAGAAAGAAAAGAAAAAAACAGAATTTGGAATTTTATAAGAATTTGAAAAGAAGAATTATTTGTTTCGAAGAATTATTATAGGGAGATTTAGAGGTTGAAGTTAAGTTCGAGGAAATGGTCGTGTCGTACAAGATTTGATGATTCGAAGGAAAGAAAGTTTTTTTTTTTTAAAAAAAAAGAGAGAATAAATTTGTGGAAGAGAAATTTTTGAAGAGAATTTTAAATTTAAGAAAAGAATGTATTTAAAGAATTGAAAAAGAAAAGAAAGAAAATATTTAGAGAGATTTAAGAGTTTTTTATTTTATTTTATTATTTATGTTTATTCTATTTATTTTATTTTATTTTATTTTATTTTATTATTTATATTTATTCTATTTATTTTATTTTTATTTTATTTTTTTTTTTTATTTTATTTTAATTTTAATTTTGATTTTATTTTTAGTTGGTTTTGGAGGAAATTTTATAGAAGGAGAAGAAAGAAAAAAGAAGAGAGAAAAAAGAAAACAAGGCTAAGAAATTTAAGAGGTGTTTTAGATTTTAAAGAAAGAAAGAAAAAGAAAAGAAAATTTTAAATAAAGAAATTTTAAGGTTTTGGTTTTAAAGGATATTTCAAATGAAATGATTTTAGGAGTTCAGGAGCGTTAGAAACATTGATGGCTGGTTCCCAGGATGTTTTGTCTGAGTCATTGAGGAAGCCTTCCCATTCCACGAGGTATTGAAGTTTCCCCTTGCGTATTCTTTAATCAAGGATACGACTTACTTCCCACTGTAGATGATCTTCTACTTCGACCGGTTCCGGAGGGGGTTGGTTCTTGCCTGGGTATATTTCTCGAGCCAGTTCCAGGAGAGATACATGGAAAACAGGGTGAATCGCCTGCCATTTAGGAGGTAACTTGAGTTGAAATGCAGTTTTAGAGACTTCAGAGTTGATTTCAAATGGTCCCAAGCGCTTTTCAGCCAGTTTCTTTGATGGTCTTGTTGTTCGAATTTTTTGTGCGTCGAGCCATACTTTGTCGCCTGGTTTAAAGGAAGGAGCAGATTGTTGATGTTTGTCGGCCTGTTCCTTGTATCTTCGAATCGCTGATTCCAAATTTGTTTTAAGTTCTTCTTGGAGTCGTGATATAGTTCGAAGATAATGTTCCGCAGGATGATTAGTTCCTACATGGATTGAGTTGAATCGAGGATGTCGTCCATAAATGGTTTTGAAGGGAGATTGTTGTGTCGAAGAATGAGTCGAGTTATTATAAGCAAATTCGGCCAATGGTAACCATGTGGTCCAATCATCTTGTTGGTAACTGACATACATTTGAAGATATTGTTTGAGGATTTGGTTAACTCTTTCTGTTTGCCCATCGGTTTCAGGGTGATAGGCTGTGGAGAGATTCCTCGTGATATTGAGTTGTCAACACAGTTGGGTCCAGAATGTGGATACAAACAATGAGCCTCTATCTGAAATAATATCATTCGGTAAGCCGTGTTTAGAAAATACATATTCTAGAAAAAATTTTGACAAATCTTCTGCTGTAGCAGTAGTAGTGGTTTTAATGAAAATAGACATTTTTGAAAAACTATCTACTATTACTAATATAGCATCAAAATCATTAGAAAAAGTAAGTTGAGAAATGAAATCCATCGATAAAGATTCTTAAGGTTTAAAGGGAATAGGAAGTGGTTGAAGCAACCCATGCTTCCGGTGACGGGGAGCCTTATTCCTATTACATTCATAACAAGCTTTTATATAGGCCTTGATTTCCCTGGTCATACCTGGCCAGAAGAAATCCCTCGCTATTAACTGGTAGGTTTTATCAACCCTTAAATGACCAGCTAATGGAGAATCATGTCGACTGTTGAAAATCCATAATTTTATCTCATTGTTGTCGGTTATGACTACTCTACCTTCAAAGACTAATAGACCTGATTCAATACTAAATCTTTTGGCCCCTTGCTTCGAGAGTATTTTGTCTTTTAACCCTAAACAATATTTGTCCTTCGACTGAGCTTTGAGGATGTTGGATAGTGGATTTCGAAAAGATTAAATTGTCATCGAATTAAGTTGATGAGTCGTTAACATTGATTCATTGAAGATTGATTGCACATTTGCTGGGTTCTTGTCAGCAAATGCGTCCCCCCGCTGTGGGTAAACGTTGTCCCGACGTGACAAGATATCTGGGACAATGCAGTTTTTACCTGGGTGATAGGAAATAGAGAAGGAAAATTCAGACAAAAATTCAGCCCACCTGGCTTGACGCCTGGTTAACATTTTGGAAGACATGAAGTATTTTAAAACATTATGATCTGTTAAAATTTGAAAAGGACTATCTAGGCTGAGAAGAAAAGAACGCCATTTTTTAAGACAATGGATAATAGCTAAAAGCTCTTTGTCATGAATTTCATAATTTAATTCTGCGGCTATGAGTTTGCGTGACTCAAAAGCAACAGGATGAAACAAATTTGTTTTAGGATTTAATTGGGAGATGACCCCTGCAATAGCATAATCACTCGCATCTGTCTCAACTATTGTCGAAGCAGAAGGATAAAAATGTCGAAGAATTGGGGCTGTGGTGAAAGCCATTTTTAGTGCTTCAAATTCCTTTCGTGCTGTAGTAGTAAGAACAAAAGGAATGTCTTTTCTAAGAAGAGAAGTAAGATTGGAAATAGTTTTAGAGTAATTTTTAATAAATCTTCTATAGAAGTTGGCAAAACCCAAAAATCCTTGGAGCGATTTAATGTTTTTGGGCTCAGGCCATTCCAGGATTTTCTGGACTTTTTTGTCATCCATGACTAAACCATCAGTGGACAACGTAAAACCCAAAAAATCAATTGATTTGAGGTGGAATTCGCATTTATTATGCTTGGCGTAGAGACCATGATCTCGAAGACGATTTAGGACCTGTCGAACATGATGAATATGTTCATCCAGTGTTTTCAAGAATATTAAAATATCATCTAAATAGACGACTACAAATTGTTCAACAACATCTTGAAAGATATCATTAACAAAAGTTTGAAAAGTTGAAGGTGCGTTACATAATCCAAAAGGCATAACTAAATATTCAAAACTACCAAATCTAGTGCGCATTGCAGTCAGTGGTTCATGACCTTCCGCAATTCGAATAAGATTGTAAGCGCCTCTAAGATCAATTTTAGAAAAGAAATTAGCACCATTGAAAAGGGTAAGAAGTAATGACATAGGAGGAACAGGATATGCATTCTTCTTCGTGACTGTGTTGAGCTTTCTATAGTCAACACACAACCTAAGACTACCGTCCTTCTTTTTTACAAAGAGGACGGGGGAGCCGGTTGGAGATTTACTGGCTCTGATGAAACCTTTGGCTACATTCTCTGCAATGTAGTCTCAAAGAACTTGAGATTCGTCCTTTGATAAAGAATAGACAGGACCTGCCGGAGGTACTGGGCCTATTAACTCTATTTGATGGTCGTAGGGTCGATGAGGTGGTAACTTATCGGCCTTGCGGATTAAGAAAACATCGAGGAAATCGTGGTAGATTTCTGGTAGAGTTGATTTAATGGCTTCAACATTGATTTGGTCATCCTCTTCATCTTCGAGAGAATCTGTCGAGGGGATACCTGTATTGAGAGAGCAGAATTCGATTACTTCGAGGCAATTTAAATCTTCTTCGAGTGAAGTCATCGAGCTAGAAGGGTTAGCCAATTGCTCATTTAAAGAAGGATCAGATGCTTGCAAGTCATCTGGCAGTGACTTGTCCTCTAGCAGGACGTGGTCAGGCGGGTTGTTTAACTCCCTATTGACCTGCATTGAAGAATCAGAAATATACTTAGAGCGTGGGGTGATCAATCCCCTAGTCCAATCAATTTTGGGATTTCAATGCGTTAAAAAGTCATGGCCAAGAATGGTATCGTCCATCCTTGGGGCGTCCAAGACTGATAATTCCCACTCGAAGGGGGGAAAGTTCGGAAAGTTGTAAACCCATAAAACTTTCTTACTTACCCAATATTTGGGTTCCTCTGATTCAACCAAATAGATTGGAGTTCGATCGATATCTGTAAATGTTAGTTGAAGCTTCTCGGCAAAAGATAAACTAACAAAAGAAATTGAAGCTCCAGAGTCTATAAGACAACTGAAGGGGATATCCTCCTTAAAAAGAATGAATCTCAAGCGGTTTAAGGCAACTCCAGTCCTTAAGACATGGAGGTTCTGTGCACTGGGAGAGATAAGATAGTTTGCTTTGCACACAAGTAAACTATCTACTAGTTTTTTGACTTCGAACTAGTACCTTCTCTTTCCTTCAACTTTACACAGTCTTCCAACTTGTGCTTACCCCCACAATACATACATAACCCATTATCTGCTCGTCTCTTCCTCTCAGCTTCTTTAAGTTCCCCTTTAGGATCCAGTACTTTGCTGATATCGCCTGGGGTCGAGCCTTTTGGTCGAGGTTTATCTTTTCCCTTATTGGGTTAGGATTGAGTCGAGGAGGATTGATTTGGTCGTGGGTGTGAAGAAGGTCCTGATTTAAAATTTAGGCCTTGAGATTTGTTGGCATATCGACAATGTTGAAGTCGTCCTTGATAAACGCTGTCAAGTTTGAGGGTTTGATCCATTAAATCAGTTAAGGTAGTCATCTTCTGACCGTGAAGATTTAATTGATCTACAATCCTCGAAGGAAGTCCTTTCTTGAAATGATACTTAAGGGCAGCATCATTCCAACCTACTTGAGTTTGAAGTGCTCTGAAGTTCGAGATATATTCAGAAGCTTTACCATTATCACTCATGCGAAGAAAATCAAGTTCAATTTCAGCGTTTTCCATTTCATTAGGGTCCCCAAACAACGTAAAAAGTTGGTCCTCGAACTTTTCCCAATTATTGATAAGTAAGTGGGTTTCTGTCAAAGAAAGCATGAGTAGATAAGGTTCGAACCATCTTGCTGCTTTACCGGCTAGGAATGAAGAAGCGTAAAAAACCTTTGATCGGTCGCTGTTAAAGGTTTGAGGGTCATTATGGAACAGTAGCTTGCAGGTTTGCAAGAAGGGTCGCAATCTGTCGGGGTGATCTCCGTCGAATTTGTCAGGAGATTTCATAGAAGGAGTTTTGAACTTAGATCCCTCTGAAGACGTTGGATTTGAAAGGGTTTTCATGAAAAGTCTCATGAAATCTTCCAGAGAGTTAGATGGTCCAGGTTCGGAGGATTGGCCAGAAGGGTGATTGGCAGGGGCGGATGGTGCCTCGTGCATTGTATCCTCTCCTTCTTCTTCATCACTAGAATCCTCAAAATCTTGTGGGATGTCTTCTACAGATTGAACTGAATGTTGCCGCTCCCTAAGGTCGAGTGGTTCCAAAGAGTGAGTGCGGCAAACAGACCTTGTGGCTGCTGGCCTGCCTCTAGCGCGAGCTCTAGTAGTAGCGCCCATAGGAGGAGTGCGTTGAACAGGTGCCATTTAAAATTTTAGAAACACCTAAAAGGACGTAGTAGTGCAAAGAATGAGAACTATGGAGAATTAAATTATACTGTCACCGGACAACCTACGCACAAGGTCGAGGATGTTCCTGAAAGTGAGATGAGGGATTTAGAAACTTCTTCGAAGCACAGAGGAATGATTCGAGGAAATGATTCGAAGGTCACTCGAAGTAATAGCTATAGGTTCAAGGTTTGTTCGAGAAGAATTATAGACTAGTTTCAGAGGTAATAGTAATTCTTAAAATCTCACGAAGGGTTGGAAACTCAATAATCAAAGATTTAGGATTTAGAAATGAATATTGAGAAAATAAAAAGAAAGATACAATAACAATGATTTTAACTTTAAAGATTTACCACTTATTAATGTAAATACAATTTTATAATTTAATTCTAAGGAATATCGAACCAAATACCCAACCCCTTTTATATCCTTTGTTTCTCCTTGCATTGACCTCCCTTCCATCACACCATTCCCATTCCATTGACCATTACTAACATACACTTAGACCCTCTTCGCTAAATATCCGTCCATGCTCAATTTACCCCTTTTTAATTAATTAACAAAACTTTAATGAAAAACTACTACTGTACTATTTCGTTGAACCTAGCACTCTGCGTCGCTTATTGAAAAGGACTAATGTACCCTATTGGGAGATTGACTAATTTAAATTTAGAGTTTAGGCTAGCGCAGTTAAATAGTAAGTACACAAAGGAAAATCGCAGTTGCTATGGAGAATTGCTTTATGCGCTTAGAGTATAGATTTATTACTCGATATTATTGATTTAATGAGTTGATTTTGCCTCGAGTGTCACGTGGCGCGTGACAGGGAAATTCAGGCAGTATGGGGCAAGTACACAGAAGCCATTTCTGGCATAAAAAACATCAAATTTGAAAAGTGTTTTTTATGCATTTAAATAGCCAAATCAATGGTTCTAATTAAGAAAAATTGATCTGTCAAGGCACATTTTCAATATTAATAAATTTATAGTGCATATATTCAACTTTTAAGTGATTTAAAGCCTATTTCTTATTTTTTCCCTAAAACAATGAAAACAACAGCTTTAAGTCTACTTAAAAATTATTTAACCTTATGTTTAAGGTTCTTAAGATTACCTTAACATATTCCAACTTAACATTAAGTAAATAAGACTTGTAAAAGGTGTATATATGGACTTTATAAGGTATTATGATGGCATATATTGTATTTAATCATTAGTTTCACTTACATATACATCTTGTATACCTTTATTTATTGTTCCAATGTGTACTAAATATGTTTGAAAGAATTTATAAGCAATTTTTACTAATTCCTGTGAATATTCAGGCTGACAGAACCAAATTCAAACCCATTTGTGGGAAATGAAAGATAATAGGTTTCAGTAGAAGCTTCAGTTAAAGGACATGTGATTGAAATAAACCTAACCCTAATTTTTTATATAAAAACATGAAATAAAAAAAGTAAAATTTAAAAAATAAGGCTCAATTTTAAAGCTAAATATCTCAGCAACCACTGAATCAAATTCAAATCCAATTGTGGGAAATGAAATATAGCTTTTGGGAGAATATTCAGTTGAAAGGACACTACATTTAAATAAACCTAACCCTGATTCCTAGTATGATTTTCAAACTTTTACAAAAACTGGAAAAGTGATAATGGAAACAATAACAAGAGGAGTTTAATAAGTCCACTTTTATACAGATGAGAGTCCTGCATATATTTAAGTATGAAAGAGATATTTTATAGGCATGAAAAAAAGGAGATGAAACTTACCTTGATTGAAAATTAGGAAGAATAGAGTGAGAAAGATTGATGTTGGAATTTGGGGAAATTGAATATGGAGTAAGTTAAATGCATAAAGAATATGCAATGTATGTGTTTTAATGACATGGAACAACAAAAACTGAAATAGGGGAAAGGGGGAATCATGGCCATGTCAAGGAGGGATGAAGAGTAGGGTGATGGAGCTAAAAAAAGAAAGAAAAGAGGGAGAGAAATAAAGGTTAATTTTACCTTAACAATAAAAAAATAAAAACTTACCAAAAAAAACTTAGATAGAAAAAAGAAAATAAAACTGGAAAAAAATTATGATTAGAAAATATATAAGTAAAAAGGAAAAATGACTTACCTTGGGAGATGAGTTGAGAAAAAAATTGACTTAAAATTACTAAAGGAATAAAAGGGGAGAGGAATAAATGAATATGAGTGATTAAAGAAAAAAAAATGACTGAAAAATTAAGTGATTGCAGAAAATATGTGATTTCATGTTGATTTGATGAAGGAATCAAAGAGACTTGAAAAAAAGAGACTATAACAGAAAATTCAAAATTAATGTCAATGTGCAAAAAGAAAATAACCATTCTAAGGAAAAATTCCTGAGAAGTCCTGAAAAACTTTTTAAAATGGGGTAAAGATAGATTAAGAAGTTTTTTAATGGTGTACTTGGGGGTATGAAGTACTTGAGGCTTTCTTGAAAGAAGTTGACGTTTCCTGGCCACTTTTGATAAAAAAAGAAAATCTTCTTCAAGATCAGAATCAGAATTTCAAGCAAAGTACAAGAGGAGATCAAGAGCTGTGAAATTTACTGCTTGATGTAGCTTAACATGATTTTAGAGCCAGGAAGGTATTTCTCTTAAATGGTATAAAAATGTAAATGATGTATAGTTTTTTGAGTTATAAAGTGTTATGCTTCAGAGTTCTGTTTATGAATGGGATGATGCTGATAAATCAGTGAAATGAGATGTTATAGTGAAATCACAACTTTTGGTTGGTAAAGTGTAGATTTGATGGAAATAAGTGACTTATTTCATTTTGAAATCTACCAGTGTTGGGGCTAGTCTGTTTTGGAAATCCACCCTTAAATAAATGCAGATTTGGTCAAATTTAAGTACATATTTTCCAGAACTGACACCCCCTATTTTTTTAAAATATCTGTAATTAAATGCATATAACTTTCATCATTTTTCCTAGAATAGTAACTCAAAACACCCATTTTCATTAAATTTTCTACTTAACTTTAACATATTTTAACATGCTATCATTTTATGTACTCTAATCAATTTTTCTTGTGTTTCATTGCACTTCAATTGATACTTACCATTTTAAACATACATATTGTGTGACTAATAATATACCAAATTTATGGATAAATAAGTTTCTTCAATGTTATTCAAACCATTACTTACAAACTAACACCAAGAAAATGTTTCCTGAGTTTTTTCACTTTCTTTAAATTGAAATCGTAGTCATTTTTTCATATATTTTTTATGTAATTTTAAGCTTAAAGTTTAATGCAATTGAGGTGTGGGAAAAATTTCAAATTTTGGTGTATGTAATTTAGTTTAATTACAATAAAGAAAGTGAAATTATGGACAAATAGAAATAAAAATTTTAATGAGGGGATAAAACATTTGGGAGAGGCAATTCTTACTTACATACAGCTGTCTAGCAACTGCTTTAAATTTTACAAGCTTGGATTGAATGCTATCAGACTTCTATGCTTAATTTTGGGAGTCAATTACATGATAGTATTGGATGGGCTCAAAATTTGTCAATACTGGGTATCAAGGTTTCTAACTATTATTTTGAAGATCTGAAACCAGGATTACATTTTTCAAAAATACCACATTGGATTTTGATCATCCACTAGCTCCAGGGCTAGTGGATTTCAGAGTAAGATTCACTAGAAAAAAAATCCTGCAACCTGCTAGAAAGTTCCTACCCCTTACAGAATTATGGTAGCTCACTTGGGGGGGAAGAACCTGCTAGCAGGTGCCAGCCTTTTTCTTCTGGTGATACTACTCTAAAATCTCACTCTGTGTAAGATTTCTGGACTTTTAGTGAGTTTATACCCCAACAACCCTATATTTTATCATAATCATGTGATCCATTCATTCAGCTATACTGCTATATATATAGAATTTTTTAAGACTACTCCTTGTCACTTTACAGTGCAAAAAAAAAATCTTTGACCTCAACTTATACATCACTTCAATGCCACTTGGATAACTATCATTTTTCTTATATCTTGAGTATATTATAAATATTTTATTAGGGGGTATCAATGTTAAGGGATCTTCAATCAAATCAATTTCAGATAAAAATCATTATACTCCAATTATCTTCTTAAATTATTTTTGCTAATAATTGGGTTGTTAACATTTTACATGTCAATGTTCACCTCTATTCAACATTTTTCTACTCAATTTTTCTTAACCACATCTTGCACTAGAGTGAAAAGTAGAAATTAGCCACCAAATGAGCATTTGGGGTGTGTAGATAGAAAAAAATTTATGTGTTCACCACCAAAATTAAGTAGAAGAAATTGAAGAGAGATATCAGGATGGAATCTGAAATTATATGTCATGTGACTTTCTGACAAATCAATCATGGATGTGATGAGTTTGGGATTAGGAATTAGGAATAGAAATTGAGGTATAAGAGGTCAGATAATGCATTATTTTGACATCCTTATTCACTAGACCTGTGGCTAGTCAATAAGAATCTTCCAATATTAATAATAGGGGGTATCAACTTTAGCGGATCCACAATTAATTTAATTGTGGAAAAAAATCCTTATATGCCAATTATTTTGGAAAATAATTGAGTTATTACACATTTTACCTGTCAATGTTCACCTTTTATATGAAATTTTCATCCTCAATTTTTCATAACCACATCTTGAAAAACTTCTGGATATCTCACAATTCCTATCTTGCTGCACACTCTCATCCTGTCTATTCACTCTATCAGCTCAAAACCCCTCCCCATCTCTTCTGTTTGTTTCTTCTCCTTTTCATCTTCAAATATCTTAACATGCCCCATTTTCATAAATATTCTCAAAGGAAGCCTTCCCCCAATTTTTCTTCAAAACCCACTACTCCCTTATTCCACCACACAGCTGAGAAGTCAAATACCATTCAAATACAAAAAGATGATCATTTCATTCTTATCAATTGGCTAAAAATTAAAATTAATTCTGATTCTTGTTTTGGGACTGAGAATGCAACTAAATTATGATTCCCCCACATAAAAGGTTAATGGCTATTTTCTAATGGCCAATGATTTATGGAATAAGACAAAGGGAAGGATAGATCTATTCCCTAAACAGATTCCTGGGCGCTTCAAGCACTATTCAGCCAAATATAAGAGGTCTAAGACTCTTTCATCATCCACTTGTTTTGGTATTACTGATGTTGACATAAGTAAGGGAAGTAAATCTATAGATAATAAGCTTAATTCTACTTTAAAGAGATGGATGATATTTTTGGAGAGAAATCTGATGTTAGTTCTGCAAAAATGTTGGATGGAGAAGATTCTGTTTCCAAACATGAAGTCTTGAGACTTCTTTTTAAAACCTATTCTTTCACTCAAGCCTCTCATATTTTTAATTCAACCAATAAGGATATCTTTTATATAGATCCTTGTGGTGATGTAAACCAACGCAATCTAACTCCAGTAAAAAATTTTTCTTGTATCTAGTCAATTTTTTTACTTAAATCACTTTTCTTATTTCTAAAAAGGCCAACAAACAAACCCAGGAGCCACAATCAAGTGACTTTGAAGCTAGAAACAATGATGATGATGAAAACAGTACACCAAATTCCTCCAAAAAATGTAAAGACTTTCAACTACTATAAATTTCAGCAGTCAAAGAAAACAAAAAAGAGATAGTACTTCTCAAACCCTTATTTTGTCTATTGAAAATTTTTTAGAGAAATGTGATGCTGGTAAGTGACAGGACTCCTCTTGGGAGATTAGTCTGCTTTTGTTTTATTTTTTGTTAATATTTCATAAAAATTTAGGTAAAGTCAAAGTTTCACAAGAGACTCCTAACTCTCAAAGGAAACAATATGGAATCTCTTTATGGGAGGATGATAGGGCACAAGACTTGTAGGAGAGGAAATCACCACAAAAAAAACAGCCAGCACCTGCTAGCAGATGCCAACCCCTCAATCCACTTGTGATTCAAGCATAACTTGGATTTGATACCGTGCAAACCTGAATGCTCAGTTTTCAGTGCACAGTCTTCTCAGAAGTATTAAAGCTGATTTAAAACTGAATCAAATTAAAGATAGGGATTTACACCTGCTATCAGGTGCCCACATTTTTTCTGGTGAATAAGAGCTCTCTTAACAGAGGTATTATAGAGAACAAGACTTTGAGGAGAAGAAATTTGAGCTAATTCTAAGCATTGAAAAATAAAAGAAAGAGGAGAAATCTCTCAAGTAAAATTTCCTATTGGATCAGATGAAACTCAAGTATCAACTTGAAGATAGTTCCAAAAAGAAAGTTTTCATGATAGACTGTGCCAAAGCTAATAAATCTATTAATGAAATTGAGTTTTTAATTAAAACTTTTAATTGATTACTAGTTTTTTTGTTTTCTTTCCCATTTCATTTGTTTATAATTTTTTGCACATGAAATTATTTTATAACTTCCAGTATTTCACAACTCTATCCATATTCAGTTGAATAAAAAATCAAGAAATGTAACAAATAAATTTTAAATGGTCCCAATGGCAAAATTTGATGCACCATTTTTTTAAATTTTTCAACTTTAAATCCAAGTCAATAAATTTGCTTTTCTAAATACAGCTAAGTCAACAAAATTCTATGTCTGTTTTAAAAATTTGGCAATACACCCCCCCATTTATTTTATTGAAGCAAGGGGTGGGTCTCACCAATAATTTTCTAAGTCAAAAATTTCACATGTCAGATTTTAAAATTTGTCAATACCCTCCCCTTCATTTTATTGAAATAAGGGGTGCAAATCACCAAAATTTAATTTAATTACTCAAATTAATAAATAAGATATGTCAAATTTACTAGTTTTAAAGTAATGAAAATTCCTCAAGCCAAAATGTAGATCAAGTCTAGAAACTAAGTTTGAAACTTTCCACAGGTATAGGCTAGAGGAACCCCATGATACAAATTAATTTTGTCATAATTACCATTTATACAACACAAGGCTGTTGGCCCATTACTTTAGTTTAGTAAATTGAAGTATCAGATTTATTTATTAAAAATTTATGGAAGAATAATAAATATTTGATGACTTTACAAATCCCCACACTTTTTAGATCTACCTAATTTTTGTAAAATTTATAACTTTTACCTTCTCTTTTTATCTTGTTGATTTGTTGGATTAGTTTTTGACTTATTTGGAAGGAACAGTTAAAATGAGTAAAGTCATGAAAAGGTTCCAAACCTGGAGTAGATTTTGTTTTCTGGTGATTTTTGTGATAAGAGTTCCAAAGAGATTTGATGATTCCATTTCCTAATCCAAAATCAATTATACACCTATGATCCAGGAAATAAAAACCATTTCCTTTGATTTTAGCATGTGAAGGAGTAGGTTGTTTAGTAATAGGAACAATATAACAGAAAAGCCCAAAAGTAAGCATTTTAGAATAGGATCGTCTACATGAATATGGTTATGAAACTCTCCATAGGTGATTATAATGTTAGAAGAAAAGATATAATTTTTACTGAGTTCAAACCATTCCATATCCCTCCTATTAGGAACTCCTGCTCTCTTGGCCAGTTTATGATTGGATTAAAATGCATGAATATATTATTTTTTCATGAAATTGGCCAAGAGAGAATTAAGTGGTCCTAGGCTTTGGGATATAAAATCCTAGATAATCATCAGATAAGAGTTTCAGAAGCCTTATTCTCTAATTATGCAATATAAAAATGTGAAATGAATAAAGTGAAATTTGGAAAAAAAGGCTTAACTTTAAAGGTTAATATTGGCCAGTATGTCTAGAAGTTGAAGAAGCTAGAGAGGAATAAGAAGAAGAAGAAGGAAAAGAAGGAAAAGAAGGAAAAGAAGGAAAAGAAGGAAAAGAAGGAAAAGAAGGAAAAGAAGGAAAAGAAGGAAAAGAAGGAAAAGAAGGAAAAGAAGGAAAAGAAGGAAAAGAAGGAAAAGAAGGAAAAGAAGGAAAAGAAGGAAAAGAAGGAAAAGAAGGAAAAGAAGGAAAAGAAGGAAAAGAAGGAAAAGAAGGAAAAGAAGGAAAAGAAGGAAAAGAAGGAAAAGAAGGAAAAGAAGGAAAAGAAGGAAAAGAAGGAAAAGAAGGAAAAGAAGGAAAAGAAGGAAAAGAAGGAAAAGAAGGAAAAGAAGGAAAAGAAGGAAAAGAAGGAAAAGAAGGAAAAGAAGGAAAAGAAGGAAAAGAAGGAAAAGAAGGAAAAGAAGGAAAAGAAGGAAAAGAAGGAAAAGAAGGAAAAGAAGGAAAAGAAGGAAAAGAAGGAAAAGAAGGAAAAGAAGGAAAAGAAGGAAAAGAAGGAAAAGAAGGAAAAGAAGGAAAAGAAGGAAAAGAAGGAAAAGAAGGAAAAGAAGGAAAAGAAGGAAAAGAAGGAAAAGAAGGAAAAGAAGGAAAAGAAGGAAAAGAAGGAAAAGAAGGAAAAGAAGGAAAAGAAGGAAAAGAAGGAAAAGAAGGAAAAGAAGGAAAAGAAGGAAAAGAAGGAAAAGAAGGAAAAGAAGGAAAAGAAGGAAAAGAAGGAAAAGAAGGAAAAGAAGGAAAAGAAGGAAAAGAAGGAAAAGAAGGAAAAGAAGGAAAAGAAGGAAAAGAAGGAAAAGAAGGAAAAGAAGGAAAAGAAGGAAAAGAAGGAAAAGAAGGAAAAGAAGGAAAAGAAGGAAAAGAAGGAAAAGAAGGAAAAGAAGGAAAAGAAGGAAAAGAAGGAAAAGAAGGAAAAGAAGGAAAAGAAGGAAAAGGAGGAAAAGAAGGAAAAGAAGGAAAAGAAGGAAAAGAAGGAAAAGAAGGAAAAGAAGGAAAAGAAGGAAAAGAAGGAAAAGAAGGAAAAGAAGGAAAAGAAGGAAAAGAAGGAAAAGAAGGAAAAGAAGGAAAAGAAGGAAAAGAAGGAAAAGAAGGAAAAGAAGGAAAAGAAGGAAAAGAAGGAAAAGAAGGAAAAGAAGGAAAAGAAGGAAAAGAAGGAAAAGAAGGAAAAGAAGGAAAAGAAGGAAAAGAAGGAAAAGAAGGAAAAGAAGGAAAGAATGGTATGATAAAAGAGGAAAAAAGGAAGAAGGTGACAAAGATATAGAATTTTATATAGGACTAATGATTTTGGGTAGAAGATTTATAATAGTAAGTACTTTTTATTTCTCTCTGCGTAAAATATCAATCACTATTAATTAAAATACTCTTAATTCAACCTTTAGATAATTAAATAATATTTATGCGGGCTGAAACTCTTAAAAAGTAAAAATAATAAAAGTGTTTAAAGTATGTTAAAGTAATGTAAGTGATAGAGCTGAAGGGGATTACCCAAGGCCCTTTTATAAGCAAGGGGTCCTCTGAAGCACCAAAAATTTGTAATGAAATAATCATAATAAAATGAAACAAGAATATAAAAGAATAATAATGAAACCTAGGTAATGAGAGAAAAATATGAAACAAATAATGAAATCCTAAAATAAGAAATAATTTTCCTGTACTAAACCCCCGATCCCAGTTAATTAGAATAGTAAGTGACTATGCAAATTTTTAACAATGGAAACTGTGAGTAATTTATCCAAAATAGTCATTACAATGGGTCTTAAAATGGTTTTAATTCAACCAATACAATTATGTCATTTTGACACAACATTTTATGTAATCAATTCAATCCAAAACAGAAATTAATAAATTGTTTTAGCTATTCCATTTAAGTAATAACTAATTTAAGTGAGAAAAGTAATTAATTTAATGAATTACTAATTTAAAATAAGAATTTTTTTTTATTTTATAAAGTAAGTGTTTTAACTTATTTAATACTTTTTCTGACACAGTTAAGGGTCATAGAAGTGCCCAATATTTATGGATTATAACATATGAGAAAGTTTATTTAATACATAAATTTAATTAATTAAATTTTAATTAAATTATAATTCAATTTTACAATTGTAATTATTATATGTGTTTGTAATTAATTAATCATTAATTTATTAATATTAAATACATAAAAATGCACCATGATTTATAGAATATATATTATGTTTGATGTATGTGTATAAATATTTTATTTAATAATAAAATTAATATAATATTCATTTTACTTATTTTTAATAAAATGATTATATCATTTTATCATGTAATAATATATTATTTTAACTACATAAAATACATCACTTTATTTTCTCCAATAAAGTATTATACATTTTACTGGGCTCCTGAGACAGCCTGGCTGACAGTTAATATCTCAGCAACAACTAAACCAAATTTCAATCCATTTGTGTGAAATAAAAGATAGCCTTCAGGAGAATCTTAATTCAAAAGGACATTAGATTCAAATACACCGTAACTCTAATTCCAAGTCTGATTTTAAAAATTTTACAAAAACCTAAGAAGTGGTAATGAAGATGATAACAAGAGTTTAATAACTCCACTTTTATCCAGATAAGAGTCATACATATATTTAAGTATGAAATTTGCATAGAAAGAAAGAGATATCATACAGGTATGAAAAAAAGGAGATGAAACTTACCTTGATTGAAAAGTAGGAAAAATAGAGTGAGAAAGATTGATGTTGGAATTTGGGGGAAATTGAATATGGAGTAAGTGAAATGCATAAAGAATATGCAATGTATGTGTTTTGATGACATGGAACCAAAAAAAAGTGAAGTAGGGGAAAGGGGGAAAGTGGGGATAATGACCATGCCAAGGAGGGATGAAGAGTAGGGTGATGGAGCTTAAAAAGAAAGAGTAGAGGGAGAGAAAAAAAGGTTAATTTTAACATAAAAATCAGAAATAACCACTTAAAAAAATAATTAGAAACAAAAAAGAAAAAAACAGAAAAAAAACAAAAAAAATTATAATTAGCAATAAAAAAATCAAGAAAAAAATGAATAAAATGATTGCCTGGAGAGATGAGATGAGAAAATAAATAAAACCAAATTGATTGAGGGGATATGAGGGATGGATGAAAAAAAGAAAAAGTGAAAAATTATGCAATTGCAGAAAATATGCAATTTCATGTTGAGTTGATGAAGGAAAAAAATGAGACATCCACTGTAAATCCAAAATAAAAATGAATATGCAAAAAACAAAAACACCAAACCAAGTGAACAAAGCACCCAAGTTGAACATTTGGAGAGCATGAAAAAAAAGTTAAAATGGTTGTGTTTAAAATTTTTTGAGGGTGATTGGCATAGTAAAAGAGCATATTCCAGTGGAAAGAATGTTTTGTGCTTCAAGGGAGGGGAGAGCGGGTGCAGGTTTGGGATCCTCTTCTTTATAAAGATCATTGAAAAGAGATATAATCTAAAGTGTCTTCTACACCAGAGTCGGAGTCAGAGTCAGCAGCTAAAGTTAAAGTGATAGTATTCATAGCTGAGTGAATTTGCTTTGTAGTAGAGAGGTTCTTTATTTTTTTTGGCAGAAAAGGTTGTTGGTAGAAAGTTTAGGTGATGAGTGGGAAATGGGAATTCGCCACTAAATGAGCTGGTGGGGTGTGTAGATAGAAAAAAATGTTACGTGTTTGCTACCAAAATTAAGCAGCATAGAGTGAAGAGAGACATAAGGATGGCATCCACAATTATATGTCATGTGATCTGCTGACAAATCAATCATGGATGTGATGAGTTTGAGATCAGGAATTACGAATGGAAATTGGGGTATAAGAGGTGGGATAATTCATTATTAGGGGGTATCAATGTTCAGGGATCAGCAATTAAATTAATTGCGGATAAAAATTCTTATACCCCAATTATCTTCCGCAATTATTTTTGCTAATTATTGGTTTATTAGACACTTTACGTGTCAATGTTCACCTCTTATCTGAAATTTTTATCCTCAATATTTCATAACCACATCTTGGACAACTTTCTGGATATCCCAGCCTTCTACCTTGCTGCGCACTTCCATTCTCATCCCATCCTGTTCATTCTATCCGCTCAGAATTTCTCCCCATTTCATCTATTTGATTCTGCTCCTTTTCATCTGGCTATCTCATCTCCTTGTTTCTGCTCCTTTTCATCTTCATTTATAATAACATGCCTCATCATCCTAGATCTTCTCAAAGGCAGCCATCACCCAGTTGTTCTTCAATTCCCACTACTTCCTCTTTCCCCCGCTCAGCCAAGAAATCAAAGACCGTTGTAGACAGTTCTAAAGTACTAAGCAGTAGACACAATGCAAGATGGGTTGGTTCTCCTTTCTAATTTATAAAAAGAAGCGCCTGCCACTCTTATTTTTAAAGACAGTGTAATAATGTGTAACACTAATATTTGACTAGAAAGTTTATAAGTTGAGATGAGTTAAAGATAAGGAAAAACAAGTATTACTATCTGGATATTTCTATTCTTAACAAGCGCTATTATCCACAGCTACTCCCTCTTGAAGCGCTCTCTTTGAATATGCCTTATTATAGTAATAAAATATCTCTAATAATAGTTAATCCCACTGAATCTATATATTCTCTCTATGTTGCGCTCTTTCACTATACTATATGAAATACACACACAGGCGCACAAACTCCAAAAGACTCAGAAATACCTTTTAATATTCTCTCAAACAATTAATCACAAAAAGATCTAATATCTTATACTGGGTACTATGACTATAGCTACACATATATCTCTATATTGATTTTCCTATGATCTGCTTTTTAAAATGACAACTAATGCGATTTTTCTTATTTTATTAACTAAAAAAAAATAGATTGACCAGTCCTCCTTTTGTCCCTACCTAATAGTCCTCCTTTTATATTCTTCCAGCGCTCAAGACACAGTTCCCTAATGGATCTCCAGCGCTGAATCTAGTGCCACATTAGTAAAACAATAACTAATTTATTAGTATGCTACTAACACTGCTTACAACAACTACAGCGACTAAATCAGACCCTATAATTACTAACACTAGTATTAACTTGTTTCACTGATTCTCCACATATGTGCTTTTAACTATACCTTGTTTTGTTTCAGCGCTATGGTAAGGTAAACTCTTACAGTCGCCTTGCTGTAAGCAGAATCCGGAGGAGATATGTGGATTTAGCTGAAAACCCCGTCCTTCCAATAAAATAACAAAGTAGGTGTTCTAAATCACTAAGCTAACCAATCTACTTGAATCTGATTGATAAAAATAATGAAACTCTAAAATATTTAACGCTTATTGAGATTTAAAGAAAGTGGCTGTTGATAAAAGAAATACTGATAACAACAATTAAGGTGTACCAGTGAAAGATCTGAAAAGATTGACTTTTATGTTTTTATAATAATTTGAATTTTTATGAGACAGCAATAATCAAGTCCCAGCGATGAAGACCTTTCTAAAGATACCCTGTATGAAGTGTTATTTTAATTGTTGAGTAGTATTTCTAAAGTGTTATATATAAATTATAAAGATATAAGGGTATTACAATTTATTTTAATTTGTTGAGTAATAAAAAAATGAGACCGTGGTGGTTAAAGATTAAGCTGTATGATGTGTTCCCCCCTCTCAATTTCGAGTTTGAGAGTCGCTTAAGTATTCCTAGTCACGTGCCTAAGTTTTCCCCTCCAGAGCTCTTCCAGAGTCAATCCGGAGCCCGTACGGAGTCCGTACGGAGCCAAAGCGGAGTCCGAACGGAGTCCGTACGGAGTCGAAGCGGAGTCCGAACGGAGTCCGTATGGAGTCGAAGCGGAGTCCGAACGGAGTCCGTACGGAGTCGAAGCGGAGTCCGTCCGGACTTCCGGACTCAATTAGAACCTTAAAACTATAATAAAAAATCTAGAAAAATTACACATAATAGAGCTACTTCCCCTTTACATACCAAACTAATTTTCGTAGTCTGCGCAGCTCTAATTACCCCGTGAAAATTCATCAAAGTTAAGTAATTTTTGAAAACGGAAATATTTCTATAAAACTTTAAAATTCATTTAAAAATATAAGAAAAATAGTAAAAATTCTGGGAAAATTTCCCAAGGTTCTTGAGTAACTCGACTTGATACTTATAAATTTTCAGACCGTAAAAATAAGTTTTCTCCGTAAAATAAATTGTATTTGTGTAGGCATTTGCTCGTGACCAATTTCTTCATATTTTAAACTCCAATAAATTAAATAAAACCCTTTTATAAAAAAATAATAACACCAATCTTGCATGCCGTGATAACTCCATTTACATATTTAGGTGCCGTACTAAACTTTAGGCTACCACAGCGCTAGTTCCAGGTTTGACTTATCCTAAGAGCATCTACCTCCGTGTTGGTAAATTGGTTCAGTATGCATATTTTACTGCATTTTGACATTAACCTTAACCCTTTTTTCATTAAAGGCCTCTATTAGCTAGTGAATTCAGCATGTACTGTAGCCTTTCAACTAAAGTTACTGAGCTCCTTTTGACCTCATTCAGTAATTCAATATTCTGCCAGCCAATTCTTTTCACTCCACCTTGTAGCTGCTGAACACTTTCACATTTCACTACTTATTGAAACAAAACATTTTTTATTTTAATTCACAACTGTTACTACACAACACTTCCTATTAACACAATCTCCCATTTTGAACCTCGCCCTACAACCTCCAAATCCATATAAAGTGATCAACTTGTCTGATCCAACAAAAAAGCGATCCCCTAATTGGAACCACCTAGTGTTAGGGTGTTACCATACTATGTACTTAGCTAGTCACCCATCAGTATATAGTGTAGCTTCCGAGTGCACCAGAGATCTTTTCCTGGTCCTTGTACTGGTCCTGCAAGGCATCAGTCTCTACACCAAGAAGCTCTGTACAATTAAATCTTCTTCCATTGTGAGAAATTTGTCAATTATGATTTGTCCCATCTGAAAAGTTGAGGAGAGTGAAGTGAGTAGCTAAAATGCAAGAAGGAAAACAGTAGAGCTTACCAAATGGGCGACTCAACACGAGGGAATGGAAATTTGCCCAACTTGTGTTTGCTAACTGAATCTGCATACGAGGGTGTCAAACCCCATTTCAGTAACAATTGACACAGCAATTATGCAATTATCTACTGAAATTTTACTGCAACAGAGGTAGATGCTCTAATGCTGCGTCTAGTTGCCTTAACTCTTGGGTAGTTTTACGATTGAGTCCCCACTCTCTTTGCTTTAATACTAGGTTTGTAGTTCTGACAGCTCGCTTAACTAGTTAGCGTTCTTCATTACTTGTCTCAGTAAGTTTCCCAACTGGCTGCGGTACAGCATACCATGCACTTGAGTCGTCCTTAATCCATGACTTTCTTCTTAATGTGTAACACATACTTTTTTTCTGGAAAGCCCAATGTCACCGGACGACCTACGCACAAGGTCGAGGATGTTCCTGAAAGTGAGATGAGGGATTTAGAAACTTCTTCGAAGCACAGAGGAATGATTCGAGGAAATTATTCAAAGGTCACTCGAAGTAATAGCTATAGGTTCGAGGTTTGTTCGAGAAGAATTATAAACTAGTTCCAAGGTAATAATAATTCTTAAAATCTCACAAAGGGTTGGAAACTCAATAGTCAAAGATTTAGGATTTAGAAATGAATATTGAGAAGGTAAAAGAAAGATACAATAACAATGATTTAACTTTTAAGGTTTTTCCACTATTAATGTAAATATGATATTATAATTTAATTCTAAGGAATATCGAACCAAATACCCAACTCCTTTTATATCCTTTGTTCCTCCTCGCATTGACCTCCCTTCCATCGCAGTATTCCCATTCCATTGACCATTACTAACATACACTTAGACCCTCTTCACTAAATATCCGTCCATGCTCAATATACCCCTTTTTAATTAATTAACAAAACTTTAATAAAAAACTACTACTGTACTATTTTGTTGATCCTAGCGCTGTGCGTCGCTTATTGAAAAGGACTAAGGTACCCTATTGGGAGATTGACTAATTTAGATTTAGAGTTTAGGCTAGCGCAGTTAAATAGTAAGTACACAAAGGAAAAATCGCAGTTGCTATGGAGAATTGCTTTCTGCGCTTCAAGTATAGATGTAGGACTCAATATTATTGATTTATTGAGTTAATTTCGCCTCGAGTGTCACGTGGCGCGTGACAGATGCCCGGGTATAAAAACGCAAACTCCGTTGAGCTTGAACCATCTTCCCACACTAATTTCACTTGTCTAATACTTTTTTCCCGCATCTCTCAATTATTTATTTTATAATGAACTGCCCTACCCCCACACCCACGCCTCCACACCCTAAAGCGGATGGGGGAATAATCACACAAAAGTTTTCACGGACTTGCACGGCTTGTGAAAGCATGGAATATTTCTGTGTCGAAAGTACGGCGACTCGAGGCCCTCACCAGAAATGCGAGTTTTGCCGTTGGCGGCGAGTGGCGTGCGATGCATTGACGAAGAACGCGGAAATCGAAAATCGATTCACAAAAACAAAATTTTGGGTAGTTCCAAAGACTAAAGAGGTGGTTGAAGACATTTGGGATGTCTCGATCGAAGATGAACAATCGGTGGGGGAAAATGATAAGGAGATGAACAACGAGATCTCAACCTGGGTAACCCAGGCCACGAGTTCGAAGCGAGGTGTCGAGGAAGAGGTCGATGAATTGGTGGAGGAGGATGAAGATGAAGTCCCTGTTCCAGGGCGGGCACCCAAGAAACGTCGGGTGGTCATCGAGGACGATGAGGAAGAGAGAGAGGTAGAAGTCGGAGTGGTGCCCAGGTTATTTCTGGAGCCTGATCCCATCTTCGAGGTAAGTTTTAATTGTTTTATTTCAAGGATGAAGTTACTGATGAGTCGCGTTTTAGACATCGAATAACCTGGAAGAGCCGATTGCGGAGCCTGCGCCGGTTATACCAACTGAGGCAAACCCTCCGGCCACGGAAGTGGTTGAAGAGCCCGAAGACACCCTGGATCAGGTGTGGTCGAAGAAACCTCGTCAAGGTCGACGAGTAAGGTTCGCGGAAGAACTATGTGGGGAGGTCGACGCTATTATTGACGCTGCTTCCTTCGACGTGGCGGAGGAGCTCTTGGAGATTGGAGAGGTGGTTCCGGTAGGAGAGGAGGAGGTATTTGATAAATGCAGGAAGGAGATAAGGGTAGTTTTGGAGAAAATGAAAAGATTGGTTCGACAAAAATTAAAAGAAAAAATTTGAAAATGAAAAGGAGATGGAAAGAAGTAGAAGAAAAAATTGTATTTTAGTTTTATTTTATTTTTATTTTATTTTATTATTAGTATTATTTTTTTTTTTTTATATTGTGGGTGAATGTTGTTAATTTTACAAGATTTGAGAGAGAGAGAAAAAGAAAAAAAAGAAAAAAGAAGTTTTAAATAAAAAATTTTAGAATTTGAAAGAAGAATTTTAAAGAAAGAAAAAAAGGTTGTTTTAATTGAAGGAAGTTTTAGTGTTTTTTTTTTTTTTTAAAAAAAAGGAAAATTTTTATGTAAGAAAAGAGAGAGAAAAAGAAACGGTTTTGTGATTGAGATGAGTTGTTAAATTGAGGATTTTTTTAAAAAAAATTTCTTTTTTTTTTTTTTAAAGAAATTTTAGTTTGAAAAAGAGGAGAAAGAAAAGAAAAAAAAACAAAGGGTAGAATTTAAGAGAGTTTGAAAAGAAGATTTATTTGTTTCGAAGAATTATTATAGGGAGATTCAGGGGTTGAAGTTAAGTTCGAGGAAATGGTCGTGCCATACAGGATTTGATGATTCGAAGAAAAGAAAGTCTTTAAAAGAGAGAATAAAAAATTTTTTAAAGAGAAAATTTTGAAGAGAATTTTAAATTTAAGAAAAGAATGTATTTAAAGAATTGAAAAAAGAAAAGAAGAAAATATTTAGAGAGATTTATGAGTTTTTTATTTTATTTTATTATTTATGTTTATTCTATTTTATTTTATTTTATTTTATTTAATTTAATTTAATTTAATTTTATTTTATTTAATTTTTATTTTTATTTTTTTTTATTTTTTTTTTTATTGTATTTAATTTTAATTTTGATTTTATTTTTGGTTGGTTTTGGAGGAAATTTATAGAAGGAGAAGAAAGAAAAAAAAGAGAGAAAAAAGAAAACAAGGCTAAGAAATTTAAGAGGTGTTTTAGATTTTAAAGAAAGAAAGAAAAGAAAAGAAAATTTTAAATAAAGAAATTTTAAGGTTTTGGTTTTAAAGGATATTTCGAATGAAAAGATTTTAGGAGTTCAGGAGCATTGGAAACATTGATGGCTGGTTCCCAGGATGTTTTGTCTGAGTCATTGAGGAAGCCTTCCCATTCCACGAGGTATTGAAGTTTCCCCTTGCATATTCTTGAATCAAGGATACGACTTACTTCCCACTCTAGATGATCTTCTACTTCGACCGGTTCCGGAGGGGGTTGGTTCTTGCCCGAGTATATTTCTCGAGCCAGTTCCAGGAGAGATACATGGAAAACAGGGTGAATCGCCTGCCATTTAGGAGGTAACTTGAGTCGAAATGCAGTTTTAGAGACTTCAGAGTCGATTTCGAATGGTCCCAAGCGCTTTTCAGCCAGTTTCTTTGATGGTCTTGTTGTTCGGATGTTTCGTGCATCGAGCCATACTTTGTCGCCTGGTTTAAAGGAAGGAGCAGATTGTCGATGTTTGTCGGCCTGTTCCTTGTATCTTCGAATCGCTGATTCCAAATTTGTTTTAAGTTCTTCTTGGAGTCGTGATATAGTTCGAAGATAATGTTCTGCAGGATGATTAGTTCCTACATGAATTGAGTTGAATCGAGGATGTCATCCATAAATGGTTTCGAAGGGAGATTGTCGTGTCGAAGAATGAGTCAAGTTATTATAAGCAAATTCGGCCAATGGTAGCCATGTGGTCCAATCGTCTTGTTGGTAACTGACATACATTCGAAGATATTGTTCGAGGATTTGGTTAACTCTTTCTGTTTGACCATCGGTTTCAGGGTGATAGGCCGTGGAGAGATTCCTCGTGATATTGAGTTGTCGACACAGTTGGGTCCAGAATGTGGATACAAACAATGAGCCTCTATCTGAAATAATGTCATTTGGTAAGCCGTGTTTAGAAAATACATATTCTAGAAACAATTTTGACAAATCTTCTGCTGTAGCAGTAGTAGTGGTTTTAACAAAAATAGACATTTTTGAAAATCTATCTACTATTACTAATATAGCATCAAAATCATTAGAAATAGGAAGTTGAGAAATGAAATCCATTGATAAAGATTCCCAAGGTTTAGAGGGAATAGGAAGTGGTTGAAGCAACCCATGCTTCCGGTGACGGGGAGCCTTATTCCTATTACATTCGTAACAAGCTTTTATATATGCCTTGATTTCCTTGGTCATACCTGGCCAGAAGAAATCCCTCGCTATTAACTGGTAGGTTTTATCAACCCCAAAATGACCAGCTAACGGAGAATCATGTCGACTATTGAAAATCCATAATTTTATCTCATTGTTGTCGGGTATGACTACTCTACCTTCGAAGACTAATAGACCTGATTCAATACTAAATCTTTTGGCCCCTTGCTTCGAGAGTATTTTGTCTTTTAACCCTAAACAATAATCGTCCTTCGACTGAGCTTCGAGGATGTTGGATAGTGGATTTCGAAAAGATTGAATTGTCATCGAATTAAGTTGATGAGTTGTTAACATTGATTCGTTGAAGATTGATTGCACATTTGCTGGGTTCTTGTCAGCAAATGCGTCCCCCCGCTGTGGGTAAACGTCGTCCCGACGTGACAAGATATCTGGGACAATGCAGTTTTTTCCTGGGCGATAGGAAATAGAGAAAGAAAATTCAGACAAAAGTTCAGCCCACCTGGCTTGACGCCTGGTTAACACTTTAGAAGACATGAAGTATTTCAAAGCATTGTGATCAGTTAAAATTTGAAAAGGACTATCTAGGCTGAGAAGAAAAGAACGCCATTTTTTAAGACAATGGATAATAGCTAAAAGCTCTTTGTCATGAATTTCATAATTTAATTCCGCGGCTATGAGTTTGTGTGACTCAAAAGCAACAGGATGAAACAAATTTGTTTCAGGATTTAATTGGGAGATGACCCCTGCAATAGCATAATCGCTCGCATCTGTCTCAACTATTGTCGAGGCCGAAGGATCAAAATGCCAAAGAATTGGGGCTGTGGTGAACGCCGTTTTTAGTGCTTCAAATTCCTTTCGTGCTGTAGAAGTAAAAACAAAAGGAATATCTTTTCTAAGAAGAGAAGTAAGATTGGAAATAGTTTTAGAGTAATCTTTAATAAATCTTCTATAGAAGTTTGCAAAACCCAAAAATCCTTGGAGTGATTTAATGTTTTTGGGCTCAGGCCATTCCAGGATTTTCTGGACTTTTTTGTCATCCATGACTAAACCGTCAGTGGACAACGTAAACCCCAAAAAATCAATTGATTTGAGGTGGAATTCGCATTTATTATGCTTGGCGTAGAGACCATGATCTCGAAGACGATTTAGGACCTGTCGAACATGATGAATATGTTCATCTAGTGTTTTCGAGAATATTAAAATATCATCTAAATAGACGACTACAAATTGTTCAACAACATCTTGAAAGATATCATTAACAAAAGTTTGAAAAGTTGAAGGTGCGTTACATAATCCAAAAGGCATAACTAAATATTCAAAACTACCAAATCTAGTGTGCATTGCAGTCAGTGGTTCATGACCTTCCGCAATGCGAATAAGATTGTAAGCGCCTCTAAGATCAATTTTAGAAAAGAAATTAGCACCATTGAAAAGGGTAAGAAGTAATGACATAGGAGGAACAGGATATGCATTTTTCTTTGTGACTGTGTTGAGCTGTCTATAGTCAACACACAACCTAAGACTACCGTCCTTCTTTTTTACAAAGAGGACAGGGGAGCCGGTTGGAGATTTACTGGCTCTGATGAAACCTTTGGCTACATTCTCTGCAATTTAGTCTCGAAGAACTTGAGATTCGTCCTTTGATAGAGAATAGACAGGACCTGCCGGAGGTACTGGGCCTATTAACTCTATTTGATGGTCGTAGGGTCGATGAGGTGGTAACTTATCGGCCTTGCGGATTGAGAAAACATTGAGGAAATCATGGTAGATTTCTGGTAGAGTTGATTTAATGGCTTCAACGTTGATTTGGTCATCCTCTTCATCTTCGAGAGAATCTGTCGAGGTGATACCTGTATTGAGAGAGCATAATTCGATTACTTCGAGGCAATTTAAATCCTCTTCGAGTGAAGTCATCGAGCTAGAAGGGTTAGCCAATTGCTCATTTAAAGAAGGTACAGATGCTTGCAAGTCATCTGGCAGAGATTTGTCCTCTAGCAGGACGTTGTCAGGCGGGTTGTTTAACTCCCTATTGACCTGCATTAAAGAATCAGAAATATACTTAGAGCGTGGGGTGATCAATCCCCGGGTCCAATCAATTTCGGGATTCCAATACGTTAAAAAGTCATGGCCAAGAATGGTATCGTCCATCCTTGGGGCGTCCAAGACTGATAATTCACACTCGAAGGGGGGAAAATTCGGAAAGTTGAAAACCCATAAAACTTTCTTACTTACCCAATATTTGGGTTCCTCTGATTCGACCAAATAGATGGGAGTTTGATCGATATCTGTAAATGTTAGTTGAAGCTTCTCGGAAAAAGATAAACTAACAAAAGAAATTGAAGCTCCAGAGTCTATAAGACAACTGAAGGGGATATCCTCCTTAAAAAGAATGAATCTCAAGCGGTTTAAGGCAACTCCAGTCCTTAAGACATGGAGGTTCTGTGCACTGGGAGAGATAAGATAGTTTGCTTTGCCCACAAGTAAACTATCTACTAGTTTTTTGACTTCGAACTAGTACCTTCTCTTTCCTTCAACTTTACACAGTCTTCCAACTTGTGATTACCCCCACAATACATACATAACCCATTATCTGCTCTTCTCTTCCTCTCAGCTTCTTTAAGTTCCCCTTTAGGATCCAGTACTTTGCTGATATCGCCTGGGGTTGAGCCTTTTGGTCGAGTTTTATCCCTTCCCTTATTGGGTTTGGATTGAGTCGAGGAGGATTGATTTGGTCGTGGGTGTGAAGAAGGTCCCGATTTAAAATTTAGGCCTTGAGATTTGTTGGAATATCGACGATGTTGAAGTCGTCCTTGATAAACGCTGTCAAGTTTGAGGGTTCGATCCATTAAATCAGTTAAGGTAGTCATCTTCTGACCGTGAAGATTTAATTGATCTACAATCCTCGAAGGAAGTCCTTTCTTGAAATGATACTTAAGGGCAGCATCATTCCAACCTACTCGAGGCAAAGAAAATCAAGTTCAATTTCTGCGTTGTCCGTTTCATTAGGATCCCCAAACAACGTAAAAAGTTGGTCTTCGAACTTTTCCCAATTATTGATAAGTAAGTGGGTTTCTGTCGAAGAAAGCATGAGTAGATAAGGTTCGAACCATCTTGCTGCTTTCCCGGCTAGGAATGAAGAAGCGTAAACAACCTTTGATCGGTCGCTGTTAAAGGTTTGAGGGTCATTATGGAACAGTAGCTTGCAGGTTTGCAAGAAGGGTCGCAATCTGTCGGGGTGATCTCCGTCAAATTTGTCAGGAGATTTCATAGAAGGAGTTTTGAACTTAGATCCTTCTGAAGACGTTGGATTTGAAAGGGTTTTCATAAAAAGTCTCATGAAATCTTCCAGAGAGTTAGATGGTCCCGGTTCTGAGGATTGGCCAGAAGGGTGATTGGCAGGGGCGGATGGTGCCTCATGCATTGTATCCTCTCCTTCTTCTTCATCACTAGAATCCTCAAAATCTTGTGGAATGTCTTCTACAGATTGAACTGAGTGTTTCCGTTCCCTAAGGTCGAGTGGTTCCAAAGAGTGAGTGCGAGAAACAGACCTTGTGGCTGTTGGCCTGCCTCTAGCGCGAGCTCTAGTAGTAGCGCCCGTAGGAGGAGTGCGTTGAACAGGTGCCATTTAAAATTTTTAGAAGCACCTAAAAAAGACGTAGTAGTGCAAAGAATGAGAACTACGGAGAATTAAATTATACTGTCACCGGACGACCTACGCACAAGGTCGAGGATGTTCCTGAAAGTGAGATGAGGGATTTAGAAACTTCTTCGAAGCACAGAGGAATGATTCGAGGAAATTATTCGAAGGTCACTCGAAGTAATAGCTATAGGTTCGAGGTTTGTTCGAGAAGAATTATAAACTAGTTCCAAGGTAATAATAATTCTTAAAATCTCACGATGGGTTGGAAACTCAATAGTCAAAGATTTAGGATTTAGAAATGAATATTGAGAAGGTAAAAGAAAGATACAATAACAATGATTTAACTTTTAAGGTTTTTCCACTATTAATGTAAATACGATATTATAATTTAATTCTAAGGAATATTGAACCAAATACCCAACTCCTTTTATATCCTTTGTTCCTCCTCGCATTGACCTCCCTTCCATCGCAGTATTCCCATTCCATTGACCATTACTAACATACACTTAGACCCTCTTCACTAAAGATCCGTCCATGCTCAATATACCCCTTTTTAATTAATTAACAAAACTTTAATAAAAAACTACTACTGTACTATTTTGTTGATCCTAGCGCTGTGCGTCGCTTATTGAAAAGGACTAAGGTACCCTATTGGGAGATTGACTAATTTAGATTTAGAGTTTAGGCTAGCGCAGTTAAATAGTAAGTACACAAAGGAAAAATCGCAGTTGCTATGGAGAATTGCTTTCTGAGCTTCGAGTATAGATGTAGGACTCGATATTATTGATTTATTGAGTTAATTTCGCCTCGAGTGTCACGTGGCGCGTGACACCCAAATCCATATTGTTTAGCGTGTAATTGTTCTAAGTTAATAATACACAATTCCCTATTGTGCGGCGCATCTTGCTGCAAAATCCAAGCGCACAGACCCTTAATCTTTTTCTGCGCTTCCATTTCCTTTGTTCCTTGAAACACACAAATACATATTATATTTTTACATTTCCTGCTGTGCTAACTCCCCTTTGTTCTTCCTGGACTACGCGCGCTGATTGGTCTAAAATCACGCTTCCTGCGAGGCGTGTACCACACCGTTCAATTAAAAAAAGATGACCATCTCATTCTTATCAACTGGCTGAAAACCAAATCTAACTATGATTCTTGTTTTGGTACTGAGTATGCCACTAAAGTAGGAGGGCCCCCTGCATTAAAAGTTAATGGCTATCTTCTAATGGCAAATGAATAACGGAATAAGACCAAGGGAAGGATTGATCTTTTGCCTAAACAGATGTCTGAACGATTCAAGCATTACCAAGAAAAATACAAGAAGGCAAAGGCTCTTTTACCTTCCACTGGTTTGGGGTACCGACAACGATATAACTAAGGGCATAAAATCCATAGACAATAAACTTGAAACTTTATGTCCTTACTTTAAAGAGATGGATGCAATTTTTGGAGAGCGAGCCGATGTTAATCCTGTAAAAATGTTGGATGGTGAAGATCCTATCTCCGAACATGATGTTGATGCAAATATTTTCCCATCCTCTTCCTCCACTCAAGCCTCCCCTCATTTGAATGAGACATATCTAGATAGCTTTTCTGTAGATCCTATAGGTGATTTAACCCAACCAAATCTAACTCAGGTCTGTTTCTTTTTTCTTTTATCTTATCTTATCTATTTTTTATTTACTTATCTTTTTCTTATTTCTTAATAGGCTAATGAACGAACCCAGGATCCTCAATCAACTGAGCCTGAAGGTAGTGACAATGATGAGGAGGAAATTATGACCTTGAACAAGAAGCGAAGGGCTTCAAGTAGTCTAAATTTCCACTCACAAAGAAGACAAAAAAGTGATACTTCATCACAAACCCCTTTTTCATCTATGGAATAATTTTTAGAGAAACGTGATGCTGGTAAGTGATACCATACCTCTTATTACTTTACTCTACTTTTCTTCCACTTTATATTAATTTTTATTATCACTCTAGAACAAGTAGAAATTGCTAAAGAGACTCTAAGCTTTGAAAAGAAGAAATATGAGCTCTCTTTAAGGAGGGATAATAGGCTACAAGATTTGGAAGAGAGGAAGTACAAGCTCTCTTTACGGAAGGATGATCGGGCCCAAGATTTGGAGGAGAGGAAATACCAGCTCTCTTTACGGAAGGATGATCTTGCCCAAGATTTGGAGGAGAAGAAGTTTGAGTTAACTCTAAGTATTGAAAAATCAAAAAAAGAGGAGAAGACACTCAAACATCAAAACCTATTAGAGCAGATGAAATATAAGTTTGATCATGAAGAAAATTCCAAAAAGAAAGATTTCTTGATGGAATGTGTTAAAGCTAATAAATCTGTTGAGGAAAATGAACGTTTAAAGAAATTTTTGGATGACTAGTTTGTTTTATTTCTCTCACACTTCAACTGCTCATATTTTTTTTTACATAAAATTTCCAATAACTTCCTTTATTTCATTACTCTATCTATCATTACTTGAATTTTTGTATTTTAATGTTAAATATTCTTTTTTTAAATAAAATTTTCATGTCTCCTTTGAAAATTTGACGATCCCCCACCCCTGGATTTTTTTGAAGTAAGGTGTGGGTGTCACAAAAATTCTTTCATGTCATGAATCTTGAAAGTCTTATATGAAACTTTGGCTTTACTACCCCCTGAATTTTACCAGTATCCCAAAAATTCTTACATGTCAAGAATTTCACAAGTCTTATAAGAAATTTTGGCAAAACCCCCCATGGATTTTATTGAAGTAAGGGACGGGTGTCAGCCTGTATATCTCCAGGACTGAGTAAAAAGTAATTATAAGTTATGTTAAACACATGAACTATACATGGGAATAATAAATAAGAGTACACAAATAGTATACATAAGTAAAATTATGATAATACACAAAAAATGCCATTATAACACCTTATATACACGCATATATCCACCTTTTATAGGTCTTATGTACTTAATATTAATTTGGAATATGTTAGGGTAATCTTAAGAACCTTAAGTATAAGGCTACATAATTTTTAAGTACACTTAAAGCTGTTATATTCATTGTTTTATGAAAAAAACAAGAAATGCGCTTTATTTCACTTAAAAGTTGACTATATGCGCTATAAAATTGAGAATATCAAAATTGCGCTTTGACAGATCAATTGGGCTCATTTAGAACTATTGATTTGGCTATTTAAATGCATAAAAATAACACTTTTCAAATTTGGTGTTTTTTATGCCAGAAATGGCTTCTGTGTACTGGCCACATACTGCCTGCTTTTTTCCCGTGTGAATAGCTTCATTTTTAGCAAAGTTAGCTTTTTCACACTATAATTACCCCACATTCTACGCCCACTGTGGGGAAACACACTAAAATAGGCGACAGGCGCTTATTTAGTGTCCTAGCTTAATTAATAATGCATTGACCTTGTTTATATGCACTAATTTCATTGATAACCTCACTCTTGGCACTTTATTTCATCACCACGCTTAAATTCGCCTAATTTTAGTCAAGGATTTACCCGTGCAAGCGCCTGCCAAGAACTGCATGTAGTTACCCCACATCTCATGCTCTTTTTTAAGTTTTCTGGTGGTTTCTCAGTCAATTTTGGTTATTTTTGAATGGGAATTTCACGTAGTATAATGTCAGGATTAGCCCCATTATTTCTACAGTCAATCCCCCTTATTATTAAGCTATTATTAACCTTAAAAAGTCTCCTTTAGTCTTTAATATTATTGTTTTATACGCATATACTCTCTTTTTGTCTTTTTCTTTAATTTTGATGGATTTCCCTTATTATTACAGGATTTTGGCGGTTGTTACTCTTCTAATTATGTCATGGGTTACTGGGAATGTTGATGGGCATGTCTATTAGTTGTTTAGAGGCGTCATTAACTGTGTATTGGGTGGTACATCAAGGGAATCATTGGGGAACTCAGTGTGTATAAAAGGAGGAGGTTTTTGGGTTGTATTTCTTCATTCTTTATCATTACAATTCAACCAATATAACCAAACCAATTACAATACATATCAATTAGTTCTTTTATAAGACTTTTGAATAGTATCTGAATTTATTTAATCTATTTTTCTACCAACTATAAAGATTGTAAGCCATATATAAGAATAGTGAGAATTATATTACTGAGACCTTTATATTTGATTATACTTTACAACTTAGTGGATTAAATCTACAGTATTCATATAGGACCATTGAAATCTTCTAGACAACTGACTATTCAAGCTAGTTCACGTCCTTGTTCTTGACCTTAGCCTGACAATTGGGGACCTTTCCTCAAGAATTCTGTTATAATCCTGTAAGTGAAATTTTCAAAAGAAGGTGCACGTAAATAATATCCCTATAGAAATATTTGGATAATTACAACAGGTTGGGGTCACTTATATAGTGATTTCAGAAAAAGAAGCCCTGTTATATTATAAAATTGTGATATTGAATCAACAATTTTACCACTAATTTAACTTATAATTGTTATTAGTGGGTCTGTCAATAGACCAATTAAATTTGAGATCTTTGCAGATAAAATTTTTACCACTAATTTAACATATAATTGTTCTTAGTGGGAGTCTGTCAATAGACCAATTAAATTTGTGATCTTTGCAGATAATAAACCAATTAAACTGATTAATTGTTTTCTTTTAACAGGACTCTTAATCTTTTCTTTTATTGGTTTGTAAAATTCATTAAATATTTAGAAAGAATCATACTGACAGTTGTTTTCTTTTGAATATAAAAACACAGCTACATATTGTAGACCAGTTAAATCAAGTGACCACATAAAAGCATATTTGACTTTTGGCACTTAAATATTCACTTCATACCAATAAGTAAGCAATAAAATTGTCTTCAGTGGTATTGATAAATACTGATAAAAATCCTTTTTGAAGTTTTCATATCTAAACTTTCAATTCTTTAAATTCCACGTAAAAATGTGTGACAACAATGACATTTTAAGTAATAAGGTAAAACCTTATAACTTAAGACCTAGAGCTGAAAGACCTGTTACAGGACATTCAAATGGAGGGCCAGGACTCTCCCATAATCAACAACACTCTGTCAATGTCTCTGGAGGAAAGGGAAAAGCTTTTAAAGCAGGTTTCAATAAAGAAAACAAAAAATACTTTACAAGAACAAGTTCACTCCCTATCCACCCTACTGAACACCTTGACAATAAGAGTCAACAATATAGTGGACCAGATCAACAATCTGGAAAAGAGAGCAGCTCAAGGTTTCATAGAAGTCAACCAAGCTCTAGTGGACATAAAGACTCAACCACCAACAGTGGCACCCAACAATTCCATAGCAACACCTCCAGCCCAAGAGGAGGACCAAAAAATTACAGTAAGCAAATGGAAATGGGATTGGTATGCCCAAAACTACAACAATCCTCAACAGCAGGGCTCCAGCAGTCACCCTTACAGGGGAAAGGCAAGGAGAGGCAGGGGAAGTGGGATAAGACCTTGGTAAGTCATCCAACTTCGTATGATCAATTATATCAACCTGAAAATAAATTACTTATAGGTAATGAGATTGATAAGGAAATATTGGATATTATTGATAAGGATTTAAAGGATTATTCATTTGAACAGAATATGTTAAACTTGTCTTTACATGAGGACAATGTAAATAGTTTTATTGATCACCAGGAAAATACTATTAATATAAAAATGGAATCAAATGAATTAAATCTTGACCCTGATAATGAGTCTTCTGAATCGGACACGGAAAAAATAGAATATTTTTTAAAAGAGAATCCAATGGAATCAAAAATAATAAGTAAATTATTATTGAGAATTGAAAAATTGGAAGAGTTCTCAAAAGAGTCAAACATTAATACAGAAAATGTATTATTACAACTAACATAATCATTGAGTACCACAGCCAATAAATTAAAAATTATTGAAAATTCAAATAATGAATTAATCAATGAGAATAAAAGATTAAAATCTGAGATTAGAAATTTAGAAAGTAAATTAGAACACTCTCAGAATATTATGGCTACCATAGAGGGACGTGTAAAATTGTCTTTTTCAAATGTAAATGATACCTTAAATCATGTACCTGTGATAAAAGATAGGTTACAAAGAGTAGAAATTGAAGTAGCTAACATTTTGAAAAATACTGAAACAATAAAAGATAATACCTCTTATGTAGAAAGAGTACCAGTTTTTATGAAACACTCTGATGATAAACCAATGATTGAAAATGAACATAGTGTTATGGGCTCTGAGAATATAAAATCAGTAAAAGATGAAATAAATGATCATCTTTCTAAAGTAAGTGAATTACTCAATATTCCTCAGGTTAGGGAAGCAAAAACTAGCCAAAAGAACTGGCCTAAGTTAGATCAGTACCCTTCTTTTGACGGGGATTCAAAATCTGATTGGCAACAATTCATACAAAGAATTGATAACTTAAAATTTTCATACAAATTACCTGATGAAGAAATTACTTCAAAGTTAATATCTTTATTTACAGATGTGGCCTTATTATGGTTTGAATCTGTATTGAGTGAGGGAATTAATTACTCCTGGAATGAATGGAAGGCACTAATTGAAAGGCAATTTGGTGGCCCAAAATTTAGAATCACTCAACAAAGACTGTATGAAAGGGCCAGATATAATCCAAATGCTGGAGATAAACCCATGGTCTTCTTAATGAATTTAATAAAAATCATGAAAGCTATGGATCCAAAAATGGATTATGAAGAGTGGAAAGAAAAAATAATATACAAGTTGCCTATATCAGTTAGAGACATTATTGTAGCTAGAACTGAAACTGTCAGAGACACCTCTGGATTCATTAATATATGCAATGAGATATTATTAAACCACAAGTATGAAACCAAGTATAGTAATTACAGACAAAGTGTTGAAGTGGTAAAACCTACTACAAGTAAGTTACCAGTGGAAAAGAAAAAACCTTCAGCTCCCCTTGTCCCTAAGAGACAAGAAAATAACACTTGTTACAAATGTAATGAACCTTGGGTTAAGGGTCACACGTGTAAGAAAAGAATAAATGTTATTGAAACCTCACAGAATTCTGAACCTAGTAATCATGAAGATGAGAATGTGGAATCCAGTGAGGATTTCAAGAGTAACATATCTTACAGTGATGATGAAAATGAGATATTTGTATTAGAACAGGATATAATGTTCCTGAATGATGCTATACCTCATACAGACACATCTTTAACTTCCATAGAGGAGGCTGAAATAATTAAAGATGTATCTCATGACACTTACAAAATAACACCTATCAGAGCACCTATTATCATATGTGGAAAAGAAATGAATGCCATTCTTGACACTGGGGCTGCAGGTAGTGTAGTTTCACTTAATGCATTAATGAAACTTGATAGTAAGTACCAGGAAAAACTAGAACCTGTTCAGACAAAGAACTGGAGGGGTTTTGGTTCAGTATTAAATCCAATTGGCAAATACAAAACTGCTGTATTCTTTAAATATAATAATGGATATGTTAGAGCAGTTTGTGAATTTGTAGTAATGGATAATAATAATTGTAGTGATTGGTTTATTATTGGCAATGATTTATTGACAAAATTTGGCATTAAACTAGATCCTGCAAACAGTTGTTTCACCATAGGGATGAATGGTAAAAGGAAATTCAAAATATGTTCTGAAAATTCAGTATATGCCATTTCTCCTAGAGAAGAACAACTGCAAGGTGGAAGAACCACCAATGAAGTGGGTGAATTGGAAAATGAAATCCAAAAGGCCTCTTTCAGTCCTCAACTCTCAAAAATTGAACAAGAAGACATTTTGAGATTGATTAAATCATATCCTATGGCATTTGCTCATGGATCAAATGAACTAGGATTGGTCAAAGACCATGAGATGAAAATCTCTCTAAGCTGTGATCTGGATAATATTCCTGGCAGCTTAAAAAAGAAACCTTACCCAGCATCTCCTGCAAAAAGGAAAGATATTGAAGACAATATAAAATTGTTGTTGGAAATGGGTATTGTTGAAAAAGTGGACACAACACCTAAGTATTGTGTCATTTCACCAGTATTAATCTCTTATGAAAAAGATAAGGCAAGATTATGCGGTGATTATAGAGCTCTGAATACATATACAGTAGATGATATTTACCCTCTACCAAGGATAGCTTCTATCCATGCTACCTTACAAGGAGCAAAATATATTTCCTGTCTGGATGGGAACAAGGGTTACCACCAGATTCCTGTGGAAAGAAATTCTCAAAATTACTTATTAATAACCACACATATGGGTATATATAAGTATGTGAGAATGCCATTTGGCCCAAAGAATGCCCCTTCAGTCTTCCAAAAATTGATGGATAGTTTTTTTCATCAGGAAATGGTTGAAGGATGGCTATTGGTCTATATTGATGACATCATAGTGTTTTCAAAAACATATGATGAACATTTAAATCACCTGAAAAGAGTCTTTCAAAAAATGGATGAAATTAATATGACTATTGCATTAAAGAAATGTAAGTTTGGATTTCAATCCTTGAAAGTACTTGGACATGTTGTATCTGGTTTGCAAATTTGTGTTGACCAGAATAAAGTGGCAGCAATTAAAAACATTGGGATACCTAAAAATGTAAAAGAGGTTCAAAGTTTTTTGGGTATGTGTGGATATTATAGACAATATATTAAAAATTACCAATCCATTGCAGCCCCTTTAACAACATTAATCAGGAAGAATGAAGCTTTCATTTGGAATAATGAAAGACAACACGCCTTTAATAAATTAAAGGAATGTTTAATGTCAGCTCCAATATTGGGACTGCCAGATTTCACCCTACCTTTTATCTTGTACACTGATGCAAGTTTCATAGGTTTGGGTGCTGCTTTACAGCAAAAACAGATAATAAATGGAAAATTATCTGAAGTAGTTATCTGTTATATATCCAGAACCTTAAGAAAAACAGAATTAAGGTATGGTGCCACACAGCTAGAATGTTTAGCCGTGGTGTGGGCTTTGGAGAAACTTCATTACTATCTGGAAGACCAGAAGTTTGAACTTATAACAGATTGCAGTGCAGTAAAATCATTACTAAACATGAAAACACCTAATAGGCACATGTTTAGATGGCAACTAGCTGTACAAGAGTACAGAGGAAGAATGACAATCACTCACAGAGCAGGAACATTGCATTCAAATGTGGATTTGTTATCCAGAAGTCCTTTGCCAAATGATGCTGACAACCCAGCTTATCACCGCGCAATACGGGGGGCGGACTTGTTAGCAAGTCCGCAACCTTGGACTCAAATTCACCACAGATTGAACACACATTGAGCTATTGACAAAGGAACCATACAATCAGGGATGAACACCACTCAGCATAACAGTTTTTGTGGGTCTTCAAGTAGAGTTCAGTATGAGTTCAGTATGAGTTCAGTCTGAGTTCCATCTGAGTTCAGTCTGAGTTCAGGTTGGGGACTTGCTAGCAAGTCCACCCCCTATATTGCGTAGTGTATGTGCCTGAAAATGAGGTTATACATATATTTGGGATTTATATAGTGGATTTAGAAGAAGAGTTTATGCAAACTATATTGGAAAATTATTCATCTGATACAGATTTGTCTAAACTATCTACCATTCTTAATGATCCAACAAATGCCTCCATGAGTGCATTAATTAAAACCTTGCCTCCAAAGTATAAAAATGCGTTGGAAAAAGGTAAACTATCAATTGAAGATGGATATATATATTACAGGAAAAAGTTAAGCAATGTAATAGTAATACCACCTTCTATTAAAGAGTTAATGTTGAGTACTTGTCATGATGACATCTTAGCTGGTCATTTTGATTTTAACAAAACATTAACCAGAGTTAAAAATACAGCCTGGTGGATAAACATGAAAGAGGATGTACATAAATACATTGAAACATGTGACTCTTGTCAGAAATCTAAGAGATTAACTGGGAAGAGAGCTGGGTTGTTACAACAAATAGAGCAGCCAAAAGCTCCATGGGAAATTATAAACATGGATTTTGTAACTGGCTTGCCATTAGCAGGAAAAGAAAGTTTCAATTCTTGCTGGGTAATAGTGGATAGATTAACAAAAATGTGTAAGTTTATCCCTACCCATAAAGAGGTATCTGCTAAAGACTTGGCGTTACTATGGTGGACTCAGATGATGAATACTGCTGGGTTCCCCAAAGCCATAATCTCTGACAGAGATCCTAAATTTACTTCAGAGTTCTGGACATCTTTGATGGAAGTATCAGGTTGTCAATTAAAATTGTCTACAGCACACCATCCACAAACTGATGGGCTGGCTGAGAGAATGATACAAACTCTAGAAGACATGATCAGAAGATATTGTGCCTTTGGATTAGAATACAAAGACAATGAGAAATTCACACATGACTGGGTAACATTAATTCCTGGCCTTGAATTTGCTTATAACAGCACAACTCATTCTGTAACAGAGAAGAAACCATTTGAACTCTGGCTGGGATATGTACCAAATACCCCAGTAAATCATTTAAATAAACTACCAAGGTTGGATATACACCCTGGCACTAAATCCTTTATTCATATGCAACAAATGTGTAGAAAGCATGCAGAAGAATGCATCCAAAAAGCATTTGAATATGAAAAGAAAAGGTGGGACAAATCTCATAAAGAATTTGAATTTAAAAAGGGAGATGAGGTCCTCATATCAACACTACATTTTAACTTACAAGGTAATGTTAAATTAAAGGATCCCTTTGTAGGACCTTTTGTAGTAAATAAAATGGTTGGGAATAATGCAGTGGAAGTCATATTATATGCTCCATATGATAGGAAACATCCAGTTTTCCCTATCTCATTATTGAAACCTTACCATGCAAATGATCCTGACTTATTTCCAAAAAGAAGGGGAAGGCCTAAAAAGCAACCTGAAGAAATTGTGGAAAAAGCAGAGATTGAAAAAATACTCAAGAAAAGAATCCTTACTAAAGAAAAAGGAACTGAGTATTTACTAAGATTTAAAGGGAAATCAAATGAATTTGATAAATGGATACCTGAAAAAGAAATTTCTAATTTATCCACCCTTCTTAAAAAATTTAAACAGAAATAAATTTCTGTTCAACAAGCTGAGGGGTTAAAAAACCAGTACTCATAATATTTTATTATGTTTTATTTCTTTAAAGTTGAATCTTTAATGTGACAGATTTATTCTGAATACCTGAAAATTACAAATTAATAAAATAAAATGTATAACTTATCATTTTTTTATTGTTTTTTTTGGGTGGGCAAGTGTCAGCCTGTATATCTCCAGGACTGAGTAAAAAGTAATTATAAGTTATGTTAAACACATGAACTATACATGGGAATAATAAATAAGAGTACACAAATAGTATACATAAGTAAAATTATGATAATACACAAAAAATGCCATTATAACACCTTATATACATGCATATATCCACCTTTTATAGGTCTTATGTACTTAATATTAAGTTGGAATATGTTAGGGTAATCTTAAGAACCTTAAGTATAAGGCTACATAATTTTTAAGTACACTTAAAGCTGTTATATTCATTGTTTTATGAAAAAAACAAGAAATGCGCTTTATTTCACTTAAAAGTTGACTATATGCGCTATAAAATTGAGAATATCAAAATTGCGCTTTGACAGATCAATTGGGCTCATTTAGAACTATTGATTTGGATATTTAAATGCATAAAAATAACACTTTTCAAATTTGGTGTTTTTTATGCCAGAAATGGCTTCTGTGTACTGGCCACATACTGCCTGCTTTTTTCCCGTGTGAATAGCTTCATTTTTAGCAAAGTTAGCTTTTTCACACTATAATTACCCCACATTCTACGCCCACTGTGGGGAAACACACTAAAATAGGCAACAGGCGCTTATTTAGTGTCCTAGCTTAATTAATAATGCATTGACCTTGTTTATATGCACTAATTTCATTAATAACCTCACTCTTGGCACTTTATTTCATCACCACGCTTAAATTCGCCTAATTTTAGTCAAGGATTTACCCGTGCAAGCGCCTGCCAAGAACTGCATGTAGTTACCCCACATCTCATGCTCTTTTTTAAGTTTTCTGGTGGTTTCTCAGTCAATTTTGGTTATTTTTGAATGGGAATTTCACGTAGTATAATGTCAGGATTAGCCCCATTATTTCTACAGTCAATCCCCCTTATTATTAAGCTATTATTAACCTTAAAAAGTCTCCTTTAGTCTTTAATATTATTGTTTTATACGCATATACTCTCTTTTTGTCTTTTTCTTTAATTTTGATGGATTTCCCTTATTATTACAGGATTTTGGCAGTTGTTACTCTTCTAATTATGTCATGGGTTACTGGTAATGTTGATGGGCATGTCTATTAGTTGTTTAGAGGCGTCATTAACTGTGTATTGGGTGGTACATCAAGGGAATCATTGGGGAACTCAGTGTGTATAAAAGGAGGAGGTTTTTGGGTTGTATTTCTTCATTCTTTATCATTACAATTCAACCAATATAACCAAACCAATTACAATACATATCAATTAGTACTTTTATAAGACTTTTGAATAGTATCTGAATTTATATAATCTATTTTTCTACCAACTATAAAGATTGTAAGCCATATATAAGAATAGTGAGAATTATATTACTGAGACCTTTATATTTGATTATACTTTACAACTTAGTGGATTAAATCTACAGTATTCATATAGGACCATTGAAATCTTCTAGACAACTGACTATTCAAGCTAGTTCACGTCCTTGTACTTGACCTTAGCCTGACAACGGGTATCACCAAAAAATTTTCACCAAAATATTTACAAGTCAAAAAAATTCTATATCTGTTTTAAAAAATTGGCAATACTCTCCCCTGCATTTTATTGAAGCAAGGAGTGGGTATCACCAAAATTTTTCTAAGTCATCAATTTCACATGTCAGATTTGAAAATTTGGCAATACCCCCCCCCCTTCATTTTATTGAAGTAAGGTGTGGAAGTCATCTAAATTTAATATTATTACATAAATTATTAAATAAATATCTAATATATATCAATTTCCCTAGTTTAAAGTAATGACAATTCCTCAAGACAAAATGCAGACCAAGTCTAGAAACAAAAGTTTGGGACTTTCCACAGGTATAGGCAAGAGGAACCCCATGAAACAAATAAATGTTATCATGATTACCTGTTATACAACCAAAGGTTGTTGGCTCATCACATTACTTGAGCAAATTGATATATAAAAAATATATATTAAAAATTTATGAAAAAATATAAAATTTTCGATGAAAACACTAATTCCCATACTTTTTGGATCTAGATAAAGTTTTTTTAAATTGAATAACTTTACCTTCTTTCTTTACCTTATTGATTCTTTGAATCAACTTATGACTGATTTGAAATGAGCAACCAAAATGTGTGAAATCTTGACAGGATTCCAAACCAGGAGGAGCTTTGGTCATTTGATGATTATCCTTAGAAGAATTCCAAATAGTTTCGATGATACCATTTCCCAAACCAAAATCAATGATGCATCGGTGGTCTGGAAAATGTAAACCATGTCCTTTGATTTTAGCTGGAGATGGTATTGGGTGGCCAGTTATCGGATTGATATATGAGAATATACCAAAAGTAAGAAAATTGGCATCATTCCTATCGATATGAATCCTATTGTGGAATCCAGAATGAGTGATAATAACATTAGAAAATAAAAGATATTTGTGGCTGCTATCTTCCCATTCGGAGTCACACCAATTCGGTATTCCAACTTTGGTTGCAAGTTCATGATTTTCTTCAAATGCTTTATTACAGAGCTTTTTGAGTCAAAAAGCAAGAAAAGAGTCAAAGGAAGATAGAGTGTCTCATAAGCGAAAATCTTCATCTTTTTGAGCTTTAGTGATATTCTTGACCAACAAATATATGCCTATCTAATTGAAATGCCTAGATAATAATCATATAAGAGTTTCAGAATCCTTATCCTCTAAATATGCAATATAAAAATGTGAAATAAGACAAGTGAAATTTGGAAAAAAGGCTCAACTTCAAAGGTCAAAATCTCAGCAACCACTGAAACTAATTCAAACCTGTTTGTGGGAAATTAAAGATATGCTTTAGTAGAATCTTCAGTTAAAGGACATGTGATTTAAATAAACCTAACCCTAATTTGTTACATAAAAAAATGAAATAAAAATTTAAATTGGGAAAAAAAAGGCTCAACTTTAACGGTCAATATCTCAGCAACCACTGAATCGAATTCAAATCTGTTTGCAGGAAATGAAAGGTAGCCTTCAGGAGAATCTTCAGTAAAAAGAACATTAGATTTGAATAAACCTAACCCTATTTCCGAGTCTGATTTTCAAAATTTTACAAAAACTTGAAAAGTGGTAATGAAGATGAGATCAAAAGGAGTTTTATAAGTTCACTGTTATCCAGATAAGAGTCATACATATATTTAAGTATGAAGTTTTCATAAAAGGAATGAGATATCATATAGGCATGAAAAAAAGGAGATGAAACTTACCTTGATTGAAAAGTAGGAAAAATAGAGTGAGAAAGATTGATGTTGGAATTGTGGGGAAATTGAATATGGAGTAAGTGAAATGCATAAAGAATGTGCAATGTATGTGTTTCAATGAAATGGAGCCAAAAAAAAGTGAAATAAGGGAAAGGGGGGATAATGACAATGCCAAGGAGGGATGAAGAGTAGGGTGATGGAGATAAAAAAGAAAGTAAAGAGGGAGAGAAGAAAAAGGTTAATTATACCATTGAAATCCAAAATAACCACTTACAAAAAAAATTTAGATAAATAAAATAAAATAAACAGAAAAAAACAAAAAAAATTATAATTAGTAATCAAAAAATCAAAAAAAAAGAATAAAATGACTTACCTGGAGAGATGAGATGACAAAATGAATGAAACCAAATTGTTTGAGGGATGTTGGAGGAGAATAGGAAAAGGATATGAGGGATGAATGAAAAAAAAAATCACTGACAAAATATGCAATTTCAGAAAATATGCAATTTCATGTTGAGCTGGTGAAAGAAAACCAATGAGCCATCCAAAAAAAAGATATTCACCGTAAATTCAAAAAAAAAAATGAATATGCAACAAACCAAAATACAAAACCAAGTGAATAAAGTACACAAAGAGGACATTTGGAAAGTATGAAAACATAAAAATTAAAAATTAAAAGCGTTGCAAAGTGAAATGTTGGAGAGTAATTGGCATTATAATGGAGTGTATGCCAGTTGATTGAATGATTTGTGAATCAAGGGAGGGGAGTGCCGGTGGTGGTTCAGGATCCTCTTCTTCATAAAGATCATTCCACTCATCTTTTAAATCACCTAGAATATTGTGGAGTATTACGCAAGTCAAGATCCAATGATTTGCAGTTTTGATCTCCAATTTTTTTTGAAATTGGATTCTGAGCTCCCGAAGACTAGAAAATCGTCCCTTTAAAATACCTATAGCATGTTCAATTCATACTCTTGATTGTGCAAGGTGATAATTAAAGGCAGTTTTTGGGGTCATTTTCTGAAGTTGCACCACAGAAAGCAGGTATAATGTACTTTCCACTTGCATATGCTGAGTCTGCAAGGAGGTACTGAGATTCGTCAAAGTATGAGTCAAGGGATTGAGAAATCCTCATTCTTTGGAAGACGGAAGAGTCATGACATGATCCAGGGCAGCCACTGTGAAAATCAATAAATTTTTTATTGACATTGCATACAAGTTGAACGGCAATAGAGTATCTAGAAAGAAGATAAAAAGTCAGTTTATGATAGATGTGAAATTGGAGAAAATTTTGAAGAAACCTTTTTTGCCAATCAAAATAATGGTTTCCATCATAAGCAGACTTTTTACTAAAAGGTATAGTCATGCCATCAACAAATCCTACACATCCAGTGAAACCTTCAGCTTGCATTACTTGAGAGGATTCAAGTCGCTGTTATGGAGTTGGCCAAGCAAGAGTTTGAGACTTGAGGGAAAGGATAGCAATCATACAGCGCTTGGTGTATAATATCATGGTACCATATCCTATGTTAAAGAGATTATCCAAACGTCTTACGGCAGCACCATTTCCATTTGAGCCAAAGCAACATAGAGCAACAGCAAGTTGGATGGCAGGATTATGCTGTTTGTTATGAGAATTGTTATGGAAGATAGGATGTTCAGAAATGAGTTGATAAAGTTTGAAGAAAGAATCAGAAGAAGTTCTAAAAAGTTGGGTGAAGTTTAAATGAGGAATGTTGAGAATGGAGGCCAGATCATATTGGGGATCATGATAAAGATTTGGCCCCCTGGTGATGATGTAACGCTTTTTGGAAAGAAAACACATATAAGCTAAAGCATCTTCCAAATCAGAGTCAGATTTATAGTAAAGAACTAAAAGAAATGTGATAGCATTCATTGTTGAGTGAAGTAGCTTCCTAGTAGAGAGGTGCTTCATTGTTGTCGGTGGAAGGGATATGTGATGAGGGAAGTGGGAAGTGGAAATTCACCGCCAAATTTGCAGTTGAGGTGTGTAGATAGAAAAAAACTTAAGTGTTCGCCACCAAAATTAAGTGGCATAGAGTGAGGGAAGACTTAAGGATGGCATCAGCAATTATGAGTCATGTGACTTTCTTGCAAATCCATCATGGATGTGATGAGTTTGGGATCAGGAATTAGGAATGGAAATTGGGGTATAAGAGGCGGGATAATGCATTATTGTGGATTTCTTATCCACTAGCCCCAGGGCTAGTGGATAAGAATCTTCCGCAATTAATTATGTCTGATCCCGGGAAAAAAAATTCCTGATCCCTAATTGCAGATCCCTGAACATTGATACCCCCTATTGTGTAATCCTTATCCACTAGCCCTGGGGCTAGTGGATAAGAAAAATCTGCAATTAATAATGTCAGATCCTGGCAAAAAAAATTCCGGATCCCTAATTGCGGATTCCTTCACATTGATACCCCCTATTTCATCTGTAACATGTTTCTTTTCTTTTCTTTTTTTTTTTTTTGGAGAAACCCCTAGTTTTTTGGGGATAATATTTTTATTCTTTTTGGAAAAACTTATAATTTTTTGAAGCAATAAAACTTAACCTAGTTTCACCCCTAGAACATACCCAACCCACCTCTGTATTAACCTATTAGGGGGTATCAAAGTACCAGCCTCCGCCATTAGGGATGCGCCCTTTTTTTTAGCCCAGATCCAACATTTTAATGTCGGAAGATTTTTATTCACTAGTTCTCGGGCTAGTGGATTAGAAAATTGAAATAACCCATTTATTTCGTTCTAATACCCCAATTTTCAGTCGTAATGGTGGATCCCACACACAATTTGTCACCAATTTCAGTCCTTGTTCAATTCTTTCACTAAAAGTGCAGGGTAGCTCTCCCCAAAATTTTTGTTTTTGCACAAACCATTTCTGATACATATATATATAATACATAAATAACCCATTTATCGTCAAATAAATTGGGTATATCCCACTTTCGGTGTAGTGATATTTAAGGAAATTTTTAATTCTGCCTGTTGCTTTTCCTTACCTGAAACCACTATCGATTGTGGCTTTTTTGTGCTTTTAGTGAAGTTTACTCGTTTTTCATGAAATTAGGAAAAACGTAATGTGTGCTATTTCACATGGCTACTCATAAGATTACTGCTTACTTGCAAAAAGACTTAGCTGGTAGGTCCATGATTTTTTTGGGGATTTTGAATGAAAACATGAGACCTCAAAAAATCAGGGAAGGACTTGCCTGCGAGTCCGCAACCAAATTCAATTTGATTGCGGACTTGATAGCAAGTCTCCACCTGACTGGTCCAGTCCGTTCGATACTTAGCATATATCATAAGCCAAAAAACATAACAGCGACTTTGTGGGATGATTTATCATTTCATTTGCCATTTCATCACTCGGGCCTCTTACATTGACTCTTGTGCCTCCGTAAAATTTCATATCACTATCCACTACCCATCCCCTCTTTAAACAGCTGATAATTTATTGACACCTACTATGGATACTAATTACGTTTATGATTTCCCTTTTCATCGTTTGTTTTCTGACTTGATGGCCTAAAACTTTCATAGATGAGCAACGCGTTAGTTGTCTACAACTTTTACTGCCATTCTCAATATATATCACCATTCTCACAGCCAAAACTTGGTTAAATCACAATTGATGGTCATGAAGTCAAAATTCCACTTTTCTCAATTTTTTTCATAGTACTTAATGTTTGTTTTTGGAGAGTCGTTGTATATGGATTTAGTTTCCCGAATATTTGTGCATCATTTGCTCTCATGGCGGCTGAATTAATGATGAGGATGAGAAATTCTGCTGAAAACCTCTTTTTTGACCTCCTCAAAGCGAGAGAATTTAATTTAATTCAACACATTTAAATATAAGCCTGGCTTTATTTTCTTCTGTTTCTGACCATTTACGTTTAGACGTTTAGCTAAACATGGGTGAAGGTCATTTTCATTTCATTTCCTTTCATTTTAAACCCAACTGTTCTTCGGCCTCTAGCAAGTTTTCCCATTCTTGCTAAATGAGGACAATAACAAGGAGAGATTTGAGCAAGTGATATATCATTTTATTTCCCAGAGTTGTATCTGTATATTCCATCAATCATTTTACTCTTCTCTCTTTCCTGTAATTTTTTTTCAGCCTCTCTCTCTACTTTTCTATTTTTTTATATTTTGCTGTTCAATTTTCGGCATCTCTGGTTAACCATTTGCTCACATCGAGTGTAATTTCAGCGATATTAAATTGGTTTCAAGTAAGTACTTCTCACTCAATGCCACTGGAAATGAGTCTGTAGTCTAACATTTTTTTGCTTTCACTTTCATTTCACTGAATTTTCACCAGGACCAATCAGACAATCATTTTTACTATCAATTGATATATCCAATACTATTTCCAACTATTATCTGTCCATTAAAATATTGCACACTCAACCGGAGCTTCAACTTTATCAATTCACATTTTATTACTTTGCACCTTTTACCACACTGAAATGGCGCAGACACACCTTAACCTTCCGAGGCAAAAGGCTCACGAGCGCTCGGTTGCGCATTTTCTCCACAGGCGTCAAACTAATTCTTCACCTAGCCTTCCACCGAAAAGCTCAGCAATTTCTACAGCAGAAAAAAGTAGCATCAGAACATCAAGTGCTTCGACTAGCACATCAGTGCCTATCAGTACCCAAACTTCTCTTCCAACAACAAAATCTCAAACATCTGAAGTTGTTTCTGAAAGCATTTCTCAAACCGCTAGCAGTAGTTTTCCGACCACAACCGCTACTTCTTCTGTTACCCCGAATTCTGAAAGTTTTTATAGTACTTCAACTACGGGAGTGTCTGCTCCACAGAGCACCTCCTTAAGCAACTCGTCATCTTCGTCATCTTCATCGTCATCGTCATCTTCAAAACACTCACCAATGGCATATGCCCTAATTGTTCTTATGGTCATTCTTGCCGCAATCGGCCTGCTTTTTCTCCTGCGGTTTTTATTTCGCTTTTTGCTGCGTTGCCGGCGAAATTTGCGTTCTAACCAAGACTACATCGAATGCCAATCGCCTAAAAGCGGAAAAACTCAATTTCTTCTTCCAGTTCTCACTCCACCTTCTAATGACGGAGGTATTGGCGCAAGCCCCACCGTCGCACAAATTCGTAATTCTAGAAGCAGTAAACTAATGGATAAGTCATGGCTAGCTAAGCCGGCATTATCCACGAGCGCAACAGTCCATCCACCACCTTTCGCGCATGTTGACACCAGACGTTTTTCACAACAGCCAGTCGAGCTATTAGAAAGTACTCGTAGATGGGACGGAAGTATAGATGTATCAAGAGATGAAGAAAAATTTGAGTAAGTGTTTCCACAATAGCTTCTGCGCGTGTATATTAATTTTTATTATTATTAATTGGGAAATAAGTGGCCGCATTTATCGTGATCGGTACTCAACCCATCGTATAAGCAACGGGCTTCAGATTTCTAGAAATTATTGAACATCAATTTTCAATACTTGATACCACAGCGTGAGACTGGAATTACTGAGTTTTTGAAAGAGTACTTATATTCGACTTCAATCAGCCGATGAGTTTGATATTTCTCGTCAGAGTTCAGCCGGCAACTCATAGATTTTTTAAAGCGAATACGGACCATAAATTTTTCGCACGCTAGCTGGTGCACGTGTAGATGTTTCTTTTTCTTTTCTTTCTTTCTTTTTTTTCTTTCTTTTTCTTTTTTTTATTTTTTTATTTTATTTATTTTATTTTTTCTTTTATTTTTTCCTTTATTTTTTTATTTTTTCTTTTTTTTCATTTTTTTTTTGAGATATATGCGCTCATATAAGTTTCAAAATTATATTTTAGGCTATAAATGTTATACCTTTCCTAATTTTTCTATAGTGTTTTTATAATAATACATGGTTTTTAATTTTCTAATGTTCCTTTTTCATTTTCCATTTATTTTTGATGGATAGGGATTTTTAGGTCCAACAGTTGTTGACCAAAATATTTAGGCATTTTTATGTAGCACTACTCTACGCCTTAGTAGACCACTTTCAAATTTTTTGACATCCATTCATTTTATAACATATTTTTGAGAAACTTAACGTGAATTTTCTCAGTCATCTTTTTATTAGCACATGCACAGCATTTTGTTTAATTCATCAAAATATTTTTTTTCAAAGAAGCAATTAAAAAATCTATGCAACAAAAAATAATCAGTAAGACAGACCTTTTATCACATTTTACATATTTTAGATGAAAAATAAAATAAAATTTTGGCTCAAATCCTCAATGTTGAAATGGGGAGAAGGTTAAAACACCAACTTTAAGGGATAAAAATATTATCTAGGCTTAATAAACAAATTTAAACTCTATTTCCATGATTCTATCAAAGAAAATTACCTGATAACCTATGTTTTAGTGGTGAGTTTTCAATAAAAGTTGGTACCTGCTAGCAGGTGATACCCCCTTCTCCCTCCCCCATTGAACCAGCATAGTTCAATCAGGGATAGGAGCCTGTTAGTAGTTCCCAAGTTTGTTTGTTTTTTGTGAAAATAAATAGTTTTCCCATTCTACTTTTAGTTATTTTATTGATATATTAGCATGTCATAGATATTATGTCCAGTTCACATTCTACCAATTGTGTGCTTTTTCTATTTTTATCTCTTTTAATTTTAGATTTTCTCTGCTGCACTATTCAATCATATCCAATGCATGATAGAGCCAATTTTTTGCCTTATATACTGTCAGCCTAGGTATCTCCAGGACTGATTAATTCTTATTTTTAAAATAAGATAACCTTACTAAAATTAAGCTTATAACTTAAAAATAAGGTTAAAATACTTATATATATGGTTATAATACATATATATATAATTATTACACTATTATATAACTTATAGTAGTTTAAATAGCTTATCCATAGTCTAAGAATACTTATCAAGGTGTTAATTGAGTCATAATATACTTATCTTAAGTGACATTAAGTAATTATAGACATACATAAGCTTATATGTATACATAAACCTCATATTCAGTGAAATATGTAGTTATATTATGTATATTTAGGTCTATAAGTGGGTTTTATCCTCTTAATAACCTATAACCTTTTTTCTGCTTATTTTAGGTCATATGGAAATATTCAGTGGACTCACAACCCCTACACAAGCATATACACCTATTTCAGGCACATATATCCAGTTTGGACAACTTAATCTGCTTCCTTGGATGGATTTTCACTGATTTATGGGTTGGGATATGATTACTGGGTTAATAGGGATGCTTGGGGATGTTTTTGAGGGCTTGGGTATTTAATTTGGTTGCTTTATATGCTTTGGGTTTCATTATATACTCTTTTGATGAGTTATTTTACCTGTTTCTTTATGGTATCCGCTTTTATCTGTTTATTCTATTTATGGTATGGGTCTGTGGTATCATTAATTGTGATGGAGGGTCCTTACTGGAGGTCTGAGTGTTGAAACTTCTTGAAGTGGATGCCATGGGGAGGTGATGGGCCCTCACAGTGCTGTAATTTCCAGGGATAGAAGTGACATCATCTGGATTGAAGGTCTGTGCACTCCAGTGGATTTTGGTATAAGTAAGGGAGAATTTGATGGGTTATTGGATCATCACTTACTTACTACACTTCAAATAAACACTAAAACACAATTATTATCATATATAAATATATTATAAAGCATTTATAAATTGATATTATCTTTAAATAAGCTATAACTATATTTTATTTATCTATTTTCCACCACTAGCACGCATAAAAATCCAAGTATTGTGAGTTTATATTGAGAATAACTATTTTATTAGTCTTTCCATGAGGTTTAATCACTAAATAATTTATCAATAAGTAGTAGGACCATTAATATTTACTATTAAATTATACTTAGATACTAGTGCACACTGAAAATTTGGGGTCTTTCCTTAATTATTACTTCTTATTTAGTGTAAGCCATAGGACGTGATTTTTACTCTAGTATATCTCAAACAAACCAAATATTTGGGTCTGCAGCACATTAGTGGGTCATCATAGCTCATTTATTGCGGAAAAGAACCCTTATAATAATTGTACTAATTTTTTATAATAAAAATTAGGTATTTACAGTAGTAACTATACCCAATATAAACCTGATTTCACTTGATATTTGGTCACCAATATAACACCCAATTAAATTGGTATTTGGTTAAATCTTGGTAAGCTAATTATTCACCCTTATAAAGGTCTAGTTAAACTTATTATTTTATTTATAACAGATTTTTTCAAATTTTTCTTATATTTTATTTAAATAAATAAAGATATAAATTCAGGGTAAGCTCCAGTATTTTATTAGTAATTGTATTGCTAATATATTTTGTCTACTAATTACCATATAGGTTTTCTCTTTTTTAGAAATAAAGAATTGTTATTTAAGACAAAAAGAGTACCCTACAGGACAATGTAAGTGAAAAACCTGCTTATAACACTGGGTCTAAAGCTAAAACATTGCTCCAGGACATCACCATTGAGGGCCAATCTTACCCACAACCAGAGTCTATGAGTTTAGAGGAAACAAATGCCCTTATAAAAAATATTAAAATCAAAAAGACTTTACCTCCTTTTCAGGATCAACTTTCCCATCTGGCTAAAAAGGTTCTGAAACTAGAGGAATCAAGGTCTACCATGCTAAAGGAGGTAGAGCAGTTGCAAAACAACTGCAAGGTGGGGTTCCAACAAATTAATAAAACCTTGGAAGAGTTAAAGGTAGGGCAGCCAAGCCAACAACCCCCTACCCAAGGAGGGTCACATCATTCCCAGGAAAAAATCTTGGTAGAGAAATGGAAGTGGGATTGGTTCCATCAGCAGTGGTCAAGCCATAATTGCAACAGGGATCCACCCCCTCATCAGACTGCCTCAGCTCACCCTTTCAAAGGAAAACAAAAGCGCCAAAAGTCAGGGCTTGCTCCTATCCTGTGGTAAGTTTATTACCCTCTCAGATTGAACACAATACTGATGATTACAATATAGGTAATTTTTTGATGTAAAATCTGTACAGAAAATTGAGGAGGACTTAAGACAATTAGGTTTTGATGTAGATACACCTGATTTATCTTTTTTTAATAACAACAGTACTATTTATAATAATAATACAGTTAACCCTCAGTCTCCACCACTATTAGTGAGATAAGAAGTTCACAAAACAGTGAAAACATTGAGATAGAAGACATGGAGTATTTTAATAATAACCCAACTGTCCATAGAATTATTTCAGCATTATGGAATAGAATTATTGAGTGTGAGGAGCAGACAATTAAGCTCAAAAGTGATACAATTTTGTCCTTGACATTGAACATTTCTCAACTGGCAAAAAGAAATAAAGAATTAGAGAATGAACACTTGGCTCTAACTCTAAAATATGATTCTTTAAGTAATAAATATAGTGAACTTTCAAACAAATTCTTTAAGTTAGAAAAGTTGTATGAAGCACATTTATTAAAATCTGAATCAAGAACTAAATTATCTTTTGCACAAACAAATCAGATTGTCTCTGATCTGTTTCAAAGATTAAATAAAGTTGAGATTGAAACTGCTAATATACTAATGAATCAGGATAATAATAAGTATACACAGTATAATAATAATCCTTTCATTGTAAAAAATGAATCTCAATCATTTCCCATACCACCACAAGTAAAACCATCTGATGGTAGTGTCAAGTCTGAGAAAACAAATTTAAGTCACAAATCTGTTCAAGAGGAGATACAAGACCATTTATCCAGAGTAAATGAGTTATTGAATTTACCTAAGATTAGTGAAACAAAATCCAATCAGAAGAACTGGCCAATGATTGATCAGTACCCAACTTATGATGGGGAAGCCAGCTCTGATTGGCAACATTTTATTCAAAGAATTGACAACTTAAAATTCTCATATAAGTTACCAGATGAAGAAATAACATCAAAATTAATTTCTCCATTTAAGGATGTTGCTTTATTATGGTTTGAAGCTGTATTGAGTGAGGGTAAAGATTACTCTTGGGCTGAATTTAAGCAACTAATTGAAAAAAAAATTATAGGTTCTAAATTCAGGCTCACTCAGAAAAGATTATATGAGAAAACTAGGTATAAACCATTGAATGGTGACAAACCTATGGTATTTTTAATGAACATAAATAAAATATTAAAAGCCATTGAGCCAAACATGGATTTTAACTTATGGAAAGATAAGATAATATTTTAATTACTTATATCTGTCAGAGACATTGTTGTAGCTAGAAAAATAATGGTTAATGAATACTCTGAATTTATTAATATTTGTAATGAAATATTATTAAACCATAAGTATGAAGCAAGGTACACCACTTATAAACAAAATAATGAACCTGTGAAAAATCAGAATTTAAAAACACTTCAGGAGAAGCAGAGAAAACCTACTGCACCTGTAGTACCTAAAAATTATGAAACTAATACTAGTTATAAGTGTAATAAGCCTTGGGTTAAAGGTTGCAAATGTGAGAAGAATATAAATATTGTTGAAAATCAGCATGAATCTGAAAATGGCACAGAAAAAATTAAGGATTCAAGTGATTATGACAGTAATATCTCATATAGTGATGAAAATGAAGTCTGTATGTTGGAAGATGATTTTTCCATCTTTGAAACTCCAATAATAAGTATGGATTAAAATTAATCTTTAATGAATTTTGAGGATGCTGAAATCATTAAGGATATACAAGCTGATAACTTAAAAATGACACCTATCACAGTTCCAGCTATCATTTCTAGATAAAATTTAAATATAGTATTGGACACACAAACTGCTGGTTCTGTTGTTTCTACAAATACATTACAGAAAATTGATAGTGAGTTTAAGTCAAAGCTTGAACCCCTTCAAAGTAAAAATTGGAGAGTTTTTGGATCAGTACTACACCCCATTGGTAAATACAAAGCTGCTGTTTTCTTTAAACATCAACATGGTTATGTTAGAGTAACATGTGAATTTGTAGTAATGGATAATACTAATTTTAGTAACTGTTTTATGATTGGAAATGAAATTCTGACTAATTTTTGTGTGAGATTAGACACTTCTAATAATAATTTTACAATTGACATGAATGGTAAAAGTAAATTTAAAATAAATTTTTTTAACATGGTCTTACACATTGAGTCAGTGATAAATATTCTGTGCAAAGGAAGAGAATCCAACGAAATGGAACTTCTGGAAACTGAAATTTTAAAAGCATCATTTAGCACTCAGATAAGTGAAGCTGAGGAAAAATATTTTGGACTTAATTAAAGCATTTCCAATGGCTTTTGCACATGGTACCAATGATCTTGGACTTGTAAAAGATCATGAGATGAAAATTAGTTTAACCTGTGATATGGATAATATTCCTGCTAGTCTTAAAAAGAAACCATACCCTGCTTCACCAATGAAGAGGAAAGACATAGAGAAAAATATTAAGATGTTATTAAAAATGAAAACTCTTGAGAAGGTTGAAACTACACCAAAATATTGTGTAATATCACCTGTGCTAATTTCTTATGAACAAGATAAAGCAAGACTGTACAGTGATTATAGAGCATTAAATACATTTACAGTAAATTATATTTATCCCTTGCTAAGGATTGCCTCTATAAATGCTACCCTTAAAGGTTCTAGGTATATAAGTTGCCTAGATAGAAATAAAGGGTACCATCAGATTCCTGTAGAAAAGAATTCATAGAACTTTTTGTTGATAACAACACATATGGGAATATATAAATATGTCAGGATGCCATTTGGACCAAAAAATTCTCCTTCAGTATTTCAGAAGTTAATGGATATAACATTCCATAATGAAATGATTGAGGGATGGTTAATGGTATACATTGATGACATCATAGTGTTCTCTAAAACGTTTGATGAACACTTAATCCATTTAAGGAAAGTATTTCAGAAAATGGATGAAATAAAAATGACCCTTGCATTGAAAAAATGTAAATTTGGGTTTGAATCTTTAAAAGTGCTTGGTCATATTGTATATGGCTTACAAATATGTGTAGACCAAAATAAAGTGGCTGCAATAAAAAATATTGGCATTCCTCAAAATGTGAAGGATGTACAATCTTTTCTTGGAATGTGTGGTTATTATAGACAATATATAAAAAACTACCAATCAATTGCTGCACCACTGACCACACTGATAAAGAAATCAGAAGCTTTCATTTGGAATAATGAAAGACAACAAGCTTTTAATAAGTTGAAAGAATGTTTAATGACAGCTCCTATCTTAGGATTACCAGATTTCCAATTACCTTTTGTATTATATACAGATGCAAGTTTTATTGGACTGGGTGCTGCTTTACATCAAAAACAACTTATTGAAGGTAAAATGTCAGAAGTAGTAATCTGCTATATTTCACGTACTCTGAGAAGTGGTGAATTGAAATATGGTGCTACTCAACTTGAATGTTTGGCAGTAGTATGGGCTCTTGAAAAGCTACATTATTACCTTGAAGACCAAAAATTTGAGTTAATCACTGACTGTAGTGCAGTTAAGTCACTCTTAAACATGAAAAATCCTAATAGACACATGTTTAGATGGCAATTAGCTGTACAAGAATACAGAGGCCGGATGACTATTACACATAGAGCAGGAACCTTGCACTCTAATGTAGATCTGTTATCTAGAGTACCTCTGCCTAATAATAATGATAATCCTGCTTATGTTCCTGAGTCAGAGATTATTAACATTTATGGCATTTATATTGTAGATCTTGAGGATGAATTTATGCAATCAATTCTTGATAATTATAATTCAGATCCTGACTTGAGTAAATTAACTACAATATTAAATGATCCATCTAATGCTTCAATCAATGTTTTAATAAAAACATTACCAATTAAGTATAAAGAGGCATTAGAAAAAGGAAAATTTTCCATTGAGGATGGTTTTATATATTACAGGAAAAAATTAAGTAATGTAATTGTAATTCCCCCTTCAATGAAGGAGTTAATGTTAAGTATATGTCATGATGATATATTAGCAGGTCATTTTGACTACCATAAAATATTAACCAGAGTAAAAAACACAGCTTGGTGGATTAACATGTCTGAGGATGTTCAGAAATATTTTGAAACATGTGATTCTTGTCAAAAATCTAAAAGATTAACAGGAAAAAGAGCTGGTTTATTACAACAAATTGAGCAACCAAAAGCTCCATGGGAAATCATTAACATGGACTTTGTAACAGGTTTGCCAATAGCAGGGCATAAGAGTTATAACTCCTGCTGGGTAATTGTAGATAGATTTACAAAGATGTGTAAATTTATTCCTACCCACAAAGAGGTTTCTGCAAAAGACTTAGCTTTTTTATGGTGGACAAAAATGTTAAATACAGCAGGTTTCCCCAAAGCAATAGTTTCTGACAGAGATCCTAAATTTACTTCTGAGTTCTGGACGTCACTTATGGATGTTTCAGGGTGTCAATCAAAACTTTCTAAAGCACACCATCCACAAACTGATGGGCTAGCAGAAAGAATGATACAAACCTTAGAAGATATGATAAGAAGATACTGTGCTTTTGGTCTTAATTTTAAAGACAATGACAAATTCACGCATGATTGGGTAACCCTTATCCCAGGTTTAGAATTTGCATACAATAGTACAGTATATTCTGTCACTGGCAAAAAGCCATTTGAGTTATGGCTGGGTTATGTACCTAATACCCCTTCTAAAACTCTTAATAAGTTACCTAGATTGGATATCCATCCAGGTACTAAATCTTTTCTTCAGATGCAAGAATTATGCAGAAAACATGCTCAAGAATGTATAAATAAGGCGTTTGAGTATGAAAAGAAAAGATGGGATAAAGCCCATAAAGAACAAATTTTCAAAGAGGTTGATGAAGTCCTTATTTCAACACTACATTTCAATTTAAATGGTAATGTTAAATTGAAGGATCCATTCATTGGACCATTTGTAGTTAAAAAGATGGTTGGTAATAATGCTGTTGAGGTTATTCTATATGCACCATATGATAGAAAACATCCAGTATTTCCTATTTCTCTTATAAAACCATACCATTCTAATAATACTGCTCTATTTCCAAGAAGATCAGGAAGGCATAAACAGCAACCTGAAGAAATAGTTGAATAGGCAGAAATTGAAAAGATACTTAAAAAGAGACACCTTACTAAAGAAAAGGGAGTTGAGTATCTATTAAGATTTAAAAATAAATCAAGTGAATATGACCAGTGGATTCCAGAAAATGAAATCTCTGATCTTAAGAATCTCTTGAAAAAATTTAAGTCTAAATAATACTGTTCATTCAGTATATGTATTATAAAAATTACTTTTTTATTTTTTTATTATTATTTCACTGCTTAGTTTTAGTTAAAATGTCTAACATTTTATTTTTATTTTTTTTGGGGTGAGGGAGTGTCAGCCTAAATATCCTTAGGAGTGAGTATTTCTTATGCTTAAAATAAGATAACCTTAAGTAACTTAAGCTTATATCTTAAAAATAAGGTTAAAGTAATAATATATATTATTTTATTATATATATATATAATTTTTATTCTATTATATAACTTATAATAGTTTAAATAGCTTATCCATGGCCTAATAATACTTATTAAGGTGTTAATGGAGTCATAATATACTTATCTTAAGTGATATGAAGTAATTATTGACATACATAAGCTTATATGTATACATAAATCTGTCACGCGCCATGTGACACTCGAGGCAAAAGCAGCTCATTAAATCAATAATATCGAGTTCTAAATCTATACTCGAAGCGCAGAAAGCAATTCTCCATAGCAACTGCGATTCCCCTTTGTGTACTTACTGTTCAACTGCGCTAGCCTAAACTCTAAATCTAAATTAGTCAATCTCTCAATAGTGTGCCTTAGTCTCAATTTCAATAAGCGAGGCACAGCGCTATGATCAACGTAATAGTACATTAGTAGTTTTCATTAAACGTTTGTTAATTAATTAAAAGGGGTAAATTGAGCATGGACGGATATTAGCGAAGAGGGTCTAAGTGTATGTTAGTAATGGTCAATGGTATGGGAATGGTGCAATGAGAGGGAGGTCAATGCGAGGAGGAATAAAGGATATAAAAGGGTTGGGTATTTGGTTCGATATTCCTTAGAATTAAATTATAAAACGTATTTACATTTAATAGTGGTAAAATCTTTAAGTTAAATCATTGTTATTGTATCTTTCTTTTATTTTCTCAATAATCATTTCTAAATCCTAAATCTTTGATTATTGAGTTTCCAACCCTTCGTGAGATCTTAAGAATTCCGATTACCTTTGAAACTATCTTATAATTCTTCTCGAACATACCTCGAACCTGTAGCTATTACTTTGAGTGACCTTTGAATCACTTCCTCGAATCATTCCTCTGTGCTTCGAAGAAGTTTCTAAATCCCTCATCTCACTTTCAGGAACATCCTCGACCTTGTGCGTAGGTCGTCCGGTGACAGTATAATTTAATTCTCCGTAGTTCTCATTCTTTGCACTACTACGTCCTTTTAGGTGTTTTTAAAATTTTAAAATGGCACCTGTTCAACGCACTCCTCCTACGGGCGCTACTACTAGAGCTCGCGCTAGGGGCAGGCCAACAGCCACAAGGTCTGTTTCCTGCACTCACTATTTGGAACCACTCGACCTTAGGGAACAGCAACATTCAGTTAAATCTGTAGAAGACATCCCACAAGATTTTGAGGATTCTAGTGATGAAGAAGAAGGAGAGGATACAATGCACAAGGTACCATCTGCCCCAGCCAATCACCCTTCTGGTCAATCCTCAGAACCTGGACCATCTAACTCTCTGGAAGATTTCATGAGACTTTTCATGAAAACCCTTTCAAATCCAACGTCTTCAGAGGGATCTAAGTTCAAAACTCCTTCTATGAAATCTCCTGACAAATTTGACGGAGATCACCCTGACAGATTGCGACCCTTCTTTCAAACCTGCAAGCTACTGTTCCATAATGACCCTCAAACCTTCAATAGCAACCGATCAAAGGTTGTTTACGCTTCTTCATTCCTAGCCGGGAAAGAAGCAAGATGGTTCGAACCTTATCTGCTCATGCTTTCTTCAACATAAACCCACTTACTTATCAATAATTGGGAAAAGTTCAAAGACCAACTTTTTACGTTGTTTGGGGACCCTAATGAAACTGACAACGCATAAATTGAACTTTATTTTCTTCGCATGAGTGATAATGGTAAAGCCTCTGAATATATCTCAAACTTCAGAGCACTTCAAACTCGAGTAGGTTGGAATGATGCTGCCCTTAAGTATCATTTCAAGAAAGGACTTCCTTCGAGGATTCTGGATCAATTAAATCTTCACGGTCATAAGATGACTACTTTAACGGATTTAATGGATTGAACCCTTGAACTTGACAGAGTTTATCAAGGACGACTTCAACATCGTCGATATGCCAACAAATCTCAAGGCCTAAACTTTCAATCAGGATCTTCTTCACACCCACGACCAAATCAATCCTCCTTGACTCAATCCAAACCCAATAAGGGAAAGGATAAACCTCGACCAAAAGGCTTGACCCCAGGCGATATCAGCAAAGTACTGGATCCTAAAGGGGAACTTAAAGAAGCTGAGAGGAAGAGACGAGCAGATAATGGGTTATGTATGTATTGTGGGGGTAAGCACAAGTTGGAATACTGTGTAAAGTTGAAGGAAAGAGAAGGTACTAGTTCGAAGTCAAAAAACTAGTAGATAGTTTACTTGTGTGCAAAGCAAACTATCTTATCTCTCCCAGTGCACAGAACCTCCATGTCTTAAGGACTGGAGTTGCCTTAAACCGCTTGAGATTCATTCTTTTTAAGGAGGATATCCCCTTCAGTTGTCTTATAGACTCTGGAGCTTCAATTTCTTTTGTTAGTTTATCTTTTGCCGAGAAGCTTCAACTAACATTTACAGATGTCGATCGAACTCCAATCTATTTGGTCGAATCAGAGGAACCCAAATATTGGGTAAGTAAGAAAGTTTTATGGGTTTTCAACTTTCCGAACTTTCCCCCCTTTGAGTGGGAATTATCAGTCTTGGACGCCCCAAGGATGGACGATACCATTCTTGGCCATGACTTTTTAACGCATTGGAATCCCAAAATTGATTAGACTAAGGGATTGATCACCCCACGCTCTAAGTATATTTCTGATTCTTCAATGCAGGTCAATAGGGAGTTAAACAACCCGCCTGACAACGTCCCGCTAGAGGACAAATCTCTGCCAGATGACTTGCAAGCATCTGATCTTTCTCTAAATGAGCAATTGGCTAACCCTTCTAGCTCGATGACTTCACTCGAAGAGGATTTAAATTGCCTCGAAGTAATCAAATTCTGCTCTCTCAATACAGGTATCCCCTCGACAGATTCTCTCGAAGATGAAGAGGACAACCAAATCAACGTTGAAGCCATTAAATCAACTCTACCAGAAATTTACCACGATTTCCTCGATGTTTTCTCAATCCACAAGGCCGATAAGTTACCACCTCATCGACCCTATGACCATCAAATAGAGTTAATAGGCCCAGTACCTCCGGCAGGTCCTGTCTATTCTTTATCAAAGGACGAATCTCAAGTTCTTCGAGACTACATTGCAGAGAATGTAGCCAAAGGTTTCATCAGAGCCAGTAAATCTCCAACCGGCTCCCCTGTCCTCTTTGTAAAAAAGAAGGATGGTAGTCTTTGGTTGTGTGTTGACTATAGAAAGCTCAACACAGTCACTAAGAAGAATGCATATCCTGTTCCTCCTATGTCATTACTTCTTACCCTTTTCAATGGTGCTAATTTCTTTTCTAAAATTGATCTTAGAGGCGCTTACAATCTGATTCGCATTGCAGAAGGTCATGAACCACTGACTGCAATGCGCACTAGATTTGGTAGTTTTGAATATTTAGTTATGCCTTTTGGATTATGTAACACACCTTCAACTTTTCAAACTTTTGTTAATGACATCTTTCAAGATGTTGTTGAACAATTTGTAGTCGTCTATTTAGATGATATTTTAATATTCTCGAAAACACTAGATGAACATATTCATCATGTTTGACAGGTCCTAAATCTTCTTCGAGATCATGGTCTCTACGCCAAGCATAATAAATGCGAATTCCACCTCAAATCAATTGATTTTTTGGGTTTTACGTTGTCCACTGACGGTTTAGTCATGGATGACAAAAAAGTCCAGAAAATCCTGGAATGGCCTGAGCCCAAAAACATTAAATCGCTCCAAGGATTTTTGGGTTTTGCCAACTTCTATAGAAGATTTATTAAAAATTACTCTAAAACAATTTTCAATCTTACTTCTCTTTTAGAAAAGACATTCCTTTTGTTCTTACTCCTACAGCACGAAAGGAATTTGAAGCACTAAAAACAGCGTTCACCACAGCCCCAATTCTTCGACATTTTGATCCTTCTGCTTCGACAATAGTTGAGACAGATGCGAGTGATTATGCTATTGCAGGGGTCATCTCCCAATTAAATCCTAAAACAAATTTGTTTCATCCTGTTGCTTTTGAGTCACGCAAACTCATAGCCGCAGAATTAAATTATGAAATTCATGACAAAGAGCTTTTAGCTATTATCCATTGTCTTAAAAAATGGCATTCTTTTCTTCTCAGCCTAGATAGTCCTTTTCAAATTTTAACAGATCATAATGTTTTAAAATACTTCATGTCTTCCAAAATGTTAACCAGGCGTCAAGCCAGGTGGGCTGAATTTTTGTCTGAATTTTCCTTCTCTATTTCCTATTGCCCAGGTAAAAACTGCATTGTCCCAGATATCTTGTCACGTCGGGACAACGTTTACCCACAGCGGGGGGACGCATTTGCTGACAAGAACCCAGCAAATGTGCAATCAATCTTCAACGAATCAATGTTAACAACTCATCAACTTAATTCGATGACAATTTAATCTTTTCGAAATCCACTATCCAACATCCTCAAAGCTCAGTAGAAGGACAAATATTGTTTAGGGTTAAAAGACAAAATACTCTCGAAGCAAGGGGCCAAAAGATTTAGTATTGAATCAGGTCTATTAGTCTTTGAAGGTAGAGTAGTCATACCCGACAACAATGAGATAAAATTATGGATTTTCAACAGTCGACATGATTCTCCATTAGCTGGTCATTTTGGGGTTGATAAAACCTACCAGTTAATAGCGAGGGATTTCTTCTGGCCAGGTATGACCAGGGAAATCAAGGCCTATATAAAAGCTTGTTACAAATGTAATAGGAATAAGGCTCCCCGTCACCGGAAGCATGGGTTGCTTCAACCACTTCCTATTCCCTCTAAACCTTAAGAATCTTTATCGATGGATTTCATTTCTCAACTTCCTTCTTCTAATAATTTTGATGCTATATTAGTAATAGTAGATAGATTTTCAAAAATTTCTATTTTCATTAAAACCACTACTACTGCTACAGCAGAAGATTTGTCAAAATTGTTTCTAGAATATGTATTTTCCAAACACGGCTTACCAAATGATATTATTTCAGATAGAGGCTCATTGTTTTTATCCACATTCTGGACCCAACTGTTTCGACAACTCAATATCACGAGGAACCTCTCCACGGCCTATCACCCTGAAACAGACAGTCAAACAGAAAGAGTTAACCAAATCCTCAAACAATATCTTCGAATGTATGTCAGTTACCAACAAGACAATTGGACCACATGGTTACCACTGGCCGAATTTGCTTATAATAACTCGACTCATTCTTCGACACGACAATCTCCCTTCGAAACCATTTATGGATGACATCCTCGATTCAACTCAATCCATGTAGGAACTAATCATCCTGCGGAACATTATCTTTGAACTATATCACGACTCCAAGAGGAACTTAAATCAAATCTGGAATTAGCGGTTCGAAGGTACAAGGAACAGGCTGACAAACATCAACAAACTGCTCCTCCTTTTAAACCAGGCGACAAAGTATGTCTCGACGCACGGAACATTTGAACGACTCAACCATCAAAGAAACTGGCTGAAAAACGCTTGGGGCCATTCAAAATTGACTGTGAAGTCTCTAAAACTGCATTTCGACTCAAGCTACCTCCTAAATGGCAGGCTATTCACCCTGTTTTTCACGTATCTCTCCTGGAACTGGCTCGAGAAACATAGCCGGGCAAGAACCAACCTCCTTTGGTACTGGTCAAAGTAGAAGACCATCTAGAGTGGGAAGTAAGCCGTATCCTTGATTCAAGAATGCGCAAGGGGAAACTTCAATACCTTGTGGAATGGGAAGGCTTCCTAGATGACTCAGACAAAACATCCTGGGAACCAGCCATCAATGTTTCTAACGCCCCTGAACTCCTAAAATCTTTTCATCTTAAATACCCTTTAAAACCAAAACCTTAAAACTCTCTTTTTCTTTTCTCTGTTTTTTTTTTCTTTCTTTTAAAATGTAAAACACCTCTTAAATTTCTTAGCCTTGTTTTCTTTTTTCTCTCTTCTTTTTCTTTCTTCTCCTTCTATAAAATTTTCTCCAAAACCAACTAAAAGTAAAATCAAAATTAAAATTAAAAAAAAAAATTATTAAAATTTAAAATTAAAAAATTAAAATTTAAAATTTAAAATAAAATAAAATTTTAAAAAAAAAAATAAAATAAAATAAAATAAAATAAGATAAATAGAATAAACATAAATAATAAAATAAAATAAAAAAAACTTTTAAATCTCTCTAAATGTTTTCTTTCTCTTTTCTTTTCCAATTCTCTAAATACATTCTTTTCTTAAAATTAAAATTCTCTTTTAAAAAAAAAAAATTCTTTTCTAAAAATTTATTCTCTCTTTAAAACTTTCTTTCCTTCGAATCATCAAAATCTTGTACGACACGACCATTTCCTCGAACTTAACTTCAACCTCTAAATCTCCCTATAAAATTCTTTGAATAAATGATTCTTCTTTTTCAAATTCTCTTTAAATTCTAATTCTGTTTTTTTTTCTTCTTCCTCTCTTTTCAACTAAAAATTCCTAAAAAAATCAATAAACAACTTTTCGCAAATAACAAATTCTTCTTTCATTAAATTCTCATTTCAACGAACTCATCTCAATCACCAACCATTTGTTTTTCTTTCTTTCTCTCTTCTCTTACATAAATTTTTCTTTTAAAAACTTAAAACTTCCTTCAATTAAATAACTTCTTTCTTTCTTATTTAAATTTCTTCTTTCAAATTCTAAAACAAAATTTTATTTAAAACTTTTTTTTCTCTCTCTCCCAAATCTTATAAAAAATAATAATATTCACCTACAATAATAATAAAATAAAATAAAATAAAATAAAATAAAAACTAAAATACAATTCTACTTTTCTACTTCTTTACATCTCTCCTTTTCATTTCAAATTTTTCTCGAACCAATCTTTTCATCTTCTCCAAAATTACCCTTATCTCCTTCCTGCATTTCTCAAATACCTCTTCCTCTCCAATCTCCAAGAGTTCCTCTGCCACGTTGAAGGAAGCAGCGTCGATAATTGTATCGACCTCCCCACACAACTCTTCTGCAAACCTTACTCGTCGACCCTGACGAGGTTTCTTCAACCACACCTGGTCCAGCGTGTCCTCAGGTTCTTCGATTCCACCCGTGACCGGAGGGTTTGCCTCAGTTGGCAAAAGCGACGCAGGCTCCCCAATTGGGTCTTCAATGGTATTCAATGTCTAAACAAAACTCATCAGTAACCTCATCCCTAAAAAACAACAACTAAAGCTTACTTCAAAGATGGGGTCAGGTTCTAAGAACAACCTTGGAGCCACCTCTACCTCTGCTTCTCTCTCCTCCTCGTCATCTTCAATGACCATCCGTTGTTTCTTGGGTGTCCACCCTGGAACAGGGACTTCATCCTCATCTTCCTCCACCAATTTGTCGACCTCTTCTTCGACACCCCGTTTCGAACTCGTGGTCTGGGTTACCCAGATTGTGATCTCGTTGTTGATCTCCTTATCATTCTCCCCCACTGATTGATCGTCTCCAACCGAGACATCCCAAATGTCTTCGACCACCTCTTTTGTTTTAGGGATCACCCAAAACTTGGTCTTGGTAAATCGTTGTTTGATCTCTGTGTTCTTCGTCAATGCATTGCACGCCACTCGTTGCCAACGGCAAAACTCGCATTTCTGGCGAGGGCCTCAAGTCGCCGTACTTTCGACACAGAAGTATTCCATAGTTTCACAAGCCGTGCAAGCTTGGGAAAACTGCCGCGTAACCATTCCCCCATCCGCTTTAGGGTGTGGAGGCGTAGGTGTGGGAGTAGGACAATTCATTATAAAGGGGAAATTAATAAATAAGAAAAAATATATATAGAGAGGAAAGGGAAACTTGTGTGAGAAGATGGCTCAAGCTCAACGGAGCTCGCGATTCTTATATCCAGGCATCTGTCACGCGCCACGTGACACTCGAGGCAAAAGCAGCTCATTAAATCAATAATATCAAGTTCTAAATCTATACTCGAAGCGCAGAAAGCAATTCTCCATAGCAACTGCGATTCCCCTTTGTGTACTTACTGTTCAACTGCGCTAGCCTAAACTCTAAATCTAAATTAGTCAATCTCTCAATAGTGTGCCTTAGTCTCAATTTCAATAAGTGAGGCACAGCTCTATGATTAACGTAATAGTACATTAGTAGTTTTCATTAAAAGTTTGTTAATTAATTAAAAGGGGTAAATTGAGCATGGACGGATATTAGCAAAGAGGGTCTAAGTGTATGTTAGTAATGGTCAATGGTATGGGAATGGTGCGATGAGAGGGAGGTCAATGCAAGGAGGAATAAAGGATATAAAAGGGTTGGGTATTTGGTTCGATATTCCTTAGAATTAAATTATAAAACGTATTTACATTTAATAGTGGTAAAATCTTGAAGTTAAATCATTGTTATTGTATCTTTCTTTTATTTTCTCAATAATCATTTCTAAATCCTAAATCTTTGATTATTGAGTTTCCAACCCTTCGTGAGATCTTAAGAATTCCGATTACCTTTGAAACTATCTTATAATTCTTCTCGAACATACCTCGAACCTGTAGCTATTACTTTGAGTGACCTTCGAATCACTTCCTTGAATCATTCCTCTGTGCTTCGAAGAAGTTTCTAAATCCCTCATCTCACTTTCAGGAACATCTTCGACCTTGTGCGTAGGTCGTCCAGTGACAAAATCTCATATTCAGTGAAATATGCAGTATATTATGTATATTTAGGTATATAAGTGGGTTTTAGCCCCTTAATAGCCTATAACCTTTGTTTTTATGCTTATTTTAGGTCATATGGACAAAATCAGTGGACTCACAACGCCTACAGAAGCATAGATACCTATATCAGGCACATACACCCAGTTTGGACAACTAAAATTACTTCCTTGGATGGTTATTCACAGATTTATGAGTTGGAAGGATATTTCTGGTTTAATGTAGATGCTTGGGGATGTTATTGGGGGCTTGGACATTTTATTTGTTTCCTTTATATGCTTTTGGTTTCATTAAATCTCTTTTTGACTGTTCATTTTACCTGTTTCTTTATGGTATCCGCTTTTATCTGGATTTTCTATTTATGGTATAGATCTGTGTTATTATTAATAGTGATGGAGGGTCCTTACTGGAGGTCTGGGTGTTGAAACTGCTTGAAGTGGACGCCATGGGGAGGTTATGGGCCCTCACAGTGCTGTAATTGCCGGGGATAGCAGTGACATCATCTGGATTGAAGGTCTGTGCACTCCAGTGGATTTGGGTATAAGTAAGGAGGGATTTTGACGGTTATTTATCATCATTCAATTACTACAACTCCAACAAACACTACTATACAATTATTAACATTTATAAATATATTATAAAGCCATTATAAATTGATATTATCTTTATATAAGCTATAACTATATTTTATTCATCTATTTTCCACCACTAGCACACTTTTAAATCCAAGTATTGTGAGTTTTATTTGAGTATAACTATCTTATTAGTCTTCCCCTGAGGTTTAATCACTAAATCATTTATAAATAAGTAGTAGGACCATAAATCAACACTGTTATATCATACTTATATACTAGACTATACTGACAGTATGGGTCTGTGGTATCATTAATTGTGATGGAGGGTCCTTACTGGAGGTCTGGGTGTTGAAACTGCTTGAAGTGGACGCCATGGGGAGGTGATGGGCCCTCACAGTGCTGTAATTTCTGGGGATAGCAGTGACATCATCTGGATTGAAGGTCTGTGCACACCAGTGGATTTTGGTATAAGTAAGGGAGGATTTGACGGGTTATTGGATCATCAATTACTTAATACACTTCAAATAAACAATAAAACAAAATTATTATCATGTATAAATATATTATAAAGCATTTAAAAATTGATATTATCTTTATATAAGCTATAACTATATTTTATTTATCTATTTTCCACCACTAGCACACAGAAAAATCCAAGTATTGTGAGTTTATACTGAGAATAACTATTTTATTATTCTTCCTCTGAGGTTTAATCCCTAAATAATTTATCAATAAGTAGTAGGACCATTAATATTTACTATTAAATCATACTTAGATACTAGCTCACACTGACATATACAGTTGATTTATCATCTTCTTTCCTCATCTCTTTTAGTTTTGCTCATCAGCTACTTCTTTACCTTTATAGGTATCTTTGGAAGAGATCATCTTCTTATTGAGAGATTCAAGCTTTAACTAATAGAACACTTATTATATTTTATAAAGGGGTTTCAAATCATTCAATTTTTTTATGGTGACCACTTCATGAAAGAAAAATAAAAAAAGTGAGAGCTGAATAGTTTTTAAAAAATTGAATAAAAAAATTGAAATTGAAATTTGAGTTCAACCTGAAAAAAAAAAATTCATTCTTCATCATCAAGTCTTCCTTGCTTGAAAAAGATAAAAAATAAAATAAAATAAACTGTTGAAACAATTGATAATAGTCAATAAGTTAAGTTAGTGATTTAATGGACAATAATGGACAATAGACAATGGACTGTGGACAAGATGTGGACAAGATGTGGACAAGGAAGTAGAGATGGACAAGCAAGGACAGAAAAAAGAGAAAGGAAATAAAAATTTTACCTGATTTAATGGAAAATGCACAATGCACAGTGGACAAGATGTGGATGAGCAAGGACAGTGCAAAGAGAAAAGGAAATAAAACTAATGAAAGAAGGTGAGAAAATAATAATAAAATATGAGAGAAAAAATTAGATTCTTTGAAGTTGCAGAGCACATATTTGTTACCTGATAATAGTCAATAATATAAGTTAGTGATTTAATGGAAAATAATAGAAAGTGGACAAGATGTGGACAAGCAAAAAAAGAGCAAAGATCAAAGAGAAAAGGAAATAAAACCAAATGAAAGAAGGTGAGAAAATAATAATAAAATAAGAGAGAAAAGATTGGATTCATTACAGTCATAGAGCACATACTTGTTACCTGATAATATTCAATAAGTTAAGTTAGTGTTTTAATGGACAATAATGGACAGTGGACAGTGGAAAAGATGTGAACAAGAAAGGGTAGAACAAAGAGGAAATAAAGTAAAACTAAAGAAAAAAGGTGAGAAAATGATAATAAAATAAGAGATAAAAGATTAAATTCTGACTCAGTAATAAGAGGACATTCTTAAAGATGCTTTGGTTAGGGTATGTATATAAATGATGATTTATAGAATATCTGGTATTAGGTCTGTGTATATATAAATGAGTAGACATCTAAAGTAGGTTCTCAGTATTATTAGACATAATATGCTAATAGAATATCAACACGCACCAGTGCTCAAGATGGAAATGTGATTAAATTTAAATTATATAGAAAATCATGATGTTTAACTCTAGATAAAGGTTTAGTAATAATATCAGCTATCATTGAATTACTGGAAACATAATTTATCTTAATTTGTTGAGTGTTGACCAGTTATTTTAACCAACAGACCTTGGTGTTAATGGGATGAGTGCAATTTTAATACAGGGGATTTAACACTTTATTTATTTCCCCCTGATTATCACCATTCAGTAAGATTTATTTGAGAGGTATAGAAAAGTCATTAAATTATTCTTTTGCCTATAACAGATCTTGTCTGCATTTGGTCATTGCATAATATTCTGATTCAGAAGTTGAAAATGAAACAGATTGTTGTTTGCAAGAGTTCCAACTAAGTAGTTCCAAATGATAGAAAAGTGAACCAGACATTGATTTTGAGTTGGTTTATTTGTTGTAGTTGGCATCAGCAAAACTGGTCAAGCACCCCAGTTCAGAATTTGGTACCTTCCCTAGTGTAAGACTGTAGTCTTTTGTGAGTTGGAGATAGCATAGTACATGAAAAAAAGCAATTATTTTCTCTTCAGTTGGTTGATTCAGGTATTGTGCCAATGAGCTGGAGGAAAAATCTAGATCAGGACTGTTACAAAGGACTAGATAATTTAATAAGCCTATCACTTTTCAATAGTTGAAAATATTATTTAATTTGGTTTTTTTATTTTTTTGAATTGAGAATTAGGCATAAGAGGAGTGGTGACAGTTCTACATTTGGAGTGATTGAATTCCTTGAGTGGTTTTTGGACATAAAGTTGCTGAGTGAGGGTGATAATTTTTTCTGTTTGATTCCAAATGAATTTCATCCCAAGGATCCAATTTATCTATCCTTGATCTCCAAAATCAAAAGCTTTGGTAAAATTTTCATTGAAGCTGTTAATTGAGGGACCACCAATGACAGGATCTTCAATATGAATGTAGATGTATCAGGGTTTCTCTTAATCTTTGTGCTAGAACAAGCAAGGATCAGTGATACTGGTTTTAAAATTAATACTTTCAAAGGAATTAGTTAATTTATTGTACCAGAATCAAAGGCTTTGTTTTAGGCCGTACAGAGACTTTTTGAGGTGGAGAAATTGTTTATCATTTTTGGAAGCATAGCCTTGAGGATAAAAAAGTAAAATATCCTCATCAAGATTTCCATGTATGAAGGCGTATTTTACATCCATCTGACATAACTCCCAGTTTTTATAAGCAGCCAGTCCAAGAAGAAATCAAAGAGTGGCAAGTCAAGTGGTGGGAGCATAGGTTTTGTGATATTTGATTCCCTCTATTTGTGAGAAACCTTGAGCAAAATTCAAGCTTTGTATTCAACAATGTTTCCCTCTGAGTCTGTTTTCTTTTTGAAAGTCCAAGTTGTTCCAATTAGGTGATTGTTGGTTGGTAAGATTGATTCCTCCCAAAATACATGCTGAATTATGCTTTTAAGTTCTGAATTGATACCCTTCATCCATTCATCACTTTCAGTTGAATTAATTGCTTTGTGATAGTTACAAGGTGTATCAAATGGAATGACAATCATAAAGGCTACATTGGCCTTTTTTTTTGTGGTTAGGATGTTGGAAGTGTCTATCTGTGATGAAATTTCCTTTGAGGGTTTAGTATTGAAAGAAATTTAATCATAATTTTTGGGCTTGAGATTGATTGAAGGAGTATTAACAGATTCATGATTAATTGGTTCAGGACACTTGGGAAACAGAGTCATTGTTTTTTCTTGGGAGGAGTTGATGTTTTTGTTACTTGATTCAGAAAATTTATACTCATTACTAATTGATATGTCAGGGAAAGTAGGGTTTTGATTGTTTTACCCTTCAAGATAAGGCTTTCTAAGTTGAAGGTATTCAATAATTTGACATTGTGAGTAGTAATGATGTAATCAGAGGAAGTTGAATATATTCAGTATTTAACATGCCTGTCACTATTACCTAGAAAAATACTCTTTTCACTTCTCTTTTCAAATTTACCCAAATGCTTATGTTTTTGGAGATGAAAAACAACGTCAGATCTGAATGAATGTATTTTAGATGGCAATTTAAAATTTTTATGCCAGATTTCTCAGGATTTCTTTCCATTTTCAAGAGAGGAGGATGGAAAGATGTTTAACAAGAAGGTAGTGGTGCTGACAGCTTCAGCCTACCATTCTGAGTCTAAACCTGATTTAATCAGTAAGAATTTAGCCTTTTCAACAATAGAGTGGTTACCTCTCTCTGTGATGGGGTGTTGTTGTAGGGAATAGGGAGCCATAAATAAGTGAATTACACCTTTGTTTTTGAGATTATTTTTAATCAAATGGTTTAAAAACTTACCACCATTGTCAGGAATGATGCATTTGACTTTTCCTTACAACTTATTTTTGACTAAAGTTTCAAAATATTTGTAGCTTTCAAAGGTTTTGTATCTTAATTGTAGAAATTGAATGTGTCAGAATTTGGAATTTCCATCCACTATTTGAAAAAATTAGGAGTTTAAGCCTTTGGATTTGTGAGTGATAGGTCTCCACAAGTCCATATGAATGACATCCAAGGGTGATTCTGGAATTTAAAATGTGACCAACAACGGTAAAGCATGGGATTAAGCAAGTGCACAAGTTTTACAAGAAAAATGAGGAAATTTCAAACCTGGGAGTAATTTTTCCATGGTTTGATTGTTTGGATGTCCATAGTTTTGATGGAGTAGTCTTAGTTTTTTGTCCATAGAGTTGATTTTATAGATGGGGTAGTGAATTGAATCAGTGACTAATGGGAAAGTCAAAATTCTTCCTTTAGAAGAACATTGATAAAGTAGTGTTCCCATTTTTAATTTTAAATTGTCCTTTTTCATTAATGATGCTCTATCCATCCAGTAAAATGTCCACTTATGAGATTAAATTTTACTTTACATTAGGGGGATAGAGTGCTTGATTGATATTGAATTTATGACCTAAATTTTATGAGAAACTTGCTTTGCCTTGTCCAAGGACATTTAGCTCATCTTCATTGGCCATAGATAGTGAAATTCAGAGTCACTGTAGGAATTGAAGTATCTTTGATTGTTAAAGATAAAGAATTATTCACCACTTTCCAGGATGGCATGATCATTGGGTAGTTCATTGAATAGTGACAGAAATCTATGTGATTTATTGGTATTACAGTTTTTCATTTCTTTTTCCTTTTTAGAGACTCATCACATTTTTCTGGGTGAAGTTAGAAGCAGGATTATTACATATGAGGATCCAAGGAATTGTGGTTACCTTTTGAAAAAAGAGGTTTGGTCTTGGTGTACATTTCCATAGCCATGCTGACTGAAGATATATTGAGTGCTTTACAATGTATAACTTCTGCCTCAACATCAGAGAAGATATTTTTGATGGTTGTTTTTTGATTGGTAATGCTGTATTAGCTCAGAATTATTGTGGCTGGAGTTTGATATGTTTCAGACAATAAATTTAAACCATAATTTCCCATGATATAGGATAAATTTTTTTTCCTAAATATTTTCAGAGCTACTTCTCTGAGGAGTCTCATTGTCTCTCAGAAGGTATTCATGGCTTCAAGATATTTCCTTTAGTGAATTTAAGATTAAATAGTTGGCTAAAAACATAAGAGAATTTTTGAGTTGATTTGGGAGCATAGTGGTCCTTGATCCTTTTCCATAACTAAGAAGATTTAACTAAGTCATTTTCCAGAATGAACTTATGTTGGTTATTTTCCTCATCAACAAACTACTATAGAAGAAAAATATCATCTTGGATTGGGTTCCTGGTTCTGAACAGTATGCTGATATGTTGACTAAGAACGTGGGACCTATATTAACAGTTGAAAAACATGATCATTTAGGAGTAACTTAGTTTTTTTTTCTTCTATTATTCCTGTATTTCTTTTTTTACCTGTTTTTATCTTTTCTATCTTTCAATCACGTTGGAAGAGAAGTAGGGGGCTTTTATGTACATAGACATAGGATAACTTAGCTACCACATGATATCTGTATATAGACTGTGATGGGTGCGTCTGACTAACTCCAATTCTTCTCAGAGTTCTGTTACTGACGCACTATCACAGGTAAAGTAATGCAATCAATTCTTTTCAGAGTTCTGTCACTGATGCACCATCACATAAAGTAGGTGCTCAGTAATAGTAGACATAATATGCTAATAGAATATCAACAACAATGAGGGTTTTTCTTTTTAGAAACAATAGGGGGTATAAATGTTCAGGGATCCACAATTAGGGATCAGGAATTTTTTTTTCTGGGATCAGACATTATTAATTGTGGATAAGGATTACACAATAATGCATTATCTCACCTCTTATACCCTAATTTCCATTCTTAATTCCTGATCCCAAACTCATCACATCCATGATTGATTTGTAAGCAATTCACATGAGATATAATTGTGGATGCCATCTTTATGTGTCTCTTCACTCTATGCTACTTGATTTTTGTGGCAAACACATAACATTTTCTTCTCATCCTTATGTGTCTCTTCACTCTATGCTACTTAATTTTGGTGGCAAACACATAACATTTTTTTCTATCTACACACCCCACCTACTCATTTGGTGGCAAATTCCCACTTCCCACTCACCACCTAAACCTTCTACCAACAATAATAAAGCATCTCTCTACTAGGAAGAAACTTCACTCATTTATGAATGCTATCACTTTAACTTTGGCTTCTGAATCTGATTCTGACTTGGGTTTGGAAGACACTTTAGCTTATATGTCTTTTCAATGATCTTTATGAAAAATAGGATCCCAAAACTGCACCAGCTCTCCCATCCCTTGAATCTCAAAAAATTCTTTCTGCCAGCATATGATCTGTCATTATGCCAATCAACCTCCAACATTTTGAAACACAACCCTTTTTATTTTTTTTCATACACTCCTGATTTTCAGCTTGTGTGCTTTATTCACTTGGTTTGGTGTCTCTGTTTTTTACATATTCATTTTTATTTTGAATTTATGCTGATTGCCTCTTTATTTAGATGTCTCATTTGCTTTCATTCACCAGCTCAACATGAAATCACATATTTTCTGAAATTGCATAATTTTTCACTGTTTCTTTTTTTCATTCATCCCTAATATCCTTTCCTCCTCTCCTCAAACATACATCAAACAATTTGGTTTTATTTATTTTCTTATTTCATCTCTCCAGGTAAGTCATTTTATTCATTTTTTTGATTGCTAATTATAATTTTTTTCTGTTTTTTTTCTTTTTTGTATCTAAATTTTTTTTTTTGGTAAGTGGTTATTTTTGTTTTTTATGGTAAAATTAACCTTTTTTTCTCTCCTTCTTTTCTTTCTTTGTTAGCTCCATCACCCTAGTCATCATTCCTCCTTGGCATGGTCATTATCCCCCATTTCCCCTATCTCACTTTTTTTTGGTCCATGTCATTAAAACACATACATTGCACATTCTTTATGCATTCCACTTACTCCATATTCAATTTCCACCAAATTCCAACATCATTCTTTCTCACTCTATATTTCCTACTTTTCAATCAAGGTAAGTTTCATCTCCTTTTTTTCATGCCTATATGATATCTCTTTCTTTCTATGCAAATTTCATACTTAAATATATGTAGGACTCATATCTGGATAAAAGTGGACTTATTAAACTCTTCTTGTTCTCATCTCAATTACCAAATTTCAAGTTTTTGTAAAATTTTGTAAAACAGACTTGGAATTAGGGTTAAATTTATTCAAATCTAATGTCCTTGTAGATAAAGATTCTCCTGAAGAGAACCTTTCATTTCCCACAGACATATTTAAATTTGGTTCAGTGGTTGCTGAGATATTGACCTTTAAAGTTGAGCCTTTTCTTCCCAATTTAAAAATTTTTATTTCATTTTTTATGTAACAAATTAGGGTAAAGTTTATTTAAATCACATGTCTTTTAACTGAAGATTCTCCTGAAGCCTATCTTTCATTTCCCACAAACAGGTGTGAATTTGGTTCATTGGTTAATGAGATTTCGCCCTTAAAAGTTGTGCCTTTTTTTCCAAATGTTACTTGATTTATTTTATGTTTTTATATTTCATAATTAGAGAATAAGGCTTCTGAAACTATTATCTGATGTTTATCTAGGCTTATATCTCCATTATGGTTGAATTTTCATCTTCAATTTTCAAATTATTGTACAGTTTTGAAAATCAGAGTCGAAATTGGGGAAAGGTTTATTTGAATATTAGGGGGTATCAATGTTAGAAATATGCCATTTCAAAATACCTCTTTTTTCTACCAAATCAGTAATTACTATTTCCTCATATATGTCATATCTATCCCCCAAAACACCTTTATATGTATTATTAAACTCAAGTTTGTTACTTTATTTTTGTGCTTCAAAATAAATTTTAAATATTTTCAGTTTTTTAACATTGATACCCCTTATTATGTTCTTTTAGCTGATGATTCTTGAGAAGCCTATCTTTCATTTCCCATAAATTTATTTTAATTTGGTTCAGTGGCTTCTGAGATATTGACCTTTAAAGTTGAGCCTTTTTTCTAAATTTCACTTAATTTATTTCATGTTTTTATATTGCATAATTAGAGAATAAGGCATCTGAAACACTTATCTGATGATTATCTAGGATTTTATCTCCAAAATCTTAGGATCACTTTATTATTTCTTGGTCAATTGCTTTAAAAAATTATATATTTGTCCATTTCAATCTAATTATAAACTGGCCAAGAAGGCTGGACTTCCCAATTTGACAGATATAGAATGGTTTAAACTTTGTAATTATTATATCTTTTATTCTAAGGTTATCATCAACTATGCAGGATCTCATAGCCAGAGCCATGTTGACAAAACTGATTCTAATATGATTACTTTTTGGCTTGTCTGTTATATCAATCCTATTACTGGAAGACCAATCCCTTCACCTGCTAAAATCAAAGGACATGGACTATACATTCCGGATCATAAATGTATCATGGAATTTGGATTAGGAAACAGGATTATGGAAGAAATTTGGAATTCTTCAATAGATGATCATAAAAATACTAAGGCATCTCCTGGATTGGAATCTTTCAAAAAGTTTACTCATTTTGGATTTTCCTTTCAGATCAATAAAAGTTTGATAAACTGGGTAAGTAAGGTAAGGGGTGAAGGGTCAATAGCTACTAAAACATTAGGGAGGGTTCTAAATACAGTAATTAAAGGATTTCAAAAAAAAAATCTTAAATTTTTAATTTATCAGTTATTAAAGATAATCAATAAAATTAAGTATTGTTCCATCAATCCCTTATGCTGTATAAAGGTGTTCTTTCCATTATATTCTACAAATGAGTTCATAATACCATTTTTGTCATATGTTTTCTTTGACTTTTCTCATGAAATCATTGACAAATAGTATTTGGGATTCCTTTACTTGGTTGAATATTTTTTTTAATTGATTTACTTAATTATTTATGAAATAGAATAAAAATTTGGTAATCCTTACCCCCTTCCAGAGTAAATTTCAGGGGGGGTTATTGCCAAATATTTAAATAAGATGTGTAAATTTTTTGACTTGAGAAAAATTTGGAATGAAATATGAACAAAAAAAAATAAAAAGACTAGTCATCAAACATTTTCATTAATCAGTCAATTTCTTCAACAGATTTATTAGCTTTAATGAAGTTTATCAAGAAAATGTTCAAAAAAAGTGGATTGAAATATGAACAAAAAAATATATAAAAAAAGTTATCAAACATTTTCATCAAGCAGTCAATTTCCTCAACAGATTTATTAGCTTTAATGCATTCTATCAAGAAAAATTTCTGAAAAAATTTAGAATTAAATAAGAATGAAATAAAAAAAACTAGTCATCAAACATTTTCATTAAGTGTTCAATTTCCTCAACAGATTTGTTAGCTTTAACACATTCTATCAAGAAAACTTTCTTTTTTGAAAAATCTTCAATTTGATACTTGAGTTTCATTTGATCCAATAGGAAATTGTACTCAAGAGCTTTCTCTGCTTTCTTTATCTCAAATTTCTTCTCCTTCAAGTCATGTGCTTTCTCATCCCTCTTCAAAGAAAGCTCAAATTTTTTATCCTACTCTAGCTTCAGACTTGCTTGTTTGAGGATCCTCATTTAATTCATTAGCCTTTTTAGAAATAAAAAAAAGAGATGTGAATAAAAAAATAAAACAACTAGAAAAGAAATAAAAGCTCACTGGAGTGAGATAAGGTTGGTTTATAATGCCATAAGGATCTATTGAAAAGATATCTTGATTGGTGGAAGTCAAATGTAGGGAGGCTTGAGTAGAAGCAGAAGGAAAAGGATTTCTTTCAAAATCATGTTTGGAGATATCATCTTCTCCATCTGACATGTTTTCAAGATTAACATCAGCTTGCTCTCCAAATATGGAATCCATCTCTTTATAGTAAAGACATAAAAAATCAAGTTTATCATCTATAGTTTTGATGCCCTTACTGATATCAAGGTCAGTAATACCAAAACCAGTGGAAGATGAAAGAGTCTTAGTCTTCTTGTATTTGGCTTGGTAGTGCTTGAAGTGTTCAGACATCTGTTTAGGCAAAATATTAATCCTTCCATTTGTCTTCTTTCATAATTCATTGGCCATTAGAAGATATCCATTGATGTTTGATGCAGGGGGCTGTCCTGCTTTAGTTGCATTCTTAGTACCAAAACAAGAATCATAATTAGTTTTAGTTTTCAGCCAGTTGATAAGTATGAGATGATCATCTTTTCTAGTTGAACGGTCTTTGATTTCTCAGCTGAGCAGGGGAAGGAGGGAGTATTGGGATTTGAAGAACATCTGGGGGACGGCTGCCTTTGAGAAGATCTATGATGACAAGTCATGTTGAGATATTTGAAGATGAAAAGGAGAAGAAAAAAACAGATGAGATGGGGAGGGATTTTGAACAGATAGAATGGATAGACAGGATGGGAGTGCACAGAAAGGTAGGGAGGCTGGCACATCCAGAAAGTTGTCCAAGATGTGGTTATGAAAAATTGAGTACAAAAATGTCAGATAGAGGTGAACATTGACACATCAAAGGTCTAATAACATGGATTCTGACCAGAACCACCACAAAATAGTAATTGACGCGCCCGACGCGACTAACGTGCCTCCACCGGCTCCGCCTGACCCTCCTCCCCCTCTGGTTCAGGAATCCCCTGCCCTCCTCATTCCCTCTCAATCTCCTCCTCTCTCCCCCATTGATCCCCTCCCGTCTCCCCTAATCCTGTCCATTCCGCCTTACATCAACCCTGATCCCTCTCCTCCCCCAAAACTCCCCGGACCCTCCAAATACCCTGCCCTCAAGAAATTCAGGTACTCTTCTCCCTCCCTACGCCCATGCTCCCTTGACACGTTGGAAGAGGCTAGGAATGCTCACCCTGGGCTATTCATCTCCCAAAGTAACCGCAATACCCCCATGTCAGAAGGCAGCATCACCCCGACCCCCTCCCCCAGAATTTGTCCTATCCCTCTCCTGCTTAGACCTACCCCTTCCCAGACAGATTTCTCCCTGAACGACTCCATCCACAATCCGAGCAACCCATTTGCTATTTTCAGCCTTACCTCTGCCCCTCAAGTCCCTCTCCCCTCATCAGTGGACCCTAATGCACCAGCTGCCCGCATTAATTGTCTGTTTGGCCTGGATCAAGCAAACAACCCTACCGCCCTTGTTACATGCCTGAACAACCTTTTGGGTACCATAAGAGAACCCCCCAGAAAAGGGTCCCGTACCACAGTCAACACAGCTACAATGTCAGATATCTGGGCTCTTGCTGCAGCCATAGCCCCTCTTGTTTCTCAATGTTCCTTCCACCAAGCTCCTCCAACCCCTCCCCAACCCCAACCCCAATCTCGCCTGACCTCCATAGAAGCAAAACTCAACGACATCCTTGCTAAACTCTCCCCCAAAAGCAACCCTCCTAATCAACACAAACCCTCCTCAGCGCAAAACCCACGCCCCACCTTTGCTCAAGCAGCTGCCTCTGGCCTCCCTAAGGAGGCTTCCCCACCCCCTTCCCATCCTCACCCTGCCTTCCCCTCATTCACCATCAAGCAAACTGACCCAGCCTCACCAGTACTAAAAGATTACCCTAACTCAAAACTCCTCGCCTTCATCAACAACCACATCTCCTCAAAGAAAATCCTAAACCCCACTACCCAAACCCAGATACATGTCAAAGGTGTCATTAGGCACAAGTCCAATGACCTAAAAATCATCTTGTCCTCAGAAGACGACCTCCTTCTTCTCACCAACACATGGCAAGATTGGATCCCTCAAGGGATGATCTACAAGCCCCCTTCTTTCCCTGTGGTAGCACATGGAATTCCTACTTATTTTGACCTGAACAATCAAGCATGCTTAGGTGCCCTTGTTGAGGAAAACCCTGTCACGCTAAAATCACTCTACAAAGCTACCTGGCTCAAACGCCCTGAAGCTAGAGAGGGGAAAAACCACTCCTCGGTAGTTCTCCATTTACATAATAAATCTGATGCTGAATTACTTGTTTCTTCCCCCTCCCATCATCTTTTTGTTGAAGGCCAAGTCAGACGAACTGAAGCTATCAATTGCAAAAAGAGCACCTGTTACCAGTGCTGGGGTAAGGGGCATTTTTCCATACATTGCTCACTACCTCCCCGCTGCTCTAACTTCTCTGGCCATCACAATACCAAATTGTGCAAAGCCCCTAAGCTTTCGGCTCCAATATGCTTCAGATGCCTCGATGCCCTTCCACACAACCACCCTGTGAAAAACTCCCTCACATCTCTCCCCTCCCCACTTGCCCGCCTTCCCTCTAAATAAATCATTATGATAGAGGTGTCAGACGCGCAAGAGCCCCCTCCCAACAAATTCTCATTCCTACAACTAAACTGCCACCGTTCTTTCTATGTATTTCACTCATTGTTTAATGATCCACATACTAACTCCTTTGACATATTGGTGCTCCAGGAACCTTTCCTCTCACCTGACCATTTCTCTCCTGCCCCTGCCAAGGTTTGGCACCTAATCACTCCCCTCCACTCTCCTCCCTCTCCCCCTCCCTCACCTGTTTGATGTTGTTTCTACATCAACAAAAAATTACCCATCCACCTCTTTGCATCCATCCCGAGTCCATCCCTTGACCTCTCCCTTCTTCTATTCACTCTCCCGTCTTCTTCTTTATTATGTGCCAACATATACAACCCACCTTCCTCCTTCTCCACCACTCAATTCATTTCCTCATCCCTTTTCCCTTTTCGCCATCTCCCTATTATATTTTTCGCTGACTCTAACCTCCATCATGATTTATGGGCAGATCCCTCAAAGCACCATTCAAATCATCCTGAAGCATCCCCATTTATCGACGCCCTTTCAGATCTTGACCTTTCCTTGGTGTCTCAGCCAGGTATCCCAACCTTCTGCAACTCTAGGAATTTCACCTCAGTGATAGACCTAGTTTTTGCAAACAAGGCTGCAGCAAACTGCATTGTCAGTTGTGTCACCGATCAAAAGGAGTCAACCTCTCACCTTTCTGACCACAGAGCAATTTTCACCCACCTTCTCCTTGCCTCCCCCCCTCCTCCACAAATCAAGCCTTTCCGAAACTGGAAAAGATTTGATGAGTCATCCCTCCATTCTGCTTTAGCTTCCCTCCCCCTCCTCCATTGATTCGGCTGCAGAACAAATTACTTCCCGCTTTATCAAACTAATGGAAAAATTTGTCCCGCTGCAGCAGCCCAGCTCATTGTGTCATGTTTGGTGGAACCGCAGTATCCTGGACCCACTCAAGAAGGACTGCTACCAAGCTCACCCCAACTCCTCACTTTGAAGCTGAGTTCACTGCAGCAAGGAAAATTTTCCGAGCAAAAATAAAGTATCTCCATAAACTTCACTGGCGCAACTTCTTGGAGTCCCTCACCCCCCTCACCCTCCATAAACCAGCTAAGTCCCTGAAACACTCCACCAGCCCACATACTAATCCCCCCTATCTGACTCGCAGGGCATTATGATTACTGACAACCTCAAAAAAGCGCATATCCTTTTTGAAGGTACCTCAGTAGCCCCGATACCCTGTGATCTCTCCGACACCCCACCTCCCCACCTCCCCCCTTTTCCCCCTTCCCCTCCCTTCACCCTTCAGGAAATCAAGGCCGCCCTCTTGAAAACCAAGAAAGGTAGAGCTCCGGGTCCTGATGACATCCCAAACTCTCTCCTCCACTGCAATCCACACGCAGTCTCCGCCATTCTCCTCCCCATCTTCCAGCAAAGCCTGAACACTGGACACTATCCCACCCCCTGGAAGTGCGCCAAAACCGTCATTATTCCCAAACCTGGCCGCCCCAACTACTCAGTCCCTGGTGCATACCGCCCAATTGCCCTTCTCAACACCATGGGAAAACTGCTAGAGGCCCTGCTGACGAAACACCTCTCTTTTCTCCTAGAACATAATGACCTTCTCCCAGCAACTCACTATGGAGGCCACCCTTTCAGAAGCACCTCGGATGCCCTTCTCCATCTCTCCACTTGGACCAAAAACCAGTGGAGGAAAGGAAAAGTGGTGGGCGCCCTCTCCCTTGACGTGAAAGGTGCTTTCCCCTCAGTCAACATTCAAAGACTCGCTGCATCTCTTCAGTCCCTCCCACTCCCCCTTAACTTGGTGAACCTTATCATTAACTCCCTAGAGAACAGAAACACCTCAATTGCTTTCTCCTCTTTTGAGTCCCCTCGATGCTTCCTCCCCAAAGGCTTACCACAAGGGTCCCCCCTCTCCCCAATCTTATATGTCCTATACAACTCTAACCTCCTAACTCTCCCCCACCTCACCCACTCCTCCTCCTTAGCACTAGCATACATTGATGATGTGATATACCTAACAGCAGATGATAACCCACAACCGGTGGTTGACTCACTATCTACACTCGGCTCAGAAGCTGTAGTTTGGGGCTCCAAGCATGCTGCAGTGTTTGATTTCTCTAAAACTAAATGGCTCCTCTTGTCAAAACAAAAGAAACTGACCCAATCTCCCTCTCCCCCTCTCCTCTCCTTTAACAATCACCTTCTTCCACCAGCCGTATCTCTGAAATGGCTGGGAGTCATTATTGACCCTTCTCTTTCCTTCTGCCCCAACGGTAACAAACTTGTTGCCTCTGGCCTTCAAGCTGCAGCTGCGATTCACAGACTCGCATCTTCAGGTTGGGGGATCCCATTGAGACAATACAAACTTTTAATCTCCTCCTTTATACATTCTAGAGCTGAATATGCTGCTATTGTCTGGCACAACCCAAAAAGGCCTTCATGCACCACCAGGCTCCTTCAGGTGGTGGATAACAAAGCTTACAGAAGAGCCTTGGGTTGCTTCCACTCCACCCTGGTAAGTCTACTCCTCCATGACTCTCAGTCTCTCCCTTGCAAGCTTCGCCTAGATCTGGTGGTCAATAAAGCATGGGCGAGACTCCTCACCACTCCCTCATCGAACCCCATGGCCAAATTGGCAAAATCCCTCATTGCTACCTCCCCTCCAAAAACTCATCGACACCAGCTTCACATCCTTGCCTCTTCTCATTTTTCCCCCCCTTCTTTCCCATTGTCCTCCCTTGATTCCCACCACCCTTCTCTTCTCCCCCCCTGGACCCCCCCTCTCTTTGAAGCCTTTATCGGAGCCTCAAAGGAAGAAGCCCAGGAAGATTTCCTCTCACTCATCTCTTCTTCACCCACTAGTTCATATTTTATATATACAGATGGCTCAAAATCCTGCGAAGGCTCCTTTGCTGCGGCTTTTGATCCAGGCCAACACATCCCTCTAGTCACTAGACTAGGGAATGCTGACCTGTTCTCAGTTTTTGAAACAGAATTGTGTGGGGTCCTTCTGGGCCTCCGCCTCTTCCTTTTAAACCCATTCCACTCACTTTACACCACCCTTACCCTCCTCTCAGACAACCAATCAGTTGTCAAAATCCTATCCTCTCCTGCTCCTGCTACTGCTAATACCTCCATTTTTACTGCTATAGTGTGCGCTGTCGCACAGTTATTGAATGACAATCCTCACCAAAAGCTAGTCCTGCGATGGTGCCCTGGACATACGGGCATCCCGGGAAATGAAGTTGCAGACAAACTAGCTAACTCCTCTCATCCTATGGCTACCCCAGCTGAGTCCCTCCCCTCCCCCCTCCTCTTCGGCTCTGAAATCCCACCTAAAAAACCATTCTAAACACCTGCTCCTCTCCCCCCCTTCTGCAGATACGCTTAGGAAACTGAGGGGAAGGTTTAACCCCCCGCTCATGTTCAAAGCATTATCTGATCTCCCTCGTCCTCTAGCCACCGCATTTGAGCAGTGTCGCTCAGGTCACTCCCCCTGAAACACTATTTATTCAGGTTTAGAGCGTCTGACTCTCCATTATGTCCCCTGTGTCCTCTCTCATCTAACGATACACCTGAACATGTACTATTATTTTGCCCTGCTCATTTGGATACTCGCAAAGCCTTATTGGCTGCGGCCAAGAAGCATAAGATCCCACTCACCACATCCGCTCTTCTCTCTCCATCCCCTGTCATCAAATTAGTTGCCCAGTTCTTAATTTCTACTAATAGATTCCCTAACAATCTTCCCCTCACACTTGTTTTATAACACCTTACTATTTGTTCTCCATTATTGCCCGCGTTTCTCCCTATTTTATGCTTAACTGTCCCTGTACCTAGTCACTCATATTAGCGATATTCCTTCATGCTCCTAGTTGAGCAAGATTGTAAGAAATAAAAAAAAATAAAAAAAATAAAAAAAAGGTCTAATAACCCAATTATTAGCAAAAATAATTGCGGAAGATAATTGGGGTATAATGTTTTTTATCCGCAATTAATTTAATTACTGATTGGTCAACATTGATATCCCTTAATGAAGTGTTTTTTAAATAAAACAATGAGGGATTTAAAAAATAAAAAAACAAAAAAAAATTAAGGGTCAATCAACCCCACCCTAGTGGATTTCAGAACTGATTTCATCGCTTCAAAATATCAAATGAATAATGAGTTGCGACTAGAGAGCAACGGAAGAACGCACTTGGACATTATTCTTCTTGTAAAGCATCGAAGTTATTCAGTACAAGGTCCAGCGCAGGTTTACAAGCAGTATGCTAAAATTGTGCATGTTTTTGTTCGCTTTTTTTTTAAAAAAAAAAAAGTAAGGACACCACCACCATTCATAAAATGTTCATATTAAAAAATCCGCTACTACATGAAAACAGAGTTTTCCGATCCCAAATTCAATATTCATATGCTTAGTTTGATGAAATACTTTTTTCGATTAACACACCTTCAAATGTTTAAATCAGTCATAATAGCGTCTCAAGACCTCTTGTGTATTTCATTTATCAAATCAAGTTTTGATTGAAATAGTTATGGTTTTTTTTATTTTTTTATTTCATACAATCTCACCTGGCATGCAGCATGAAGGGGCTATGGTTAAGTACAAAGAGGGATAGCGAAACGAAATGAGTAGGCGACTAAGTGCAATAAAGTAGTATAAGACTAGTTAGAGAGGTGCAAGTGAGGGGAGATTATTGGGGGATCTATTAGTGTTAATGAGAAACTGGGCAACAAATTTGTTAATTTTAGATGGAGAAAGTAATGAGGTGGAAAATGAGAATTTGTGGTGTTTGACGGCAGCGTATAGAGAACCGCGCGCCTCTGAATGTGCTGGACAAAAGAGCAGTATATGTTCAGGGGTGTCGAGTGAGTTGAGCGAGCACAGGTTACACACTGGAGACTCAGAGGCCTTAAAAAATGAGTTAAGATGCATTGTGTGCAAGGCAAAAAGACATAAAAAAAATAATTCAACAGAAAAAATAGAAGAGAAAAATGAAAAGATAAGAACAAAAGACAACAGAGCAAAGCATATTTAGCAATGGGGAAAATGGCTTGAGTTTTTTGGTTTTTTAAGCCAGCTAGACACATCTATAGCCCCTGAAAAATTATGTTATTATTTTGTCAAATACGTCTATACATACTCTAATTATGCATATTAAAATCCACAGCATCCCTAGCAATAAGAATAAAACTCCAAAAAAGAAATACAACATTTACCTGGCTCTGTATGAACAAGAACCTCACTTCATAAATTACTATATCATTTAGAAAAGTGATAAATTAATAAATTTTTGTTTATGTAGAAACTATGAACGATAAAAATTATCAAATACAGCATGATAATAACACTGCCTTTTCCTTTATAAAGAATGAATCCGAACTATGGAACGAATTCTGCAATGCCTTATTTGATATATATATCTTTGAAACACCTTGTACTACAAAATTATTCAATAAATAAAATATTCCTACTTGCGTACAACGGTTGAATGCATTGACATGGTGCGTTTAGTGGGAACTGTAAAAAATTTGTAAGTTGCGATGCAATCCCACAATGGTAATGCAGTTCGACCTACACATCATCAATCCTTTGGGCGGCTTCACAGTTGCACTAGCCAACTGCCGTCGTATCACCAGTACACGAACACTAGCCCAAGCTAAGATGACAAATCCAAATCCAATAGGGATAAGCCAAAATAATGGAAGAAGTTTATGACTTGCGCCAAATACCGTTCGGAGTGGTGGGACGTAGATTATCTGTGTAATATGATTGAGTATAAGATTCATAGATTAATAAAAAAAACTTACAAATACAGCCAAAAGAGCTCCAGTTATCGCCCCAACAAAATTCCATTTGTTCGCTACAGCAGCCTTTCCAAAAGGGAACTTGAGCTTGGCCTTGACAGCAAACATGTTGAAACATTGCATTAAATAAATAGACATATAGAACATTCCTTGCGCTTGCGCTAATGCTTCGGCTTGTTCAACCCCCGTAATAACCCTCCCACTGCCATTGGTAAAATTAGGAGATTTATCTGTGAAATATATTCCTGCCTTTTGTGCTTGCTGTAGGTCCTTTGGGGTAAAATGGTTCCAATAAAATAATACAAAATATGTGACCATGCATCCTATAGTCTCAATTACTCCAATCTCTGCAAAAGAGAGGAAAAAATCAGTTTAAAAATGTTCCTGGAAGCCGAAGTTTCAAAACTTACGAAGATAAGAGTAGCTAAGCAGTGACAAATCAACTAAAGTTTCGCCATCTGATTTTTCAAACAATTCTGACCAGAAAAGCTTAGTAAATGGTTTTCTGATACTCTGAATGGCATTATTAAAAGTTTGTCCTATCTTTGACTGCTTGTGAGAGTCTGCGGCTTCAAGATCTCGAGCTTGCGTTTTGGTACGTCTGAGAGCTTTCTTCTTAAGAGCTAATACATTACGTTGGGTCACTGGCTTACGAGGCATTGTTGTCATTAAAGCATCTTCAGATTCCGGGAGATCCCAAGCAAATGATAAAGCAGCAAAGAGTTCGAAACCCTGCAATTCCAATAATTATTTTTATATCAGTGAGCATATGTTAATACATAATTGAAAGGTGGAATATACCAAATCAATAACCAAAATTAAAATAGCAGACAAAGGAAGAGGAATGGGCACAATAACGTATAGTAGCTGTGGAATAACTTCAGGAACGGAGTGGGTTACGGTGTATTGAATGCTACGTTTTAAGTTGGTGAAAATGAGTCTTCCCTCTCGCACCTATAAATTTTATACTACCAATTAGAAAAACAATGGTCATTTTTAAGTAAAACACACTTACGCCATCGACTACACTAGCAAAATTGTCGTCCAATAAAATCATATTTGCCGCTTCTTTTGATACATCACTTCCACTGATATTCATAGCAATACCTACAAATGGCGCGGACACCAGCAATTAGATCAGAGGGACAAAAAGTAAAAATAAATGCCATACCCAAGTCAGCTTTTTTCAAAGCAGGCGAATCATTAACGCCATCACCCGTAACACCACAAATATGACCCAAAGCTTGAGCTCGTTTGACAATTTCTAATTTGTGCTTAGGAGACTATAGCAATATATTAGCCTCAACCAAAATGGTCCATATGGTGACTATGACTAACAGTTCGAGCAAATACGATTTCATTTTTGTTCAAAATGTTATCCCATTCCCATCCTTGAAGATTGTCAATTGCATCACCATGAATCACAACAGCATCAACCTCATCTTCGTGTATGTCAGTAATCGGACGACCAGTTGCTTTGGAAAGAGACTCTTTAGTGTGACCAATCACTAGGTTAATTTTTCGGGCAATAGCCTAATAAAATTCTAACAAATCAGAGACATGTTACGCAATAGGACAATGGGAAATCTGACCTCAGCGGTTAACGGATGATCCCCAGTAACCTAAAGAGCATGCGCGTCAGCAGACGCAAAAAAAACAAACATAATTTTGAAAAAACTCACCATTACAACCTTTATTCCTGCTTGTCGTAATTTACCCACTGCTTCTCGAACACCGTGCTTGGGTGGATCTTCAAGAGATATGAGACCGACAAAACAAAGATCAGTGGTAGGGCAGTTATCATCCTTTTTACTAAATGGGAAATGCTTGGGATATTGAGTACTGGTCATAAGAAGTTGTGCACATGCAATGACTCTGTGACCACGAGAAGCCATATATTGGTATGCCTCATCATACTTTTGGCTAACCTCTTCGGTCAAAGGTTCGGGTTTTCCATCCTTAAGAATGTGAGAGCATCGAGCCAGTACACGCTCTGGAGCCCCCTTTAGATAAAGAGTCAAATCTCCAGTAGAATGTGGCTTGTCAACAACAACCAAAGCCCATTTAGCAGTGCTGTTGAAGGGTATTGAATAAACTTGAGGGTGCTTTTCCCTAACAGCATCATATGAAACATTGCGACCGGCAAACCGAGTTAAACCTGTTTCTGTTGCATCGCCCAAAATCTCCCGTTTGTCGAAAGGTACATCCATCTTATCAAATTTTACTTTGGAGCACAACGTACAGATGTCCAACATCTCTTCAATACCTTGATCTGCTTTCGTGAAAGCCTTTACTTCGGCATCATCGTTATGACTCTCAAAAGCACTAAACATCGTCAGATTTGTCCACATTGCCTATTCACCATCACATGATTAAGTTTAGAAGGCATAATATCAGTGAAAAAAAAAACTTTTACTGACAGTTACAGTCATAGCATTTCTTGTCAAAGTTCCAGTTTTATCTGTGGCCAGCATTGTAAGTGCACCCAGAGTTTCAACGCCCTGAAGGTCTTTAACAAGCACATTTGCTTTAGCCATGCGTTTCGCAGCAATGGAAAGCAATAAAGTGACAGTAGCCGCTGATAGAAAGAAATCATTAACATGAGAAAACAAATGACTTAAAACATGTTAACTTACGAAGACCTTCAGGAACCCATGCAACCAGTACTGAGACAGCAAAAGTGACAGTGGAAGCAATCTTTCCCTTATACGCTATAGAAAATGGTATTAGCAACAAAATTAACTTAGATTTTGGTGTATGAACTTACTTGTGCCGATTCCAACTCCAAAAAACAAAATAGCAGTAATAATCTAGTAAAAAATGTGTTATTTTAAGATCATCGACATAAAGAGCTTAAACTTACAGCAATCCCAGAAATAATCTTTACGAAATGGTCTATCTCCATTGCAAGAGGACTCCTACAAGACGGCAAGTCAACAAATTGATTGAAGGGATATCAAAAGAAATCGTACTTGTTATCAGTTTCACCACCAGTCAGCCCAGCAATTTGTCCAATGAAAGTTTGATCGCCAGTGCGAACAACAATTCCAAAAGCTTCTCCAGATACTACCAGAGTTGAGCTTGATTCATAATATTGTTAGTCAGAACAACAGAATCCCTAATTAAGTACGTAAAAACAATAAAAACTCACTTAAACAGCAAATTGCGAGCTTCAACAGCCCGGACTTTATCACCTTCAGGAACTGGTTGTCTTTCTTGAGGCTCAGACTCGCCTGTCAACTACACACAATAAATTGGTTAGCGCTGTGAAAGATTGACCATGCGACAAGCACTTACGCTTGAGTTATCTACTTTAAGATCAGTAGCTGAGAAAATTAACAAATCGGCTGGAACCTTGTCGCCCATCTTCACAAACACGACATCACCCTTCACTACATCTTTAGCTGGAATTGAGACAATTTCTCCATTACGAATCAGACGGCAAGAGGGAGGCATCATTGAAAGGAAGGAAGCCAAAATGGCATCCGCCTTCTGCCCCTGAAACCCTGTTAATGCAAGATTATTTGTTAAGCAGATTATATGATGGCCATCAATAATTCGCTTACATTCAATGAACGCATTGAGAAATGCTACACCAATCAAAATTGCTCCAAGATACTCGTTGGCTTTGTTATTCTCAAAATCAATTGCCAATAAAACGTATTCCAAAATACCTGCTAGGATCAAGAGTACGTTGAAAAGAGAAAGTAATGCATCCAAATACTGCGATGGAGTGGCCAGATCCCATCAGTAAGCATTGACTTCGCAAAAACGGCAATTAGATGTCTAATTTTGCAATTGCATACCTTCCGAAGAGCACTCTTCTTCTTAGGGGGGGTGAGCATATTGAACCCATCCCGAGCAAGGCGGGCCTCCGCCTCTTCTCTAGACAGACCACTGGAAGAGCTTGCATTTGATAGGTTAATAGAAGTTTGATATTGGTCAGCAGCCGCTTGCAATGGAAGTTGGTGCTCAGTCTATTGAAAATGTTCAAGAATTAAATCAATCATTGGAATTAAGAACAAAATAAATACTTAAAGCTTACTATATCGGCGGCCCTGCTTTCCAAAGCCTTGGCTTTTTTGCTCGCTTCGAGAGCTTCATATCCGGCGTTAGCAAGCTCCTTCTCATCTTTGGTAAGCTCCCGACGCATTGTCAGCTCTCTTTTCATATCCAATCCAGCAGTAGCACCGGCACTAGCAAGTTTTTCATCGGCAAATGATATTCCTCCTAAGACAACAGGTTGAGAGGCCACTTCAATAACGGACTTTCCGTCTTCTTCATCTTTTAGAGACGTTCCATGATTTGTAGAAGACATGGTGAATAAGCGACTAAAGACTGCTTTAAGCTTTTTAAATTGGTAGAGCGAGATTACAGGAAGTTGGAAGTAAAGTCTAGTGTAGTAACTCTGAAGGGGTAGAATTAAGGTGTCGGAGATTATAAAAGGTAGTAAAAACAGTCAAATAAAGAAGGAATGGGCAAATTCAATGGATTTGTGATAGAAGAGGATGGAAGATGTTAAATCAGTAATCGACTTTTAGTGCAAAGCACTGCGAGGACTGAAATGAATTAAAGGAGTCCAAAGGAAAAGTATGAAACGTAGGATAGCAATACAAATGTGTACGATATGTAGAACAAAACAAGCAGGAAAGATATGTGTGAGACAAGAAAACTTATAGGCGGGATCGACAGGGTGCGCGTCAGAGGGAAAATAATAAATTCTGAGAAACTTTTGTGATAGTAGTGATGGCGGGTGGTGAAGTAATAAAGCGGATCCTACAATAAACAATAAAAACCGTTGCTACCTAGGAACTGCCTGTTCTCAAGCTCGCATGAAACCAGCCTTCTTGATGTGTGAATCCTTCACGTTGTGCTCTTGAGACGTGCAAGCCAGAAAAAAATTAAATTTATAACGATGGAATCAAATTAAGATATCGCCCTATTCTGCTTTTCGATCAAAGTAGTTCCAGGGTGTAGAAGTTTAAAGCACGTTTCTAAAACTGAAAACTACGGATCAGCCAATGCTCTCCCTACCGGCCCCGTCTCTTTAAACTCAATTACTGTTTAATTCACACCTGTACAGCAGCTTAGATTAGCAACCTTGAACTCCAGTTGGCAGGTATCGTCATTCTAAGTTCCACCACCTCGCCACATTCGCAGCATTCTTGTATGCTGTAAGCCATTGGGTTTATCCTCATTGGCGGGCAACTGGTCGGTCAATTTTATTATTGCTTTTTGGTTTTATCACTAATGCTTGAAATTTATATACAATGTGACACTGCGGCGTAGTTGAGACCTATCAGGCCTTTTCCGCCACCCATTTCAATCACAATTAACATGACAACACTTCTCTTTGATTATCTGAGCGTGTTGTATGAAACAACATTGTTACATATTTAACATTTGTGAAATATAGAGCTGGTCGAAAATATTATGGTCTGTGACACTCCAGTTTACGCTTTTGTTGATGTTTGAAACTTCACCACAGCTCTTGATTAGCTTACTACAGCCTTTGACACAAATTCACTAAAAATCTTGTAATCAATTTTGTGGAGGACGTTGATTCTAGAGAGAAACAAAATTGAGCATTTATCGATATGTTATGTTAACCAACTCCTTAGACCAGATATCTCTGATCGTCAAATCTGGAAAATAGTTCACAGTATTTGAAGTCGCAAAAATGAACATAAACAATATTTATTGAGTGTTTATTTCTCCAAAATGGGATGATCATGCACACTCTTTCATTCAAACCAACTTGGCCCACTTTTTGTACTTCACCACTTGGGTGATTAACTTTTCACCAGAAAAAAAAACCTGGAACCTTCTAGCAGGTCCTTATCCCTGATTAAACTCTGGTAGTTCAATTGGGGGGAGGCATCTGCTACCATGTACCAGCTTTTTTTTCTGGTGTTCTACACCTATTTTTTTGTTCTTCATGAAAAAAATAGTACAAGAATACAAGGATTATAGTTAGCCATAGATTTACCTCACGATTTTCTAAAGATGTTTACAAATGATTCCATGAAGAAACCAATGATTTTTCTACTTTTACTCCTACTTATACTGCGAAAAAGTTACCTCAAGTTTTCAAAATACGCTCACGGTGTAATTTTGAAAAGATATCAACACATCGACGAAAAAATTGGCTCTGGAAAAATGGGATCCCATACTTGACCCAGAAGTGTATATCTGCAAGTGTAAATCCTCGCTCTATGAAAAACACAACTGAGCGTTTCTGACAGTTAACAAGGGAAAAAGAACTTGAAAATTGATATCAATCAGTTCATATAGGGCAAGAGATGATTCAGATGTTGAAAAATAAATACCCAAAAGTGATGTGTCGAGGAATGTGTTCAATTAGACGCCACTCCCATCACGATAAATTGGTAGGTATTGTTAACTGGTGGTTGCTGTTTTTTTCCTCTCTAGTATGTATACAAAGGTGATTTTTAGTTCAACTGGGCATCTGCTCAAATCTTGCCTGCCTCTTTCCCAACATAGAAGAACAACAATCACTAAGACAAAATTAACGCTTTCCACGTATCTCTAAGGGGGCAGTTACCAATTTTTTCTATCCACGCTTTTTCTAACTTGGCAGATTGATGTATACTCAACTTCACGTGATTCGTAAAAGCGGCAAGCTGTATCCACTTAAATGATACCAAAGATCCAAATCTTTCATGAGCAAAAAAAGCAATACAAAGACTCTTAAATTTTATTGTAATTTTACCAAAAAAAAAAATTGCAATTTATAATTTTTTTCCCTTGGTTACATGTGAAAAAAGTAATTAAGTGAAAAATGTGAGGCTCTGTAGCTTGCTAACTTACGCTATTCATAAGCTTGAAATTATTCATAGTCCAGGAAAATGTTGCACACTCGCTTGCTTGAGATCATCTTCATAGCTTTGTCCAAAAAAAGTTACCACGTTCTCAACCAAAATTAATATGGTGGGTATAATGCTTAGATCTCCGCAAAAAATCAAATGGCACCTGCTAGCAGGTGCCTATCCCTATATTCATTTTTGATTTAAGAGTAAATTTGATTTGATATTGCGCGAGCTAGTGTGCTCCTCGTTCAGTGCGCAGTCTTGCCAGAAGAATTACAGCTGAGCTAAAATTGAGTCAAATCAAAGATAGGGATTGGCACCTACTATCAGGTGCCCATATTTTTTTTCTGGTGGATCATTTTCATTTGCTCCATTGAGTGATTCTCCATTCGACTTTTTGAAGTGTGTACCTTAATATAATTAATACAAAAAATCTTTCCATCTTTTTCTTTGCAAGGGCGTTTGCCTATCTTATCAAATCCTGAACCCTTTGCCTGTGCTTGTATTCCATAAAAGTAATCCACTTAGATCAGTGCCATTCTTTTTCAAAATAGGGAAATAATTTTTATGTCCAAATTATTCACTTTTCTTAACTAGATCTTAAGCAGTATTTATGAATACAACTGGTCTTTAGGACTTTTATATTGTGGAACTCAAAAAGAACTTTTTAAAAAATTATCCTTAGGAGAATAGTTGGTATTGGGAGATAATTATTTGACATTGTAAAATTTAAAGAATTCATTACACAATAAGCTGGCTGATTACCAACAAGGAAATATACAACCAATATTTTTTTAACCACCATTGTTTTTTGTTCTCTCGTACACACATACTCTCCAGATGATGCGTTTTTTAACAACAATTTTTATGTAGGATTGCAACTAAAAAAACCATATTAAGACATTCAAGATAAAAAGGGACAACAATATTTTTTTGTTCAGTTTACGGCACAATGAGTTGAAAGTTGCTTATCTTGATCGAGTTTACCTTACGATTTTTGTCATAACACCGTCATAATCTTACTATATCACCAGAATAAATGCAAGTAGTCAACAAACAACTGGTCAAACAAATTTCCATTCGGATCATCTGCACAATTTACTAGTTCCAAACACAGCTATCAAGTTTCCTTTCCCATCAAAGAAAATGGCACACCTGTTATTTCTTCTTGACATCACTTGCACTTTACGCATACAGCTAGATTGAAAATGATTGATGCAGTTTTCCACAGTTCTGCCTAACTTACCCAGCATTTTCCCTCATTATTTCATCCCGCTAGCCTGTTGCCCACCCAAAAATGCTGGGTATATTGAGCAAAATTTTGAAAAGCTGCACCAACCTTTTTCAATTTAGCTGTACATGTTTAGTATATTCCCATGACGGTTTCGCTCAACCGATGTACCACCAGAAAAATAAAAAATTGGCATCTGGTAGCAAGTGCCAATCCTTAACTTGCATTCAACTCAGTTTTACACTAGTCACAATCCTTCTGCAAAGCTCATACACTCGTGTAACGACTCCATTGTATTACTGTTGAGATTTAACATCCTTCTCGGTAACTTACAGCTAATCCTAGAAAGCTTGCGGTTGTCTCGCATAGCATCTCCCGCCAAAATCATGAGTTCAGTTCAGATGAGCTATGCTTCTGGCGGGAGATGATAGGCAAATCAACCGCAATCTTTCCAGGATTAGCTGTAAAATCTAGTTCCTTTTACAGCTAATCTTGGAAAGCTTGCGGTTGTTTTGCATCCCATCCCCCACCCAAAATCGTGAATTTATGTCAGCTGACCTATGCTTTTGGCCTGGGGGATGGGATGCAAGACAAGCGCAAGCTTTCCAGGATTCGCTGTACTTTAGCTTCCATCTACTATCACCGCAAAACATCAAGTGGAACCTGCTAGCATGTGCCTATCCCTATATTCAGTTTTGATTTAAGAGTAAATTTGATTTGGTGTTGTGCAAGCTAGTGTGCTCATTGTTTAGTGCACAGTCTTTCCAGAAGAATTACAGCTGAGCTGAAATTGAGTTAAGTCAAAGATAGGGATTGGCACCTGCTATCAGGTGCCCATATTTATTTTCTGGTGTATTTAACCAAGTTGTTTTTGTCTTTCCGATGTTCAGTCTAAGTTCTATCTCTTCTATTAAGTTTTATTGATCCTACCTTTTAGATATAACACTGTGTTAGTGTACCAGTTACTAAACGCGCTGACAACAACTTGTAATTGGTAATCACCTGTCCCACTGTTTATTCGTATTGAGTTGAATATGTCACGGTCTGGTATATGATAGGGTGATTGAGGTACAAGTTTAAACAAATACAGCTAATTGGGAAAACCTTGCTCTTTTTTTGCCCCTCATCCCCCGCCAAAAGCGGTTTAAACTCATGTTTTTGACCGGAAGTGGAAGGCAAAAACACAGCAAGCTTTTCCCACATAGCTGTAATTTGGATGAGTAGAAACACGTCAGTAAGAAATATGCGTAAAGATTGGATGGGAATAAAGCACAGGGGAAAAATATGGTGAACCAGACGTCAGGTTCAGTTTTTGGTTTTATGGTTAACTTATGACCCGGGTTGAGCCCACTACAGCACCCGGACAAAAATTACCGCCTGGTGAATGCATAATTTAGGTCATCGGCCTTTTTTTTTTCATCCTAACACCACCACCATCGCTACTCACGCCTCAAGATCATACTAACTTTATGATTTACCTTTCACATTTTGGTGATTTGTCCTTTCTTTTTCATTTCCTGACAAACTGACTCATTAATCTCTTATTCAATATTTACCTTTTCTTCCGCTTTTCACTCAAACTACGACAGGGTCCTCAGCTCGCAAACGGCATCTCATCCATGGAATGAACATCACAATATTTAAACCATCTACATACTATTCCAATTAATACACAGTCTGTGCTCCTGGCACAATCCAATCACATTATTCAAGCCTTGTTGCAAACACATGAAAACACCTCAAAAATATGGTTTTGTACTTTTATCACCCAATGTCAGTTCCTGCTATGTTATATGCCTTTAAATAGGCTTGGAATGGATTTTCCGACCGTATTTTGGAAACTTGATTGCATCTTCTCTTTCAAAGGTGCAAGTTGCCAGGGAAGTAAACAGTGAAGCTACATCTTGGTGATGCTCTTTTTTGGTCCATTTTGTCCACTTTTCACTAATCTTTTTTGCTCAATGCTCATACCAACCCCATTCCTTTCTTTAAGGAAAAGCACAGACTTGTCAGCTCGCTCGTTATCAATTTCAAGAATGATGTTTTTACAAAAAATGTAATCTTTCTACGAAACGGCGTCCGGCTGAATTTATTTTGTTACACTCCTATTCTGCATGGTCGTATGAGTTAGAAATGTACAAGCTCATGTATGTAGAGTGAATATTAAGGGATTAATGAGGAAAAAAAAAGGCGGTAATTTTTGTCCGGGTGCTGTACATGACCCTAGTCGTGACTTTTTTCATGTTCCCTTTTTTTTGTTCATCTGTCGTTATCATCTCTCTGGTTTCCAACTTCTAAACCCCATACATTCCTTTACCTCCACCTCATCATTTGTGAGAATTTTCTTGTTGTACTTTTTACTTGCTTCCTATGTATTTTTCTTGGTACCTTCTTCTGGTAGTTTAATTTTCATTTTTTTTCTTAGTAAATGTGTGTTTTTAGTTTTACTTTCACTTGCTACATTCCCCCTCCACACATCTCATTTTTGTAAGTAATGATACATGCTCACAAGTTTATTCTCATTTATCTCTTGCACATTTTTCTTGTCCCTCTCATGCCTTTTCCCTCCTCCAATCCTTACTGCACATGCACCTCTCTTTTCATATTTCTTTTCTCTCCTCCTCTTCCTCAGCCCCTCACTTCCCTCCTTTTCCCCATTTTCCCTTCTCTCTTCCTCCCCTCCAAATCCTCTTGCTTCCATCCCCCTCCCCTCTACTCCCCATCCTCTCAGTTCTATCTCCTCTACTCCCAATTCTCTCACTTCCATCCCATTTTCCTCCTGATCCCCTCGCTTCCATCCCTCTCCCCTCAAAATCTCCTTGCTTTCATCCCCTCTCCTCCCCATCCTCTCATTTCAGTCCCCCTCCCCTCCCCATCTTCTTGCTTCCATCTCTCTCTTCCCTCCTCCTCCTCCTCCCTCCCCAATCCTCTTGCTTCCATCACCCTCGCCTCCCAATCATTTTGCTTCTTTTCTCTCCCCATCTCTCCCCATCCTCCTTCTTCACTTACCTCCCCTCCCTTCTCCTTCCCATATCTTTTTCTTCCTACCCCCTAAATTCATTTTTCAGCTCACAAACCTCAAAAATGAAAAAATGAAAGTAAGTAAGTGGAAACCAAAAAAAAAAAAAAACTAACTTGCTGAACTATAGCTAGATAAAAAAAGTTAAAATACCCAAAATAAATATCAATAACTAATCAAAATACCTATACCTGAGAAAAAAGAAACTAACAATAACAAAATTAAACCAAAAATATAACAACTGATGTAATTTCAAACTAAAAAAATATTAAATAATATAAAATAATGTTAAAAAATAATGTTTCAGACTCTAAATGACTCAAAGATTACTTGCACTGTTAGCTAACTCATCAGTACACCAATGAGATGGTAAGTTAACTTATAGCCAAATAAAATAAATTAACTTCAATAGAATCAAACTGATTAATTTATTGTTAAAAAATAATAGAAAATAAATTTTCTAGCAGTATTCATCACTTCCAAGTTAAAAAAATTAATTATCCAGTAGCTATGTATACAGCAAAAATGTCACTAAAAAATAGGTAGGCTAATCTAGGAAGTATCATGGTCAAAAAATTCATAATAAGTAACTTGATTCCAAATTCTCAAGTAGTAAAATCCAATCAATAATTTAATTTTTTCATTGTATTTTATTTTTTTGTTTCTCTTTTTTTATTTTTGTTTCATTTTCATTTATTTTTTATTTTTGGAATGAGAATTCACTTTCCTTATACTTTTTATTTTAATTTCTTATGTCTTATTTATGAGATTTATAAAATTTTTGTTTACATATTTCTGACAGTGACATGGGCAGTTAACCTAAGTTTTTAGTTGTCTTTCTCATAGAAACTTAATAAATGAACTAGCCTAGGACCTAAAAATATCAAAATAAAAGGCAAAGAAATTCAAAATTATTTAAAATAAGATTACATAATTATTCACTATGTAATATAAGGGGTGGACTTGCTACCAAGTCCCAAACCTGAACTCAGACAGAAATCTGATGGAACTCAAACTGAACTCATACTGAAATCTGCTTTAACACCCACCTAAAACTATTCTTCTGAGTGGTTTTCTTTCATGCGCCATGTGACACTTGAGGCAAAAGTAGCTCATTAAATCAATAAAATAGAAGTCTAAATCCATACTTGAAGCGCAGAAAGCAATTCTACATAGAAACTGCAACTTTCCTTTGTGTACTCACTATTCAACCGCGCTAGTCTAAACTCTAAATCTAAATTAGTCAATCTCTCAATAGTGTGTCTCAGTCTTTTCCTCAATAAGCAACGCACAGCGCAATAGTCAATTTAATGGTGCACTAAAAGGTTTATTAAATGTCTGTGAATTATTAAAAGGTGTAGTGAGCATGGATGGAATGGATAGTGGAGGATTAGAGGGTTAACGGATGTTAGTGAGGAGGGTCCAGGTGTAATGGATGTATTTTTTAATGGTCTGTGGTGTGTGGAATAGTGGATAAGTATGAGTTCAATGCAAGGAGGAGTAAAGGATATAAAAGGGGTTGGGATTTTGGTTCAACATTCTTTAGAATTAAATTATAAATCATATATATAGTTAATAGTGGTAAAGCTTTAGGTTAAATCATTAATATTTTATCTTTCCTTATTTTCTCAGTAATCATTTCTAAATCCTAAATCTTTGATTATTGAGTTTCCAACCCTTCGTGAGATTTTAAGAATTTTAATATTACCTTTAAATTATATTAGAATTCTTCTTAAACATATCTCAAAGCAGTAGTTCTTCCTTCGAGTCATCCTCAAATCACTTCCTTGAACATTTCCTCTGTGTCTTGACAAAGTTTCTAAACTCCTCTCTCCATCTCAATTCCAGGAACACCCTCGACCTTGTGCGTAGGTTGTCCAGTGACAGTATAATTTAATCCTCCGTAGTTCTCATTATTTGTACTACTACGTCCCTTTTCAGGTGTTTTCTAAATTCTAAAAATGGCACCTGTTTAACGCACTCCTCCTATGGGGGCTACTACTAGAGCTCACGCCAGAGGCAGGCCAGCAGCCACACGGCCTGTTTCCCACACTCACTCCTTGGAACCACTCAACCTAATGGAACGGCAACATTCAGTCCAATCTGTAGAAGACATCCCACAAGATTTTGATGATTCTAGTGATGATGAAGAAGGAGAGGATACAATGCATGAGGCACCATCTGCCCCTGCTACTCACCCTTCTGGTCAACCTTTGGAACCTGGGCCATCTAATTTGCTGGAGGACTTCATGAGACTTTTCATGAAAACCCTTTCCAATAAAATGTCTTTGGAGGGATCTAAATTCAAAAATCCTTCCATGAAATCTCCTGATAAATTCGATGGAGAACATCCAGACAGATTGCGGCCCTTCTTGCAAACCTGAAAGCTCCTGTTCCATAATGACCCTCAAACCTTCAATAACGACCGATCAAAGGTTTTTTACACTTCTTCATTCCTAGCCCGGAAAGCAGCAAGATGGTTCAAGCCTTATCTTCTCATGCTCTCTTTGACAAAAACCCACTTACTTATTAATAACTGGGAAAAGTTCGAAGACAAACTCTTCACTTTGTTCGGTGACCCTAATGAAACTGACAACACAGAAATTGAACTTGATTTTCTTTGCATGAGTGATAATGGTAAAGCCTCTGAATATATTTCAAACTTCAGAGCACTTCAAACTCAAGTAGGTTTGAATGATGCTGCCCTTAAGTATCATTTCAAAAAAGGACTTCCTTTGAGGATTCTGGATCAATTAAATCTTCACGGTCAGAAGATGACTACTTTAACGGATTTAATGGATCCGACCCTTGAACTCGACGGCGTTTACCAAGGACGACTTCAACATTGTCGATATGCCAACAGATCTCAAGGCCTAAATTTTAAATCAGGACCTTCTTCACACCCATGGACAACTCAATCCTCCTTGACTCAATCCAAACCCAATAAGGGAAAGGACAAACCTCGACCTAAAAGCTTGACCCCAGGCAATATCAGCAAAATACTGGATCCTAAAGGGGAACTTAAAGAAGCTGAGAGGAAGAGACAAGCGGATAATGGGTTATGTATGTATTTTGGGGGTAAGCACAAGCTGGAAGATTGTGTAAAGTTGAAGGAAAGAGAAGGTACTAGTTCGAAGTCAAAAAACTAGTAGATAGTTTATTTGTGTGCAAAGCAAACTATCTTATCTCTCCCAGTGCACAGAACCTCCATGTCTTAAGGACTGGAGTTGCCTTAAACCGCTTGAGATTCATTCTTTTTAAGGAGGATACCCCCTTCAGTTGTCTTATAGACTCTGGAGCTTCAATTTCTTTTGTTAGTTTATCTTTTTCCAAGAAGTTACAACTAACATTTACAGATATCAATCAAACTCCAATTTATTTGGTCGAATCAGAGGAAACCAAATATTGGGTAAGTAAGAAAGTTTTATGGGTTTTCAAATTTCCAAACTTTCCCCCCTTTGAGTGGGAATTATCAGTCTTGGACGCCCCAAGAATGGACAATACCATCCTTGACCATGACTTTTTAATGCATTGGAATTCTGAAATTGATTGGTCACGGGGATTGATCACCCCACGCACTAAGTATATTTCTAATTCTTCAATGCAGGTCAATAGGGAGTTAAACAACCCGCCTGACAATGTCCTGCTAGAGGAAAAATCTCTGCCAGATGACTTGAAAGCATCTGATCTTTCTCTAAATGAGAAATCGGCTAACCCTTCTAGCTCGATGACTTCACTCGAAGAGAATTTAAATTGCCTCAAAGTAATCGAATTATGCTCGCTCAATTCTGGTCTTCCCTCAACAGATTCTCTTGGAGATGATGAGGACAACCAAATCAACTCTACCAGAAATCTATCATGATTTCCTCGATGTTTTCTCAAACCGCAAGGATTATAAGTTACCACATCATCAACCCTACAACCATCAAATAGAGTTAATAGGTCCAGTACCTCCGGCAGGTCCTGTCTATTCTTTGTCAAAGGACGAATCTCAAGTTCTTCAAGACTACATTGCAGAGAATGTAGCCGAAGGTTTCATAAGAGCCAGTAAATCTCCAACCGGCTCCCCTGTTCTTTTTGTAAAGAAAAAGGACGGTAGTCTTAGGTTGTGTGTTGACTATAGAAAGCTCAACACAGTCACTAAGAAGAATGCATATCCTGTTCCTCCTATGTCATTTCTTCTTACCCTTTTCAATGGTGCTAATTTCTTTTCTAAAATTGATCTTGGAGGCGCTTACAATCTTATTCTCATTGCAGAAGGTCATGAACCACTGACTGCAATGCGCACTAGATTTGGTAGTTTTGAATATTTAGTTATGCTTTTTGGATTGTGTAACGCACCATCAATTTTTCAAACCTTTGTCAATGACATCTTTCAAGATGTTGTTGAACAATTTGTTGTCGTCTATTTAGATGATATTATAATTTTCTCAAAGACACTGGATGAACATATTCATCATGTTCAACAGGTTCTAAATCAACTTCGAGATCACGGTCTCTACGCCAAGAACAATAAATGCGAATTCCATCTTAAATCAATCAATTTTTTGGGGTTTACCTTGTCCACTGATGGTTTAGTCATGGACAACAAAAAGGTCCAAAAAGTCCTGGAATGGCCTGAGCCCAAAACTGTTAAATCCCTCCAAGGATTTTTGGGGTTTGCAAATTTCTATAGAAGATTTATTAAAGATTACTCTAAAACTATTTCCAATCTTACTTCTCTTCTTAGACAAGATATTCCTTTTGTTTTTACTTCTACAGCACAAAAGGAATTCAAAGCATTGAAGACGGCATTCACCACAGCTCCAATTCTTTGACACTTTGATCCTTCTGCTTCGACAATTGTCGAGACAGATGCAAGCAATTATTCTATCGCAGGGGTCATTTCTTAATTAAATCCTGAAACAAAATTGTTTCATCCTGTTGCTTTTGAGTCACGCAAACTCATTTCAGCAGAATTAAATTATGAAATTCATGACAAAGAGCTTTTAGCTATTATTCATTGTCTTAAAAAATGGTGCTCTTTTCTTCTCAGCCTAGATAGTCCTTTTCAAATTTTAACTGACCATAATGCTTTGAAATACTTCATGTCTTCCAAAGTGTTAACCAGGCGTCAATCCAGGTGGGCTGAATTTCTGTCTGAATTTCCTTTTTCTATTTCCTATCGCCCAGGTAAGAACTGCATTGTCCCAGATATCTTGTCTCATTGGGGGGACACATTTGCTGACAAGAACCCAGAAAATGTGAAATCAATTTTCAATGAATCAATTTTAATGACTCATCAACTTAATTCAATGACAATTCAATCGTTTCAAAATTCATTATCCAACATCCTCAAAGCTCAGTCGAAGGACAACTATTGTTTAGGGTTAAAAGACAAAATACTCTCGAAGCAAGGGGCCAAAAGATTTAGTATTGAATCAGGTCTATTAGTTTTCGAAGGTAGAGTAGTAATACCCGACAAAAATGAAATATAATTATGGATTTTCAATAGTCGACATGATTCTCCATTAGCTGGTCATTTTGGGGTTGATGAAACCTACCAGTTAATAGCGAGGGATTTCTTCTGGACAGGAATGACCAGAGAAATCAAGGCCTATATAAAAGCTTGTTACGAATGTAATAGGAATAAGGCTCCCCGTCACTGGAAGCATGGGTTGCTTCAACCACTTCCTATTCCCTCTAAACCTTGGGAATCTTTATTGATGGATTTTATTTCTCAACTTCCTCTTTCTAATAATTTTGATGCTATATTAGTAATAGTAGATAGATTTTCAAAGATGTCTATTTTTATTAAAACCACTACTACTGCTACAGCAGAAGATTTGTCAAAATTGTTTCTAGAATATGTATTTTACAAAAATGGCTTACCTAATGATATTATTTCAGATAGAGGCTCATTGTTTGTATCCACATTCTGGACTCAACTGTGTTGACAACTCAATATCACGAGGAATCTCTCCACAGCCTATCATCCTGAAACCAATGGGAAAACAGAAAGGGTCAACCAAATCCTCGAACAATACCTTCGAATGTATGTCAGTTACCAACAAGACGATTGGACCACATGGTTACCATTGGCCGAATTTGCTTATAATAACTCGACTCATTCTTCGACATGACAATCTCCTTTCGAAACTGTTTATGGAAGACATCCTCGATTCAACTCAATCCATGTAGGAACTAATTATCCTGCTGAAAATTATCTTTGAACCATATCATGACTCCAAGAGGAACTTAAATCAAATTTAGAATTAGCGATTCGAAGGTACAAGGAACAGGCCAACAAACATTGACAATCTGCTCCTTCTTTTAAACCAGGCGACAAAGTATGGCTCGATGCACAAAACATTCGAACGACTTGACCATCAAAGAAACTAGCTGAAAAGCGCTTGGGACCATTTGAAATCGACTCTGAAGTCTCTTAAACTGCATTTCAACTCAAGCTACCTCCTAAATGGCAGGCTATTCACTCTGTTTTCCACGTATCTCTCTTGGAACTGGCTCGAGAAACATACCCGGGCAAGAACCAACCTCCTCTGCAACCGGTTGAAGTAGAAGACCATCTAGAGTGGGAAGTAAGCCATATCCTTGATTCAAGAATGCGCAAGAAGGAACTTCAATACCTTGTGGAATGGGAAGGCTTCCTCAATGATTCAGACAAAACATCCTGGGAACCAGCCATCAATGTTTCTAACACCCCTGAACTTCTAAAATCTTTTCATCTTAAATATCCTTTAAAGCCAAAACCTTAAAACTCTCTTTTTTTTTCTCTCTTTTCTTTCTCTTTTTCCTTCTTCTCTTTAAAATCTAAAAACATCTCTACCTCTAAAATTTTCATATTCTTTGTTTTCTTTTCTTCTTTCTTCTTTTTTCTTTCAAAATTTTTTTTCAAAATTTTTTTAAATAAATAAAGTTAAATTAAAAAAAAATTAAATTAAATTAAAATAAAAAAATAAAAATAAAATTAACATTAAATAAAATTAAAAATAAAACAAAATAAATAAAATAAAACTTTCTAAAATTTCTTTAAATTTTCTTTTCTTTTATTTTCAATTTTCTACATACATTCTTTCCTTAAAAAACTCTCTTCCTCGAACTATCAAAATTTTTTACAAACTCAATATGACAATCTTTCTAAAATTTCACTTCAACCTTTAAATCTCTCTTTTAAAATTCTTTGAACAAATTACTTCTTTTTTCAAATTCTTTTTTAAAAAAAATTATTTCTTCTCTTCTTTTTTTTTTTTCTTTTTCAAATAACTAAAATTCCTCAAAACTTCAATAAATAAACTTTCACAAATAATAATTTTTTTTCTCTTTCATTTAATTTTCATTTCCAATAAAATTATTTTAATCAACTATTTCTTTTTCCTACTTAAATTTTTCTTTCAAAAAATTAAACTAAAACTCTTTCAATTAAAATTTCTTTCTTTTCTTCTTTCATTCAAAATCCTTCTTTTAAAATTTAAAACAAAATTTTATTTAAATTTTTTCTTTCTTTTTTTTTTCTTTTTTCTCTCAAAGTCTTATAAAATAAATATTAAAATTTTAAATTAAAACAACAAAAATATAATAAATACAAATTGTTTCTACTTTTCTTTTCCTTTCTCCTTCCATTTTAAATTTTCTCTTTTATTTTCTCTCAAACCAATCCTTTCATCTTCTCCAAAATCACCCTTATCTCCTTCCTACATTTTTCAAAAACTTCCTCCTCTCCTACTGGTACCACTTCCCCAATTTCCAGTAGTTCTTCGGCCACGTTGAAGGAAGCAGCATCGACAATCTTATCGACTTCACCGCTTAAATCTTCAATAAACCTGGTTCGTCGACCTGTTTGAGAGTCTCTTCTAAATCTTCCCTCGAATCAACCACTGGTTGATTTGCCTCAACTGGCAGCAAAAGCGCAGCTTCCACAATTGGAACTTCTGCAATGATATCTGGATTCTAAAACAAGATCATCAGTAACATAATTTCTAAAACAACAGAAGAATGGACTTACTTCAAATATGGGGTCAGCCTCTAAGAATAATTTTGGAGTAACCTCCACCACCACTTCTTTCTCCTCTTCGTCATCCTCGATGACCACCCGTCACTTTTTTGGAGTTCCTCTTGAAATGAGAACTTCTTCCTCATCTTCCTCCACCAACTCATCCACCTCCTCTTCTACCCTTTGTTTTTTACTTGTGGCCTGGGTTACCCAGGTTGCTACATCATCTTCAACTTCCTCCTCATTCTCTCCCACCAATTGATCATCCCCAATTGAAACATCCCAAATATCCTCGACTACCTCTTTTGTTTTTGGTATCACCCAATATTTGGTCTTCGTGAATCAATACTCAATGTCTGCATTTTTTGACAAGGCATCACACACCACCCCTCTCCAGCGGCAAAACTCACACTTCTGGTGAGGACCTCGTGTTGCCGTACTTTCAACACAAAAGTACTCCATTGATTTGCAGGCCATGCAGGCCTGGGAATATTTCCAGGTAACAATTCCCCCATCCGCTTTAGGGTGTGGAGGTGTGGGAGTTGGGGTAGGACAATTCATCATAGTAAAGTATAAAGTAATTAAAATAAAAGGGGAGAGAAACTAGTGTGGGAAGTATGTCTCACGCTCAATGGAGCTCGCGTTTTTCATACCCTGGCATCTGTCATGCGCCACATGACACTTGAGGCAAAAGCAGCTCATTAAATCAATAATACAGAGGTCTAAATCCATACTCAAAGCACAGAAAGCAATTCTCCATAGCAACTGCGACTTTCCTTTGTGTACTCACTATTCAACCGTGCTAGTCTAAACTCTAAATCTAAATTAGTCAATATCTCAATAGTGTGTCTCAGTCTTTTCCTCAATAAGTGACACACAGAGCAATAGTCAATGTAATGGTGCACTAAAAGGTTTATTAAATGTCTGTGAATTATTAAAAGGGGTAGTGAGCATGAACGGAATGGATAGTGGAGGATTAAAGGGTTAACGGATGTTAGTGAGGAGGGTCTATGTGTAATGGATGTATTTTTTAATGGTCTGTGGTGTGCAGAATAGTGGCTGGGTATGAGGTCAATGCGAGGAGGAGTAAAGGATATTAAAGGGGTTGGGTTTTTCAGTTCTACATTCTTTAGAATTAAATTATAGAACGTATATATAGTTAATAGTGGTAAAGCTTTAGGTAATTCATTATTATTGTATCTTTCCTTATTTCCTCAATAATCATTTCTAAATCCTAAATCTTTTGATTATTGAATTTCCAACCCTTCGTGAGATTTTAAGAATTTTAATATTACCTTTAAATTATATTAGACTTCTTCTCGAACATATCTCGAAGCAGTAGATCTTCCTTTGAGTCATCTTCAAAACACTTCCTCGAACATTTCCTCTGTGCATCGAAGAAGTTTCTAAACTCCTCCCTCCATCTCACTTCCAGGAACACCCTCAACTATTGTGCGTAGGTCTTCCGGTGACACATAGAATCAGGTATGAACACCACTCAGCAGAACAGTTTTAGGTGGGTGTTCAAGTAGAGTTCAGTATGGGTTCAGTATGAGTTCAGTCTGAGTTCCATCTGAGTTCAGGTTGAGGACTTGCTAGCAAGTCCACCCCCTATAGTGTGTAGTGAGTAGTATTCATCACTTCCAAGTTAAATAAATTTATTATCCAGTAGCTATGTATACAGCAAAAATTTCACTAAAAACAAATAGGTAGGCTAATCTAGGAAGTATCATGGTCAAAAAATTCAAAATAAGTAACTTGATTCTGAATTCTCAAGTAGTGAAATCCAATCAATATTTTAATTTTTTCCTTGTATTTGATTTTTTTGCTTCTCTTTTTTCATTTTCATTTTCATTTTCATTTTCATTTTCATTTTCATTTTCATTTTCATTTTCATTTTCATTTTCATTTTCATTTTCATTTTCATTTTCATTTTCATTTTCATTTTCATTTTCATTTTCATTTTCATTTTCATTTTCATTTTCATTTTCATTTTCATTTTCATTTTCATTTTCATTTTCATTTTCATTTTCATTTTCATTTTCATTTTCATTTTCATTTTCATTTTCATTTTCATTTTCATTTTCATTTTCATTTTCATTTTCATTTTCATTTTCATTTTCATTTTCATTTTCATTTTCATTTTCATTTTCATTTTCATTTTCATTTTCATTTTCATTTTCATTTTCATTTTCATTTTCATTTTCATTTATTTATTTATTTTTGGAATGAGGATTCACTTTCCTTATACTCTTTATTTTAATTTCTTATGTCTTATTTATGTGATTTATAAAATTTTTGTTTACATATTTCTGACAGCAGCATGGGAAGTTAACCTGAGTTTTTAGTTGCCTTTCTCATAGAAAACTAATAAACCTAAAAATCTCAAAATAAAAGGCAAAGACATTCAAAATTATTTAAAATAAGATTACATAATTATTCACTATGCAATATAAGGGGTGGACTTGCTACCAAGTCCCCAACCTGAACTCAGACAGAACTCTGATGGAACTCAAACTGAACTCATACTGAAATCTGCTTTAACACCCACCTAAAACTGTTCTGCTGAGTGGTGTTCATCCTTGATTGCATGGTTCCTTTGTCATTAGCTCAATGTGTGTTCAATCTGTAATGAATTCAGGTCCAAGTTTGCCCCTTATATTGTGTGGTGATTGATTGTTTTAAAATAAAAATTAATTTAATGATAAGACATAGCATCTAATCATTTAAAAATTTAAAACAATTTAATACATTTTATTGTATTATGTTGGGTAAGTATAGCTAAAGAAGAGTTTCTCATTATATTAGCCTAGATATCTGTATGATTAATAATTTGAGATTAAATTTACTAAATTATTTTTTTGTTTTATTTATTTCCAATGGTACTCTATTGTCTTTAAAGAGATACTAAAAATTTTAATCCATTTAAAATTAAAAAAAATGATAAATAGAAATTTTACATAAATAAAATCATTAACTAATATGAGTGCACTTTAAAATTGAAAAAAATGGGGAAAAAAAAGCTTTTTTGATATTCAGCTATCCTGTACAGAAAACATAATGTTATTTATTCATAGATTTTCTTCTAATTTCCTCATATTATTTGTAACTGAAAAAGCGTTAAAATTCAAATCATCACAATTAATGAGAGCCTAAATATCTACTCTCAATAATAATACATATAAAATGGATACATTAAGTTTTAAAAAATCTTGCCTTTTCATTAGGGGGTCTCAAACTTGACCAAATATGCCACATAAACATGCCACAAAAAAGTGCCAAACACACCATCAAGAATGTAATACACCTGCCCTGGACAGGTGTATTTTGATGGTGTCTTTGGGACCAAAGACACCATCTTTTGGTCAAAACAAGCCATCAAAACACTCCACTCCTTCATCTTGATTAGTCAGCACTAGGTACAGACATGCCATCACCTTAGTTTTTTTCACTTATTCCCCTAAGGGCTTATTAGTCAACTTATGAGATATGTGACTTACAAGGACTTAAGCAGCCCCTTCATCATAAACTTTCCCATAATCTTCATCACCACTCATCAACATGCCACTTTCAGTCTGTCAACAGCTTGAGATCCTTGCTAGCACTGTAGCCCTTGATCTGATGGCTAATTCTAATACTGATTACCATGCTGAACTTGACTTGGTTTATATGTGTGCAATTTTGGAGAGTCGCTACTTAGTTTCCAGAACTCCTTCTGTACAACACCAACCACGATTTGACTTTGAAGCTCTATCCAACATACCGAAAATCAGCTTTAAACAAATGTTCTGTACAACCTTGCCTGGATTTGTCACCTTACTTGAATTGATAAGAGATCACTCAGTTTTCTAGAAAAATTCTTGTTGTCCACAAAGAGATCCTGCTGTTCAACTCTCCTTTTCACTGTGTTGTTTTGGATCAAATGGAAATTGTACCACTTTAACCTGTCTTGAAAAACTCTTTCAGATTAGTCAAGGAACCGTCCACCTTTATACAAAGAGTGTAATTACTGCCATTCTTTCCCTTAAAGATAAAATATTGACATGGCCCAATAATAATGAATGCTTAGAGAACTCTCAGGTGATGCAAAAAGAAGGGTTTCCTGGCTGCATTGGTTTTGTTGATGGTACCTCTATACCATTAATTCAAAAACCTGCCAGAGATGGAAATATCTATTTTGATCACAAAAAAAAGGTTTTTCTTTTTAAATACAGGCTCAATTGAACCTCACACTAATATTTTTCTTTTTTTCCCCTCAAGGTATTCTATTGCTCTTCAACTGGTTTGCAATATCAACAAGAAATTTATCACTTTCCATGCTGGCTTCCCTGGGGCTTGTCATGATTCCTCAGTATTTCAACAAATGCCTATTTCTCAACAACCTCAATCTTTTTTCAATGAAAACCAATATCTTCTTGCTGATTCAGAATATTAAAGTGGAACTTATGTCATCCCAGATTTTTGTAATACTGCTGATGAAGAAAGTGAGAAATCTACATTCAACAAACATTTGTCCAAATCTTGTGTCAGAATTGAGCATGCAATAGGGATACTGAAAGGCTGATTTTCTTCTCTAAGAGAGATTAGATCTCAATTACACAATGAAAAGGAAATGAAGTTCATGGTACATTGGATTACAGCATGTCTCATTTTGCACAATCTTATTGCAAATATAAAGGATGGATGGAATGAACTCTATGAAGATGAAATTCCTGACCCACCCCCTCCTATTGAATCTCATAATACTTCTTCATCCTCCCAAACTAAATTCATGTGTCCTAAAATACTACCAATCACCCTTTCTCATTTTAATGAGCTACATTAATGTTTTTGTAATTTTATTTTATAAGTCACCACACAATATTTGGGGTGGACTTGCTAGCAAGTCCTCAACTTGAAGTCAGATGGAAATCTGATGGAACTCAGACTAAAGTAATACTGAACTTTCACTTGAAGTATCACACAAAAAATAATGGATCTATATTAAAAACATAGTGAAAGTGTGAGGATAACTGAATGGAAGCCAGAAAAAATCATTCTATGAGTCTACTCAATGCACAGTATTTTTTGATGAAACTTATTTAAATAATACTTTATTAATTTAAGTTGATAAATGAAAATCTATCAATAATATCCAAATTCTTAAATACAATAATGTTATTAAAAACTTTCAGATTACATATAAAAACAATCAGTGACTTTTTCTATTACCTACAACTGTTTTTCCAGAATTAAAAAACTGTAATTTTATTATTAACACAATATAAACTGAATTTCTCCTTGATGTATTTTTTGAATGTCAAGATTTAGAAATGGTATAGTTCAATATATTGAATTTTCTTTAAAAAAATAGAATCTAAAAAAACTTAAATTATTTATTATATATTACAATTAAAAACATGGAAAACCAAAATTTAAAGTATGGTAATTATTTTTGAAGCTTTTTGAATAAATGAAGAACTTTCACAACTTATTTACACTAATTACTTTTAAATGAAAAGTAGTCAATTATGTATCTTAGAATTAGAATATATCTTTAGGCTTCAGACTCCAATGCATCTTGGGGGCATGGAAAATTCAAGAAAAGGAAAAAAAAGTCCCCGAAATATTTATCTCTCTTTAAAGCTCTACCAACTCCTCAGCTACTAAGACAATATATATATTAGAGGGTATCAAAGTTGACTGATCTTTAATTAAATTAATTGCGGATAAAAATCCTTATACCCCAATTATCTTCCGCAATTATTTTTACTAATAATTGGATTATTAGACATTTTACATGTCAAAGTTGACCTCTTATCTGACATTTTTCTACAAAATTTTTCATAACCACATCTTGGCCTACTTTCATTCATAACCACATTTTTGACTACTCTCTGGATATGCCTTCTACCTTGCTGTGCACTCCCATTCTCATCTCATCCTGTCTATTCTCTCCATTCAGAAAACCTAACTATCTCATCTGCTTGTTTTTGCTCCTTTTCATCTTCAATTATCTTAACATGCCCCATCATCATAGATCTTCTCAAAGGCAGCCTTCCCCCAGTTGTTCTTCAAATTGCACTACTCCCTCTTTCCACTGCTCAGCTGAGAAATCAAAGACTGTTCAATTAAAAAAAGATGATCATCTCATTCTTATCAACTGGCTGAAAACTAAATCTAACTATTATTCTTGTTTTGGAACCGAAAATTCAACTAAAGTAGGACGGCCCCCAGAATCAAAAGTTAATGTTTATCCTCTAATGGCCAACAAATTACAGAATAAGACCAAGAAAAGGATAGATCTTTTACCTAAACAGATGTCTGAATGCTTCAAGCATCATTGAGCCAAATACAAGAAGGCAAAGACTCTTTCATCTTCTACTGGTTTTGGTATTACTGACCTTGATATCAGTAAGGGAATCAAATCCATAGATGATAAACTTGATTCTTTATGTCCTTACTTTAAAGAGATGGATGCTATTTTTGGAGAACAAGCTGATGTTAATCCTGCAAAAATGTTGGATGGTGAAGATGCTATCTCCAAACATGATGTCAAAAGAAATCATTTTCCTTTTTCTTCTACTCAAGCCTCCCCTTATTTAACTTCCACAAATCAAGATATATTTTCAATAGATCCTTATGGCAATATAAAACAACCTGATCTAACTCATATATGTTTTTTTTCTTTTATCTTACCAATTCTTTTTTTTATTTACATTTTCTTATTTCTAAAAAGGCTGAAGAACAAATGCAGGAGCCACAATCAACTTAGTCAGAATCCAGTGACAATGATGAGGTGGAAAATGTAACCTTGAAAAAAAGCAAAGGGCTTCAAGTAGTCTAAATTTCCACTCTCAAAGAAGAAGAAAAAGTGATACTTCATCTCAAACCCCTTTTTCTTCTATCAAAGTATTTTTGGAGAAACATGATGCTGGTAAGTGATACCAAACCTCTTAATACTTTACTCTTCTTTTCTTCTACTTTTTTTTAATAGTTATTATCACTCTAGAGCAATTGGAAGTTTATAAAGAGACTCTAAAGTTTGAAAAGCAAAAATATAAGCTATATTTAAGGAGGGTTGAAAGGGTACATGATTTGGAAGTGAAGAAGTTCGAATTCTCTTTAAGGAAGGATGATAGGACACAAGTCTTGGAGGAGAGGAAGTACAAACTCTCTTTATGGAAGGATGATAGGGCACAAGACTTGGAAGAGAAGAAATTTGAGTTATCTCTAATTATTGAAAAATCAAAGAAAGAGGAGAAAAAACTTGAGCATCAAAACCTCATAGAACAGATGAAATATAAGCTTGATTGTGAAGAAAATTTAAAAAAGAAAGATTTCTTGATAGAATGTGTTAAAGCTAATAAATCTGTTGAGGAAATTGAATGTTTAAAGAAATTGTTTGATGACTAGTTTGTTTTATCTCTCTCACACTTTAACTGTTCATAATTAATTTTACATAAAATTTTATCTTAATTTCCTGTATTTCTTTACTCTATCCATCATTAGTTGAATTTTAATATTTTAATGTTATAAATTCTTTTTTAAATAAAATTTTCAAGTCACATTTTAAAATTTCCCAATCCCACCCCTGCATTTGATTGAACTAAGGGGTGGGTATCACCAAAATTCTTTCAAGTAAAGAATTTTGCAAGACTTATATGAAATTTATTTTATTGAATTAAGGGAAGGGTATCACCAAATTTTCAATTCAATTTTTTTTTAAAGTCTTATATGAAAATTTGGCAATACCCCCCCTCCAATTTATTGAATCAAAGAAATCAAATGGAAAAAAAATTTAAAAATGAATGTTTCTTCAACAAATTATTTTCACCAGTCCCAATCAAGTTTTACTATTTTATATAATAGCCAGTAGAATGACCTAATGCCAGATGCACCATTATATAAAAACAGTAATCTATCTTGATGTAACATAAATTGGGGTTCAAGGATTGTGGAGGCAATGTAAAGGGGAGGAATGGGGCTACAAGGGTTGGGGAGGCTGGAGAGAGGGGTGAGGAAGGATATATGAGGTAGCAAAAAGGTTGGAAAAGAGTTGGAAGGGAAGATTAAGGGTTTCTGAGGCATTTTGAATGAAGAAAAGGGTCGGGGTGAAATGGGGATCAAAAGAGGATGGAATACAATGGGGCTGGGAGGGTAGCAAAAGGGGTGGGGAGGGAAGACAAGCATGTGTTGATAGAATTGAAAGGGATGGGGATTGGTTCAAACTGAGTGTGAAAATAGGAGGATGGACTCTGTTCTTTGGGAGAAGAACATAGTTCACTGCCATAAAATATTAGCTGAAACATGAAATATATAAGGTGAAAAATTAACTTCAGAAAATAGGAGTATGGACTCTGTTCTTTGGGCAAAGAACAGAGTTCACTTCCATATAATATTAGCTGAAACATGAAATATATAAGGTGAAAAAATTAAATTCAAAGTAGTTTTAGACATACATTAGCATTTTAAATAGGATACTAAAGCTGTAAAGTTACTTTATTAAAGTGAATAAAACACGGAACATGAAAATAACACAAGTGAAAAAAATAAGGAAGTCAAAAATTGGGAGAGTACAAAAAATAATTTAAAAGGCACCACACAATATGGGGGGCAGACTTGCTAGCGAGTCCACAACCTTGGACCCAAACTCACCACAGATTGAACACACATTGAGCTATTGATAAAGGAACCATACAATCAGGGATGAACACCACTCAGCAGAACAGTTTTAGGTGGGTGTTCAAGTAGGGTTCAGTATGGGTTCAGTATGAGTTCAGTCTGGGTTCCATCTGAGTTCCATCTGAGTTCAGGTTGAGGACTTGCTAGCAAGTCCACCCCCTATATTGCGTAGTGAGGGTGGTAAAGAGAAATTTCGGAGAGTAATAGGCGTAATTATAGAGCGTATTCTGGTTGAATGAATGTTTTGTGATTCAAGGGAGGGGAGAGCCAGTGCTGGTTCAGGATCCTCTTCTTCATAAAGATCATTCAACTCATCCTTTCAATCAGCTAGGATATTGTGGAGTATAATGCAATTCATTATCCAATGATTTTCAGTTTTTATTTCCATTTTTTTTTTGAAATTGGATCCTGAGTTCCCGGAGACTAGATAATCTTCCCTTTAAAATCCCAATAGAATGTTCAATCCGTACTCTTGATTGGTAAAAGTGATAATTAAAGGTGGTTTTGGGGTCATTTTCTATAGTTGCGCCCCAGAAAGCAGGTATAATTTACTTTACACTTGCATATGCTGAGTCTGCAAGGAGGTACTGAGATTTGTCAAAGTATGAGTCAGGAGTTTGAGAAATCCTCATTCTTTGGAAGACAGAAGAGTCATGACATGAGCCAGGGCAGCCACTATGAAAAGCAATAAATTTATTATTGACATCACATACAAGTTGAACGGCAATAGAGTATCTAGAAAGAAGATAAAAAGTCAGTTTATGATAGATGTGAAATTGGAGAAAATTTTGAAGAAACCTTTTTTTCCAATCAAAATAATGGTTTCCATCATAAGCAGACTTTTTACTAAAAGGTATAGTCATGCCATCAACAAATCCTACACATCCAGGGAAATCTTCAGCTTGCATTAATTGAGAGGATACAAGTTGCTGTTGTGGAGTTGGCCAAGCAAGTTTTTGAGACTTGAAAGAAAGGATACCAATCAAACAGCACTTGGTGTATAACATCACCGTCCCATATCCTATGGTAAAAAGATTTTTCAAACGTCTTACAGCAGAACCATTTCCATTTGAGCCAAAGCAACATAGTGCGACGGCAAGCTGAAAGGCAGGATCACACTGTTTGTTATGGGAATTATTATGGAAGATAGGATGATTGGAGATGAGTTGAGAAAGCTTGAAAAAAGAATCAGGAGAAGTTTAAAATAGTTGAGGAATGTTGAGAATGGAGCAAAGATCATATCTAGGATCATGATGAAGATTTGGACCCCTGGGGTTTATGTAACACTTTTTAGAAATAAAGCCACATAGGCTAAAGCATCTTCCAAATAAGAGTCTGTTTTATAGTAAAGAACTAAAAGTAAAACGATAGCATTCATAGTTGAGTGAAGTAGCTGCCTAGTAGAGAGGTATTTCATAGTTGTTGGTGGAAGGCGTATGTGATGAGGGAAATGGGAATTCACAGCCAAATGTGGAGTTGGGGTGTGTATATTGAAAAAAACTTTAAGTTTTTGCCACCAAAATTAAGTAGAATAGAGTGAGGAAAGACTTAAGGATGGCATCAGCAATTATAAGTCATGTGACTTTCTTAAAAATCCATCATGGATGTGATGAGTTTGGGATCAGGAATTAGGAATGGAAATGGGGGTATAAGAGGTGGGATAATGCATTATTGTGGATTCCTTATCCACTAGCCCTAAGACTAGTGGATAAAAATTATCCGCAATTAATAATGTCTGATCCCGAGAAAAAAAATTCCTGATCCCTAATTGCGGATCAGTCAACTTTGATACCCCCTATTATAATAATTTAGATAAAAATTTCAATTCTTTTATTTCATCTTGAACAGTTTTAAAATTTGAATCAATTATAAAAAAATAGATAATTATTTGTACTTAATTTGGTTTAATGATAAACAATAAGAATAAATTGTAATGGTAAAAAGAGATACTAAAAATCAACAAAAAGATTCCCTTTTATAGAAAAAGTAAATACAACATAAATTTTGTTTAAGTCAAAAAAATCATTGATAAGAAGTATAAGTTTTAATTTAAAAGTAATTTAATATGATGTGAGTATATAAATTAAATAGTGAAAGATTAAGTTCAATAAAATAAAATAAAATAAAAATTAATAAAACAATTTAAATTTAAGTTTAACAAAAATCAAAGTTAAAATAAAGTTAATCCCTTAAAGCTCAAAGGAAATACTACAGGCTCTTTCTTTTCTCTTCCTGACCCCCCTCTAGCCAACTTCAAGAAAAGTCTGAGTCCCAGTAATTTCATGGACTTAGATCTACAATTTTGCTGTTATTTTATTTCATTTACTTCACTCAATTCAATTACTTTTAAGAAAATAAATAGAAATATTATTTAATGAAAAGGTTTGAATAAATTTAATTACTTGAAGAAAATAAATAATTTGTAATATAGTTAAATAATTTAATTACAAAATATCTTACTTAAAGAATTAAAGATATTAATTTTTTAATATTTTAATAATTAAATAATTAAAACTTGTGTAATAAATTTTATCAGAATAGTTTGACTATGTTAAATAAGTAACTGGCTGAAATATCCACTACCATTAATTTAAATATCAGAAGCCCTCATGTTTACTTTCCTATCCTTTTTCTTTCATACCACATCCCCTTCTCTCCAAACTCTAGTAATTCTTTCTTTTTAACATTAAATGTAAAGTGAAAAGAAAATAACTGAAATATGTATTTTATGTGAGATGGAGAAAGAGACAGAATATGAGAGAAACTTAATTTTAGTAGAAAGGATTGGAGAGGACTGAGGAATCTAGAGAAAGTTTTTCAGGGCTGGTGAAAGTATGGGGTAGCTTCAGCTAGTAACATAGAAGTAATAGAAGGATATAAGAGTTGAGAGTGAGAGCCAATAAGCTGTGGAATGTAAAAAAAAAGATTGAAGCAGAAGAGAATAGAATAAGATTAGGATAACAAAAAAAGATGTGCTGGATTTTAAATTTAAATAATTGAATAAAAATAATGGTAATGATACTTTGTTTAAGTTGGCCAGGAGGATTTGCCCAAAAGCAATAGACAATTATGGGTAAACCACTTGTCATCCTTTTTATACCCAGGAATAATTAAATTAAGCATATAGAATATTCTAGACATGTGAGATAGGCATGTGAAGAGATTTTAAGTATATATAATAAGTATACATAAGTGAAATAAGTCATATACTACAGTATATGACATATAATTACCTTTATACATGCATATACCCACATTTTATAGGTCTTATGTATTTAGTATGGTGTTGGAATAATGTAAGGTAGTCTTAATTACCTTTTAATAAAGGTTAAATAATTTATTCAGTGGTCTAAAGCTGCCCTTTTCATTATTATAGTGAAATAATTGATAAATGTGCTTTAAATCACTTAAAAGCCAGATATATGCACTATAAATTTGATAATATTCAAAATACACTTTGACAGAACAATTTTCCTTATTTAGCAAAATTTAGCTAATACTTGGTCTTAGGATAAGACTTCTAAAAATTGATGTTTCTCATGCTAGAATTGGCTTATGTATATTGGCCTTATGCTACTGGCATTTATCCCATGTGCATATCTTCATTAATTAAAAAGCTAGTAATTTCACACTTTGTAATCAATAAGGTACATAAAATATATGTGTAATCACTTTAAAATAGGTGAGAGCTGTTTATTTAGTGTCCTAATTGTGTTACTCATACACTGACCTCATTATATGCACTAACAATTGCATCAATCTCAAGATCAACACCCACAACTCACAATCACACCTGAAATCACCTGAATACACTAAATTATTCAATTATTCACCTGTGAAAGAACCTTCCAAGACTCTGCATCCAATTAATTCACATTTCATGTCCCTTTCTTGTTTCTTAATTGGTTTAAAGGCTATATTGGTTACTTTTAAATGGGAACTTCAATTGGAAAATTGTTATAATTAGTAACTTAATTCCTATTGTTGATCCCCCTTATTTAGAAATTATTTTTAGGTCCTTTTCTTTTCTTTTGAAGTTGTTTACTTAAATAATAACATGCATATATTTTTGGTTTTTGGTTTCTTACTATATTTTGATAAATTATCCTGTGTTATTCTTATTTTTTGGCCTGTGACATGGTTCTTCTTTTGTGTGGGGAAACTCTTTTGATTTTTAGGCCTCTTAAACTTCTTGAAGTGAAAACCATGAGGAGATGATCCCCCTCAGAGTGCTTTAATGGCCAGGGATAGTAGTTTAGGGGGTCTGGAAAACAAGGGGTGGACACCAGGGATTTATAGGTATATATGGAGGAGGTGTTTGAGCTATTTTTCTAAATTCTTTTAAATCACCTTTTAAAAATATAGCCAAACAATTACAATACATATTCATTATTATTGTTTAAAGTTTTTTAAATATTGTTTTAAATCATTGGTTCTATTTTTCTATCAACTGTAAGCTGTAAAACATTTTAATTAAGTGAGATTAAATTACTGAGACCATTATATTGTATTTTATTTGAATACTTAATTTTATTTGATCAACTCTATTCAAGATGGACCCTTAAAGTCTTCTAGGCAACAGACTAATAAAGCTATTCATGTCTCTGTACTTCAATTTAGCCTGACACCACTCAACCCATATGAATTGACAAGAAACAGGGAGAACACTTGATTTGAAACGATTACACTCTGCTTGAATTTGTATCCAGGGATGACACTCTATCAGGCTAAGAAATAATGCACAAGGAAATCACTCTACTCAGCTTTGGATCCAGGGATAACACTCCACTCAACTTAAGCTCTTGGGATGACACTCTATCTGGCTAAGAAATAATGCACAAGGACATCACTCTACTCAGATTTGGATCCAGGGATAACACTCCACACAGTTTAAGCTCATGGGATGACACTCTATCCAGTAATAATAATATGACACCATGCAAAAGATCACAGATGATAATCAAGTAAAAAAAGATCATTAATTCATTACCAAAATAAATCTAGAATGAGTGTAATTCAGTAATGATAATTTAAGTAAATTATCAAGTGTGACATTACCTGATGATGAATCAAACAAAGATAATGAAAAAAACAAATGGCAATATCACCACAAAAAAACACCTGGGACATTTTAGTAGGTGCCAATACGTCAATCCATTTGTATATCAAAAATAACTCAAATTTTATGCCACACACGCTGGCATGCTCAATGTTCAGTGCACAGTTGTCTCAGAAGAATTAAAGCTGAGATAAAACTGAATCATATCAAAGATAGGGACTGGAACCTGCTTTCAGCTGCCCACATATTTCTTCTGGTGTATCCTTATATACTCAATGTTCATCATCAGGAATAGGTTAAATCAAAATAGGTTTATAAGAGGTAAATATATAAATTAACACCAGAAAGAAAACATGGGCACCTGATAGCAGTTTCCAATCCACATCTTTGACTTAACTAAATTTCATCTCAGCTGTAATTCTTCTGGAAAGACTGTGCACTAAACAATGAGCACACTAGCTTGTGAAACATCAAATCAAATTTATTCTTAAATCAAAACTGAATATAGGGATAGGAACCTGCTAGCTGGTGCCACTTGATTTTTTGCAGTGTAAGATGTGTATGATTATCCACTAGTAATGAGTATGGTAGAACAGAAATGAACAAATTTTGTGAGGTGGGAGATGAGATTGAAAAATACACACACACACATATACATATGTATATTAATTTTTATCTAAAAGTTTTAGAAATGAAAACTATGCAAGTGATCTGGAGAGACAACTAATTGTTGTTGAGTTTTTTTGAGATTTAAAATATATAAAATAATTGGATTTGAAGAAATAGTAATATTGGCCAGAAATAATTCGACTGAAGAGGATAGACAACAGCGAGGAGAACACTCGACCCGTATGAATTGATGAAACAGGGAGAACACTCAACCTGAGAGACAGAAATGAAGTTGATAGAACAGGGAGAACACTCGACCTGTGAGATGATGGTGATGCGAGGTTGACACTCTACTTGACTTTGGATCCGGGGAGGACACTCTACCTGGTAAGAAAATAATGCACGAAGACAACACTCTACTCGGCTTACGAGGCGGGGAAGACACTCTACCCGACTTAGGATCTGGGGACGACACTCAACCCAGTAATGAAATAATACAACGCAATGCGAAGGATCTCAGCCTGATGATATTATGGAGCAAAACAAAGATTGTATTTCAGTTAGGTAAAATCATAATGAGCGTAAATAAACCTAATGAATCATTGATAAAACTACCTTACCTGATGATATTATGGAGCAAAACAAAGATAGCGAAAAGAATGAGTCACGCAATGAATGTATACTCTCCATTATCATCAGGCTAGGTCATAATGCTATAGGGTTTGATATAAAATTTATGTTCTAATATATATATATATATATATATACATATGTATATATAATTATTTGTATATGTGTTTATTTTATGTTAATTTGATATAATAATGGTTAACGAGTGACATCCGAGTAGAAATATATATTTACTAGAATCGATATTGCTTAAAATAAAAAACTACGCAAGGGATCTGAAGAGACAACTAAATGTAAGGCTAGAATTCTGAAAATTGTAAGACTAAAACTCTGAAAAGATGCAGCCTAAAGAGGAGTAGATATTTATAAATTAAAGGCAAGTGAGAAGATGAAAAAAAAAAATTGTTGACTGGGGGAACTGCAAGAATAGTGAAAAAAAAGAAAATCACAACTCAATTTAAAATATCTAGAGGAGAGACTTAAAATCTATTTTTAATTTTTTTTTTTTATAATTCATTCAATTCCATGTGGTATTCCTGTAAATAATTAATATAAATTGAATTTACCCCATAAACATTTTAATAACCCCATTTATTAAATCTTAAATTTTACTTCTTCATCTATCACATCATCGCCATTAAATTGTTCCATATAGTGCTCTTCATCATCTTGTATGTCATCACAAAAAACCTCCCTTTCAACATCACCATCTCCATCACCATCTCCATCACCATCACCATCACCATCACCATCACATCCATCACCTCCATCACCTCCAATATCCAAATTATTCACTGTATCAATTTGAAGTTCTTTTAAAAATTTTGATAATTCTGTGCTTGATAGTTTAGAAGATTTTGATAACTGTTTCAACATTGTGATTGTCTTGGAATTTTTTTTAATTATATAATTCATATGTCCCCCCAAAAAAAATAAAAATAAAAATAAAACCAATTAATAAATAAAAGAGATAGGAGAATAAAAATGAAATTGGTCAGAAGCTTAATAATACTTCAATTTTTTTTGGAATTTTATCTATTTTTTTATCTTTTTTTGAAAAAAAAGATTGAAAGTGAAGATAAACTGATTAATTTGAAAAAATAGTTTAAATAAATAAATGTATTACTTCTTATTCACTATATCTTTTTTGTTATATCATGTTGATATCTAAAATAAGAAAAATAAAGCATTTGATACAAGCACAGACTCATACATGCACACACAGAGAGAGAGAGGGAAATGTGTGCGCATATAGCCCATCAAAAAACAATTTTTAAAACAACTTACATTCAGAATAACCCCTCTTCTAATAATGACATGATTGGTCTTACAAGCTAATTTAGCTTTTTCTTCAAGTAAATTAATCTCTTGAGTGATTTCCTTTGCTTTTGATATAATATCTGCTGGTAATTCTGAAAGGGTAGCTAATTCTATACCTATTTTATGTTTAGCCATACGAACACATCAAAAAAAAGAGAAAAAAAAGCCACAACATTAAATATAGGGATTCGATATTTAAGTCAAATGGATCATGAATTTTTTATTTTAAGCTTTTTTGATAGTTTCAATTAAACTCACCATAATTTCTTTGTTTATTAGCCCCTCTAATTATAATTTTGAATCACACACACACCAAAATATATGTAAGTGTATCTTCTTTTTCAAAGGAGTTTGAAGATTCTCTATTCACTAGACAGTAAAATACACCGAAAAAAAAAGGCTCACTCGAGAACACGATGTTGAAAATCAAGTCCAACAATATTTCCTTCTTTACTTCCAATCACTTCAGTTTCCAAATGAACAGAAACAACATTCGGATATACCCCCTAATTTTTTACAAGTAAATCAATAAATCGCATATTTATTGGAAAAAAAAAATCAAGTTCAATTTATTTCATTTGCATGAGAATTAAAAAAACACTTTCCAAAGTTGTGGCTAACTCCTTAAAGTTGAAATTCAGAATTTTATGTTAATTTCCTTTTTATAAATTTATCTTAAAAATAATACATCCAAATTGAGAAAATGACTCACTCTAAAATGAGTAGCAAAAAAGCAAAATGCTCCGCTGGTTATTATTTCTTGACCAAACGCATGAGCTAAACCAATACCTTCAAGTGGAGCTGTGCCTCTTCCAAGTTCATCAATAATAATTAATGGTGAGCTACAAACCCCAAGAGCTGATAAAATACCAGACATTCTTTATATATAAAAGGAACCGGGGTATTTTTATAATCGAAATAAATAAAAAGATATAAATCAGCTTTAAAAATAGAATTTTAGCGTTATATATAAGTTTCTCTTTTCTGCAATAAAAGAAAATAAAAAATTGAGTATATACGTTGTCATTTCTGAAGCGAAAGTTGAAAGCCCTGCTTCAATATCATCATTGCTTGGGAGACAACTCAAAAGCGCATCGTGTATCCTAAAACAAGCGTAATTCGCCGGACAAAAAGATCCAACCTATGGAAACCATTTTTTTAAATTTTAATTCAAGAATTTGTAATAGAAATTTGAAAAATTGAGAAACCTGAGCCATTACGGCAAGAAGGGCTATTTGATGCAAGTATGTTGATTTCCCACTCATGTCTATTGGAAAAAAAGGCCTTATTAGATTTTATTTATGGGGCCATGCAAAAAGAAAATTAAGATTCTTATACATACTTGGACCAGTGACCAATTGAAATGAGCATGCCTCACTAGCATAAGTATCACTATCATAATTTTTTTTTGCCAATTTTTAGTAGTGAGTCAAGAATGATTTTATTTACAATAGCTTACTTGGGAACAAAATCTTTAGCTTCAGTTCTTAACTCTTTTGTTGGATGTCTTCCAGCTGAAATAGCTAACGTATCAGTGAATTCTGGGCGAACTACAGCAAAAAAAAGAAAAAAAGAAAAAAAGAAAAAAAGAAAAAAAAACTATCAGACTGTACTGGTTATTACGAAATGATTCATTATATTAAATCAAATCGAGTATCATTGAAACAACAGCAGATGAAAATTACCATAATTCCTGGTCGAGGCAACCTTTGCAAATCTTTTCAATGCATGAAAAAACATTCACATATAAATTAACAGCGAACATTTTAATGTGCCTCTATTTTATAAAAAAAAATAAAAAAAATAAGGAACTTACCCTGCCAGCATATCAATCAGCGCAATAGCATCAGATAGACGAAACAAAGCTGAAAGGTTTTTTCTAATGACTGCTATAAGCTCATCTAGTACTCTAGATAAATATTGAAATCAGTTTTATTCTAATATTACTAATAAATGTACAAGAAAACCCAACTGATCGCTGGGAGATCACAAATTTATTAGTTCCAATGTGATACATACTTTAGTGAGAGAAATGAAAGGCTTACCTGTGAATGCATATTTCTTGATATGAATTAGAAATAAGCTGATTTTTTTTTTTCTATTTTCCGTCATGAATCAAGGTACATACAGTCAGTGGAACCGTTTATCAAGTAGAACAAAAAAATTAAAATACGTGCTAAATCTAGATGGGTAAACTGAAACTTTTTTCCACGTTTGACCTGAAAGAATATTTATGAAGTGAAACTCTTTTTAAAAAAATATATAAAAAAAACTCTAAAACTTTCAAAAACTCACAACATTGGTAAACACAATGGGCAAGCCTTCTTTTCCTCTAGGTGTATCTGCTTCCAATGAAATACTATCCACTTTTATTGCTAGCCTGAAGCCTGATTTTCTTTCATAAAAGATTGACAACTCGGGAAGTTGATACTGTTCTTTAAATTTCTCACACAACTCGATTGCATCGGAAACATTTTCTTTATATGTCTCCCGTCTATATCGAAGAAAAATTAGTCATTTAATCAGATTTTCACAAAAATTAAACTTTACGAACGCAACATCGAGAAGCTGTAGACCATCACAGGTTTTTATAGCAAATGCATGAATGTTATGTTTTGCTAGGCCACCTTTTTGTAAACCCATTAATGCTTCTTCATTAATAGCTTTTGAAAGATTTTCAGCTATCGTTTCTAATGCTGAATCATTCATGATACCTAAAGACCTGGTAATCAAGTCACTGGAACATTTTACGAGCGACGCCCGAATTGTAGGTAATGACTTCAGCAATGATCGTAAGTTCATGATAAGTTCCAACTTTCGCGTGATGGAAGCTGAAGGATCTAATGAATAATTAGTCTTGGTAATCCGTCCCAGCGTACTACATGTTATGGTAGAGTTATCAATAGTTGAAGTGGTGTCGGAGTCGAGTAATAAAACTGTTTTGGTGGCTAAAGATGATAGAGTTCCTACCAGCTTATCGACATCAATGTTGGCTAAGCTAAATTTTCCAACGTCATTTCTTTTTAGTTTGATGATAGATCATGTGGAATCACGCCGATTCTGGAAAAGATAAATTTTTAAACAAATGAGTTAAGAAACTCACGGCTTCAAAGATTTGATCACAGAATTTAAAGTTTCTTCACGAGAAACCAGTTCGGCGACTACTTCTAATCTTAACTCTATCTGTTCTGTATCCGTAGAAGGAGCTAAAATATTGCTTCGGAGCTAAAAAACGATTTTTCATCAGCCACTAAAAAGCTTTTTGAAGAGGTTGACATAATTTTATGCAAGGCATAATGACTTACCAGGCGACTGGCCATAGGTGTTACTGATAAATCCAACAAACTCAACAAAGATCCCTGAGGTTTTTGAGTCACAGCCTTCCAAAGATAATAAAAAACATGTAACCAACGAGAATACCACAGAAATGAATAAAAGAGTGATGATTAGAATCTAGTTGATTAAAAAGGTACCGACATTAGAAGTCAGCTCTAAAGCTGCTACGGTATGAGAGCCAATAAGCATTGATCCCTCAACACTCATCCAGATAACGTCGACGCAACCTGGATTCCACCAGCTTTCGCGTAACCATTCCAGAACGGCAGCCGCTGCACCCAGCGCATAATATTTATGACGTAGTTCGAGAAGAGTAGGGGACCTCTGAGTATTTTGAGGGGCAAGCTCAGCTAAAAGCTCGAGACCCCGTGTTGAAGAAAAAGAATTTCTCGGGATACAATGGAGAGGAATTGTAGGAAATATGTTGAGCAAAAGAGTGTGTAAAATAGAAGGAGAAGCATTGGTTGAGGGAGCAATGACGAGCAAGGCATTGGGTGGCCTCTAAATGTTGGAACGGAAGGAAATTCGTAAGTCTTTGAAGATATAATTCATTTAAAGTGAAATTCTTTTGACTCTACCTGATGAAGCCAATGGACAGTTTTCAGATAAGATTGCGAGTCGGCAAGCTGGGAAACGACGACTTTTCCCAGTTCTTTTTCTACAGCAACCAGGCCTACCTGGCGTCCAACTCCCCGACATTCAGCAAGAGCAACTACCCAAGAACCCAGGAGAGTATTATTTTGAATTTGCGCTGTTGGTTCCTGGATCAAAGAATGAGCACGTGGCGCCATGAGCTCTGATTGCGCGCCGCGCGACTGGCGGACGCAGGGCTGAAAAGCGCAAAACACGCTCATTTTGCATATGGAGTTGCAACCTGCATATGCAAAGAAAGCCCTTTATGCATTATCCTCATTTGGCTGTTCTCACACGTCTTCCGTGGAGGCTTCCCCTGAGATCCTCACAATTTGAAACCCTCTCCTATTCTTTGAAGATGACCGAAATTGCAGTTTATGACTTTCTGGCATCTGGAAAATAAACTAATAGAATTTAACTTCTACGAAGTACGAAGAATTTCCTCTCAATACTTGATACAGTTAGACTCTTTTTTCTGTTTATTACAACAAGCAAGCAACTTAAGACAAGTCTTATAATGGTATATCATTGCTTGGCCATGGGAGTAAATCTCCAAAAATCTACTTGAATATCAACTGAACTTCGTTTGTGCATCTTATAAGTCTTGGGCAAGTTGTACTAACACAACCAAGACAAGGAGAAGCCCAAATTTCAATCAATACAAACAAGTGTTCTAACGGAATGGAAATACTGACGCGAAGTTCAGCCACAACCTGCGCTTCTAGACATAATGATTTAGCTTGTTTAAGGATAAAAGACCGAGTGGTGGCTTTGTGAAATGAATAAATTGCACTTGGAGCCATCTGGATGATGATTTGGAGAGGAAAGCCGAATTCAAAGGGTAAGGGATATGAAAGCATTGGAGAGAACAGAGAAAACGGAGACTGGGAATGTTGAGTACTGACGGAGTGGGCGACTTTCAAAAAAGTCATGTCGATTCCACTGGATTTGGTTCCGAATGGAGGATTCATAATCTGTAGGTATGGAGATGGAGATTAACAAAAAGAAAACAAGATATGGTAGGAGAAGTCATAGATAGCCATAACACGGAACTACGGTGTCTACGGAATAGTTGGGTAATAGATGAGAGAGAGCCTGGGGATGAGACAGATCGACATTTAGAAGATCAATGTTGTGTGTATTGAGAGCGAGAAGATTGCGGTGAGCGACGAGTAAAGCATTGTGATCGATATCGATAGCAAGGACCGAATGTGCGCCGAGGAGAGAAGCGGCGATGGCAAGGGAGCCAGGGCCCGTGCCAAGATCGAGGATAGATTTATGGAGGATGTCATGGAAGGAAGAGTGGGCGGTAAAGAGACAATGGGCAGCCAGACCAGGAGGGGTTATCTGTGCAGGAGAGGATGTGCAGAGTTGGAGGAGATGAGTGGATGGAGTGAAATGCGCATGACCGACTGACGTATTGTTCCTGTAAACGGCCGAGCGTTGGTCGCTGTCAATCGTCACCACAGCAAACACGACACTCACCCACTCAAGCGACGCCTTTGCTGCGAGCCACAGCCAAAGGTCCCATTCAGCACCGACACCGCTCTCAGCCAGCCAGCCAGCCAGCTCACTCACCAAACCCTTCGACCTGCTGAAGCGCACCCTCGAGTTCTTTCAGTCGCATCGATTCGGCCTCTCGCTGGGCGAAAAGTTGGGTCCTGAGCTCAATCCACTTTGCATCTCCTTCGCTCTCCAACTCGTAAACCAGCGGCTATTCATTAAGTTCTCATTATCTTATCGGTAACCCCATGTGAGATAGAAAACTGTGGCCCGTGGTTATGTTATTCACGACCACGTGTCGTCCAACTCTGAATTTGTGTTAATTGTCGTGCATGTAAATATTATTGTGGAAATGTCCATCAACTTACAGATGGGGAAAACAGTTACAATTACTCTTTTTCGAAATGACCTTCGCATACATGACAATCCAATTATTTCATTTTCTCATCCTACAAACCCAAGCCTAGAGATCCCACAGGGTCCAGGTGGACGAATGCACCTCACTATAACTGATTATGTGCTACCACTTTATGTTTTTGATGAGCGACAAGTAGAGTTGTCTGGACTACCTGGCTACTTGCGAAAAGGGCATGAGGCTAGAACAAGTGTTTGTCAATTTTGGAGAACCGGACCTCATCGTGTCAAGTATATACATACATTTGCTACTTTTAGTGGTTGCACACCATCTACTCACTGGTGCTTATCTGACAATGAACTGCCTATCTCAACAGATTTTTAGCCGAGTCGGTGTTCGACTTACAAAGAAATCTAAGAAGCCACGGAAGTGATTTGCTTATTCGATTTGGGGTTATTGAATCAGTGACATTAGAAATCATCAAGCACTTAAAGCAAAGTGGTTTGATAGTTCAGCAAGTGTTTTTAGCAAAGGAAACAACATCTGAAGAAGTCGAAACAGAAAAAAATCTTAAGGATGAGCTGGCAAAGCAAGATCCCAAAATTCCATTAGCTCAATTTCATACTCGCTCTTTGAGTTAGTAACTCGATAATGACATGTTCCATTAATGGTGTCACGTATGCTCAGTGTTTTTTTTTTCCTTCTTTTTTTCAAAGTCCACCCAGATGATCTTCCATTTTCTATTGCTCAAATTCCTGACGTTTATACTCCATTTCGCTCTAAAATTGAAGGCTTGCACGAGGATCAAATTTGTCGCAAACTTCTGCCCCTGCCTTGCAAATGGTCTCCTCCACCTCCACTACCTGCCGAAATAAAACAAACCAGCCCTTCACCCGGAAACTCTGGCGCAGCATATGACAATCACAATTTGAAAGAAATAATCGGCTATCTTATCAAACCGGTTACAATTGAAGAGAAACGCTATAGATGCATAATTTCAGACTCTTCTTCGACAAAGACAGCTTTTCCATATAGTGGGGGTGAATCAGAAGCGCTAAGACGCATCAATGATTATTTTTTTGATGGAAATCCACCCAAAGTATCAACTTATAAACAAACTAGGAACGGGTTGCTCGGCGAGGAATATAGTACCAAACTTTCACCCTTCCTTGCTAATGGAACACTATCACCAAGAAAATTAGTAATCAGCTTACGCGAACATGAAAATAAATTTGGTGCGAGCAAGGACACTTATTGGGTACTGTTTGAGCTGTTGTGGAGAGATTACTTGTAAGTGAATCTTAAATTGATTTTTAGAATGAAACAGCGTTTAAATGCAGTACATTAAAATTTCGCAGCATATTCATTTCTCAAAAGTAAGTTTTGCCTACTCTATTGCAAAAAAGAGGAAATATGAATACAACTTTTTTTTTTTTGATGCTAAACATTTGGCAGATACGGAAATTCACTCTTTCACCTGCAAGGCTTTGAGGGTGTTCTTAACCCTAATCTGAGTAGAAAAAAAGCCGGATCTTGGAAGCCTTTCAGGGAAAACATCCGAGATTCCAAATCGAAGTCGAGCTCGATAAGTAAAAAGGCTCAAAGATGGTTAGAAGGACGAACAGGAGTTCCATTCATTGATGCAAACATCATAGAGTTGGTCCAAAGTGGCTTCATGAGTAATCGTGGCCGACAAAATGTAGCATCTTTCTTAACCAAAGATTTAGAATTTGATTGGAGAATCGGTGCCGAATTTTTCGAATCATTTTTACTTGACCATGATCCTTGCTCCAATTACGGGAATTGGCAATATGGTATGTTTCTAATTATGGTCTCTTCATATTTCACACCAAGTAAAAAGTAACGGCTTACACTGGTGTGGGGTGTAGTGGCTGGAGTAGGAAATGATCCCCGAACTTCAAGGCAATTCAACCCAATCAAGCAAGCGAAAGATTATGATCATGATGGCAAATATGTGAAATTTTGGATACCTGAATTGTGTCAATTGCCTTCGCGCTTGATTCATGGTTAAGTTAATGTTGCCCTTGGGTTATAAATGCAAATGTCAATCGCGAAAAATTGATATTTGTTTATTTTTAGTTCCCTGGCTAATGAATTTTGAAGAAAGAGAACATTACAATGTGAAAGATGTGAAACAAAATGGATATCCAAACAGGCCAATAATTGAGCAACACTCTTGGAAGAAACACTATCAGCGTCCATAAACAATTGATTAAGATAAACCAGAGTGTTCAAAGTCTTTAAGCAATTGAGTAAATGAAGATGGATTTAATCAATATAGACTTGTAGAGCAAGCGGTTTTAAAACTTCGCGGTGGTTCATCATTGCATTAGCAAAACAAAATTTGAAGGGTGAAAAACAAAAAAAAGGTATGGAGAATCTAGTACAAGTGCAAAAGAATGATGACAAGATTTTTGAGTCACATTTTCTGATGTTTAATTGATCAATAACTTTTTTCTGACCATTCGGAGTCGTCACCAAAAAGAAAGCAGTTTTTATGACGCGTGCCATCAACTTACACATAAAATTATTATTTAATTAATATGATTGTTTAGAAGTCTACCCTCATCTCATAGACAGTTTATTATTTTATTAATAATTTTTATCTCATCATCATCAAGACTTGCGCTATTTATGAAAGGCTGCTGGCAAGTCTCACATAAAGTTTCTAATTGAAAAAGAACATTAGCGATTATCATTATTGTTATTATGATTTATATAGAAAGTCTTTCATGTCTGATCATTTTCTAAACAAAGTAGGTTATGAAAAACAAATACAATACAATACGGTTTATATTTATGAGGTTAAGAAAAAAAATTCTGGATGGCAACAAGTATATTTTACCGTATATATGCATTGCTTCACTATGACGAATGTCCAAAGGATAGATCTTGGATCAATGTGGAAGAAGGATTGTGTGTCTCAGGAAACCAGGCCAGATTTCCACCAGGCTAAGATTTTACACCCCTCAGGTACCCAATAACGGCAATATGCATAGCTATGCATCTCCACATTCTCTTCATCTTGTGTCCTTCGCCTCCACTTCTGCTGGGCCATGGACAGTCTGTAAGTCGTTTCTTTCTCCCTTCTAGCCCTCCCTCCATCCGTTGCTCATTTTCCAATGTCTCCATTTTCAGCCCAAACGAATTTTTGGCTCATCATCATCCTCTTCTTTTTGTTGCTGGCCTAAACCCTCCTCCTTCTCCTGCAACTCCTGAGCGTATCGATCCCTTTGACATTCTAATTACAAACTTACGCCGGGCTCTTTCCTCAAGAAGATCTATCTTTAACATATGGGAACCTAAAAGAGTTAAATCTCCTGAATTCCATGTTTTTTTAGTCGATAAGGTTCGTCATCTAGTTCTTCAGCCCCCTTGCTCAAGCATTTTTCTTTTCCTTGTTCTTATTTTGATTAAATCATCTTGCAGGAAAAGTGCACTAACTAATCAATCTCTCAATCAATCCTAAAAAAAAAAAAGGCTATCCGGTTTCCACCCCGCAAAGCTAGGCCTCTTTCCACCGGTCATTCAAACCGTCCGCTCCATTCTCCACTATCTCCACTCACACCTAATTCTCCGCTTTACCCTGACGGAATATTGGCCCCTATATGGATAAAGAAACATAGAGAATTGATCCCTTCAGTATTTGTGTTGACACTTAGACTATGGGAACCTAGCTCTTTATCTCAGCCTTTAGGAAACGGCCCAATTGAATTTTCTCCTGAGGAATTGGAAAATCAAAGAATTAATGATGCTCAACTTGTCGCTGAGATTACAGAGCGCAAAAATTCGACCAGTGAAAGAAGCATCAAGCTAGCTGTTATTATGCTAACGAGTAAAGAACTGTTGGATCATCCAACTTTGGACACGCGACTGAGTTCAATTAGACGTCAAGCTGGGTTAGATTCAAGAGCTAGTTTGTTTGTTTTATCACCTGTTCAACCTAATGAAATTGCTCAATTTGTTATGACTCTGAAATCCGAGTTATATGAACCAGCCCTTGATTATTATCGCGAGCACATGAGACGAGTACGTCGAAAACGTAGTCGATCAACTGCAAACTTGGTATCATCTTCAGCTTACCAACATACCGATGTCCCTCCGTTGGGACAATTGGGCTGGAGTGTTAGAGCTGACTATAAACTGGCCACATTTGCTGAATTTAGACAAGAACATGAAGTTGCGTTAAAAATATATGAAGACTGTTGGCTTGGATTATTAGAAATGTTTGCTAGCACCGCCATCTTACCTCCGCGAACAAAACGTTGGGCTGAAGCAAAAGTACTAAGCGATTGTATCACCATTAAGGTATGTCTTAAAACTTTCCAGTTTTGATTCCTGGTTGTTACAAATCTGAACATAATTAGACTAACAAAATACTTACAGGTCTGTAAGCTATATCTATATGCTGGTGACTCATCTCGAGCAATGCACCATTTTAGAAAACATATCAATAGATTTAGAGAACTGTGCAATGGATGGGGAATCGGGGATGAAACCTTTGAATTTTGGAGCTGGCTATCCAAACAGTATAGAATTTTGGGAGACTTGGTAGATTTGGCCTGTCGTCACGGCTTCCGATTGCCTAATCATTTGCCATTTTTAACCAATCCCTTAATCAATCAAAAAATGAATAGCAACTTAGGGTTGAGTGGTGATGGTGGTGGAATGGTGACTGCGAATGCTATGATGCATGCTGGTTTTTATTATTACACTGGTGCTGTTTGTGCCATCGAAAGACGCGATAGATTTAAGGCAAGTGAGGCAGCTCATGTAAGTGATTCAGAACCTTCAACTCCTTGAGATTTATGGTGGCCTGAAGATAAGCTTTTATACATCTAGGCTGAGCTAAAAGCTGCTAACCTAAAAGTAAACGGTCCAGAATACACACTTCCTCCGGCGTTAGCTTATGAGCAGAAAGTTAATCATGCACAAAATATAATTGATTTATATACAAAGGCATATGAGGTTTTCAAAAAATTTAACTCCAACAGAATGACTGTCTTTCTTGCTTCTCGTATAGCGCAAATACATCAGGATATAGATGATGATGCCATGGCTCTCAGATTTTATGATCGGATCCGAAGTGCCTACAAAAGAGAACATTTTGGCTCCTTGTTTGATCATATTTTAAAACTCTCTTATAAAATAGCGTTAAGGAATCCTATAGGGATTCAAATCGTTATTCTTGGCTATGAATTGTTAGATCGTCGAATGGATGTAGAATACTCCACCAAAAAAGAGATTTGCGATAATCTGAAAAATTGGCTTGAAGTAAGTCATGTTATAACTGTTCTGAAAGGTTCACATCATTTTTTTTCTTTTTGGTCAATCAAATTCATTATGCTCAATGAATACACTCTTATATAACATGGGTTTTGTTACGAAATCTAGTCAACTTCCCCCACATCCGAAGCAGATTCTCGTATAGTAATTGATCAAACAACATCACCTTCACCAAGTATCATATCAATTTCCAATCAATGTATAATGTATTTATTTTAATTGAGTTTACTAACATCTTCCTTGATTGGCGGGGATTTTTTTTAATTTTTTTGACAGTTGAATGCCTCGTCGCATTCTGGGATCATACAATTTTGGCTGGTTCTGATACCTCATTTCAAGTTCACTTGTCTTTACCAGAGTCTCATCTCAAAGACTGTTCTCTAGAATTTACTTCCTTGCAGTTACATTTTTCAAGTGGGATGACTGTTGCTTTAGAGCATTACGAAGATAATTCACTATCTCAATTTCAATTAATAGATATCGGCCAAGTGAATAATCAACCTTCTAACCCTACCAAAACGGACTTGAAATGGTTTCCTGGTCATGTAAAAGTAATCAAAGGAATTATTCAAGCTACGGAGTGTCAAAAATTATTTGTAGAACGCATCAGTTTCATTCTCTCGAGAAACGGATGGTTGATTGAGCTCAACACTACCCCAAATCAAGTGACACATCCATCTGAGCTGACTCTCAAATGGTTTGATACTCAAGAATCTAAATTGGTACCTTCAGCTTGGCTAAAACCGGAAACTATGTCAGTTCCCCTTACAAATTTTTATACCCCCTAAGATTTTGAGATTTAAGACTATTATTTTATTATTTAGAATTGTACCAAAATCTTTGGATGTAGAAGCTAAACTTATTCACGACATTTCAGCTTTTGTCGATGAAAAATTTCCAATCACTTTAAATGTAACCAACCTGGAGCACAATGATCTGGAACTAAGGTGTGATATCAGCATTTTAGATCACAATACCCAGACAAGTAAGATGGTGTTTGAAAGTATTTCAAACAATCTCTTAAGGCTCACATACATTTTGGCGCTCTGATTCCTTCTACCAGATGATGCTTTGGCTATTGATGGACAAGATTCAACAATAATATTGAGTGACGTTCCTCTGGGAATTATATCATCTTCTGGCTCAGTTTCACAAATATTTTACATGTGTCCTCATCTTTTGCCGGGAAATCGCAAAATTGAATGTGTGATTCGGTCAACAGATGTTCAAAGCTTCAAAAGGGTATTTGATATAAATGTCATGAAGCCGTTTGATTGTAGTTTTACAATTCAATATTTGCATGGTGCAGTGGGGTTTTACCATGATAAGATGGGTTTCGAAAGACCTACTGGTTGGGAAGGAGCCCAAAAGGTTTTGGTTACTACACAGATTAGATCTCAAGTTCCTGTTCCCCTCAGATTAAATAATATGGAGGTGATCAATGAGGTCAGTTGTTTTGTAAAATTTTCATGGTTAGACAAATTACCTTTAAAATTAATAATAATTTTATCTCTAGGATATATCAGATTATGTAAGATTGGCTTATCATTCTTTCAGTCAACCAGAGCCAGGAGATCCGTTGTTTGGTAAGTTGTCTACTTGCAAAGCAACATTTACAAAAAAAAGAAAAAAAAAAAAAAAAAAAAAAAAAAAAAAGTGAACTTTTGATTCTGGATTTAGATTTATCTTCCGGCTTTGCTTATCTGGCTTCGTTTATGTTTGAGGTATCATCTCAAGTCACCATCAATCCTGATGAGGAACTAGTGCCTCGTTTGGCGGTCGATTGGTCACGGTTTGTCAATTATAATCTTAAAGTTTCGCATTCTTGTTGATTCATCTTTTCTCGTCTTTATACATTTTGCCTAGTTTCCAAGTCAACGAAAACATTGAGCCACAGACATGTCGCAGTATAATACCCTTTACTCCTTTACAACTTCCATCTCCCATGCCAATAGTTCTGTGTAATCTTGCCGCCTTTTTATCTCTCAACGAGCCTCATGAAATCAATTATGAGATCTGTAATCCAACGCATAAAACTCTTGATGTTTCATTTGAATTGGATACTTCAGATTCATGGGTTTTTTCTGGATTTCGTAAACTTAGTAAGATAAGAATTCTAGGACAATCATCAAGATCCATTCAAATTTTAGGTGTTCCGATTATTTGTGGTCAGATCCAAGGACCTAGAGTTCGAGTTTATGAAAGGTTTCGATCTGAATCTGAACCGGACATGATTAATCCTAGTGATGAAATTAATGAAGATGACACGAATAGTGGGGGTTTTGGAATGGTTGATCATCATTATCCAAGTCATCGTCGAGAAAGTCAACTATCCTCACAATTTTCGGACGGTAAGACTATGACCAGTGTTGATGGGTCTCGGGAATTAGAGATTGTTAGAATCGGATCCTGTTTTAGGAATGGGCAGGGTAGAGGAAGTGGTAATAAAAGTAATGATAGTAGTAGTAGTAGATCTAGTAGTAGTAATGGTTTGAAAGGTGATGAAAAGTTTGTTTCTGTCCTTCATCAAGAACCGTCGAGGTCATCTAAATTTAAATCTAATCATCATCATCATAATCAACTTACTGTTCTGGTGATACCTAGTAGTTGAGAAATTTATGTATGTATATATAAATATATTTATTTATGTTAACTTAAGTTTGGGTTATGGTTTGTTTGTTGTGGATTTTATGTGATTGGATTGGATTATATTGATATAGAGGTCTTGTATTTATTTTATTGAAAGTTGCGGTGAAGTTATGTTGATATTAATGAAGGTGAGAGGGGGGACAAGAGAGGGTGAGGAGTTGATAAGTTGAGGATTTATGAAAGCAGATGAGAGATGAATGTTTTTATTACTATCTGTCAACTATTTAAATGGAAACAGTGTCATGATCACATCTAATCAACTAATCAACCAAGTAAGAAAAACTAAAGTCAGTTAGTGATTAAAGTTATTGAGTAGCTGAGATATTTAATAGTCATGGGATAAGATGTATGGATCCTTGATAATTTTATATACATTTGAATGGGTTGGATGGTTTTAATTGAATGGTTTGATTTTTTTTTTTTCTCTTTTTTTTTTTTTTTTTTTCTCTTTTTCTCTTTTTTTTTGTTTCTTTGTTTCTTTTTTTTTTCTATTTGTTTCTTTTTTGTTTCTATTTGTTTCTTTATTTCTTTTATTTCTTTTCTTTTTGTTTCTTTGTTTCTCTTTATTTTTTTTTCTTCTAATAATAATAATAATAATAATGATAATAGAGAGTCTCAATGTTAAGGGATCCACAATTAAATTAATTGCAGATAAAAATCATTATACCCCAATTACTTTCCACAATTATTTTTGTTAATAATTGGGTTATAAGGCCCTGTATGTGTCAATGTTTACCTCTATCTAACATTTTTATCCTCAACTTTTCATAACCACATCCTGGACAACTTTCTGGATCTGCCAGCCTCCCTAGCTTGCTACACACTCCCATCCTGTCTATTCATTCTATCCATTCAGAAACCCTCCCCATTTCATTTGTTTGTTTCTTCTCCTTTTCATCTTCGAATATCTTAACATGCCTCATTGTCATAGATCTTCTCAAAGGCAGCCTACCCCTAGTTGTTCTTCAAATTCCATTACTCCCTCTTTCCCCTTCTCAGCTGAGAAATCAAAGACCATTCAACTAAAAAAAAGATGATCATCTCATACTTATTGTCAGCCAGGCTGCTAGACTTACCCAGTAAAATAATTAATTATTTACTGGATGAAGCCATGCTTTATTATTTTTATTTTATTAATTATAATTTATTTACATTAAATTTACCTATAACAAATTAATTAATTACAAAATGGTAAAGTTAGTGAATAATTAAAATTAATATTAAAATGTCCCTTATATTTCTATTTTCTAACACCGTGCTCAATGACAGGTTAAAAGAAATAGAAATTAATATTAAAATAAAATAAAAATTTAAATAAAATAAACTATCTATAAAAAAATTCAAATTACTTATTTAAAATTGACATTTACAGTAATTTTTAAATAAATTAATTTATTTCTGTCATATACAGTAAATACACCTTTCTGACACCTTCTTTTTAGAACAACTTTATTATTTGAAATTACTCCTTGTGGAATATTCTTTTCCCTCTCTCTCATACTACTGTTTTTAAAATTTTATTGCTGTGCTTTGTCTCTCCTTTGCCTATATAAGGCCTCTTTTTTGATTGTTTTTCATCATTCCATTATTCACTTACATTACCAAACATTTACTATACTTAAAGATATATTACTATTTATTATGGTTTTAGTATTTAAATTCACGTACTTCTGACACATTAATTATAATGATAAACTTTATATCTCACCTCTTTAAATTTTGAGTAAATAATCATAAGGACAAGAGAAATATGTACCCCAACTTGAGACCCAAAAATCCCCTTGTCAACGCTGTTGGACCACCTTAAAAAACCTTCTAGACTTGAAAGTCCCCTTGACAACTGAGGCCCTTTCTGAATAGTCGACGGAGCATCGATATCTTGAAGCCGGAAACCAAGGGACCATTGACGACGAGGTGCCAATAGGACAAGTATTCAACAAAGATGACAAACATCATCAGCCACATGACTTACTTTTGCTGCAACCGGGAATTGAACCACGCTCCAAAACTTAAGTTTATATATTGACTATAGTCACATATATTTGTGGTAATTATATTGATTACTATTTGTGGGTCACTTTGCACTCTTCATACTCTATGTATTTCCTTTTACTCAGCACTCTGTAAGTGGCATTAATTTTCTCATTTTACAGGGGGAGGTGTCTGGTAATTTGGAATTTTTTATTTTTATTTCCTAGTTGACAAAGATAGAACTATAGTGTTCTTAGTCCTAGAAGTAATATAAAATATTTTATTGTTATTATATTATATTATTTTTTTTTCAGTTGACTTTGTCCTGATAAATTTAAATAATATTGTTGTTTCAGTTGACAAATTGTCCTGGCAATAAAAAATTAAAATTAATAAAAATAAATTATATTAAAATTATTTCAGTTGACATCAAGTCCTGGTAATTCAATATCCTTCAGTTGATTTTAATCCTGATAATTATCAAAATTTAATTTATTGATTAAAAAATTAATTTTGTTTCTTCAGTTGATTTCTTTTAATCCTGGTTATAAAATTATTTTGAATTAATAAAAATTGTGATTATTATTTCAGTTGATTTTTTTCCTGAAGATTTTTAATTTTTAATTTTTAATTTTCTTTTAAAAGCAAAAATAAAACTAATACATCTTAATATTTCCTTCCCTCAGTTCAAGTTAAATTTAAAAAATGACTGATCAAGGTGTTTCTGCTACCCGTGAAGAGGAATTGGATCTGATTGATTATGATGAAGCTACTTCTGTAAGTTCTCCCTTGACTACGAAATTGGCTCAATATAATCAATTATTGGACCAATCAGGATGTAGAAATGGGGGAAGTGGAAATACTAGTGGAGACAAATGCTCAGGAACAAAAGCCTTCCATCAACCCCCTAGAAGGACTTCCCAAAGGCTTCAAAATAAAAAAAATGCCTTTACCTCAGCAAATAAAGAATCTCTCCACCCAAATAAAGGAACTGAGGACAGAGAACTTAAGACTGAGAGCAAGAACAGACTCACTAGAAGAAAAGGTAAGAAAAATAGATGCCTTTCTTCAAGAGAAGAGGAGACCTCCTCCCCCCAGGGATCTTCAACAATTGGCTCCCCAGAAACTAGAAAAGATGGAAGTATAAAAGTGGCAGTGGGATTGGTTAAACACCCAGTGGGATTATCTGTCTCAACACCAGCAGCCTCAAATGCCTCAGGCAGGTCCGTCAAGACCCAGTCAATTCAACCCCACACATCCTCACCCTTATCAAGGAGGCAGAAAAAGAAAAAATAATATTCAGATCTTTCCCAAACCTTGGTAAGCCCCTCTATTGAATCTCAAGTAACATTTCTTGTTGCTGATTCAGTTCCTTCAGGTAATTCTGGAAGAGGAGATGAAACTGTGAAACCAGTAGAGGCTTATAAGAGTAGACTAATCACTCAATATTCTAATGCATCTAATCCTTTAGTTTTAATTGCTACTTCAATGATAAATCCTGATATGGCTATTATTGATGAAACACTTGAGCCTGAGTTTTATGAGAATCTGGAAAGTTACTCTGTTTCTTTATTGAGGAATAACCCAAATGTAGCAAAAATTAATGATGAATATTTGAGAGATATTATTTCTAAACAAAATCATATCATGAACAACATGCAATTAATTCAGAAATATAATAGTTTTTTAACTGAACAGGGTTATCAAGCATTGAGGAGTGAGTTACAGAGGGTTTATGATGATTTGTTTCATTACAAAGTAACTCATGAAAAGAAAGTTGCTTTATGGCAAAATATAAAAAATGATTTGTCTAAACTAAAAGATACTGTATCTGCCTGTTGCCAAGAGGTAGAGATAGATAAGATAAATCTGAAAAGATTGAATGACCATTTGTCATCTTTTCAAAATAAAAATCAGTTATCTTTTGCAACAATCAATGAGAGTTTATCTAGTATTCCAAGAGTGAAAACCAGACTAACAACCATTGAAGAGAAATTAAACTCATTGTTTAATAATCAAAAATATTCTGACATTTCTTTGAAGTAACATATGGTACAGGATGCTCCAAGGTTACCTGTTGCTATTTCATCTAAAGTAAAATTAGATTCAGAAATGCCTGTTGATACTACTGAGTTTCCATCAAAAATTGATGATGCACCAGGATCTTCAACAGAAGGATTAAAAAATGAGATTACTGCACAATTGGAGAGATTACAGCTGCTTCTTACTCAGAAACAAGCTAATACTAAGGAGACTCCTTCAAATTAAAAGAATTGGCCAAAACTTGACCAGTATCCAACATTTGATGGTGATTCTTCTTCTGATTGGCAGCAATTCATTTGCAGAATTGATAACTTAAAAAATTCTTACAAACTCCCAGATGAGGAAATTTTGTCTAAGTTAATTTCTCTATTAACCAATGCAGCCCTAATGTGGTATGAATCTGTTCTCTTGGATAGGAATGACTACTTATGGGAAGATTGGAATAAATTGATTAAAGCACAATTTGGTGGCTTTAAGTTTAGGATGGCTCAACAAAGGCAGTATGAGGAAACTAGATATAGCTCTTCTACTGATAAAACTATTGATTTCTCAATGAAACTTGTAAAAATCTTGAGGGAGATTGACCCAAATATGGAGTTTGAGTTATGGAAGGACAGGATCCTTTTTAAATTACCAATGTCTTTGAGTGACTTGATAGTGGCTAGGACTGAGTTCTCCAGAGAACCTTCTTCTTTCATTAATACTTGTAATGAGATCCTTCTAAAAAACAAGTATGATTCCAGAAGATTCATACCTAGAACCCCTTTGGAGAAACCCTCCACTTACCAACAGAAACCTCTGGAAAAGGCTGTTAAACCTTCTGCCCCTGTTGCACCTAAAAAGTATGCAACAAACACTTGCTTCAAGTGCAACAAGCCTTGGAAGAAAGGCCATGTTTATTACAAGAAGATAAATCTTGTTGAACAAACTGAGGAGCATGCTGATGACACAATAGCACTGGATGATACTTCAAGTGATTGTGCCAGCAATATTTCATATGAATCTCAACAAGAAATTTTGATACTGGAAGAAGACATTCATTATTTAAATACTATTGATATTGATAATAATGATTTATCTACAGTTGAGGATGCTGAGATCATAAGGAAAATTGAGGATAGCTCAATTTTTATTGCCCCTCTCAAAGCACCAGTCTTGATCAATGGAACCAGCATTGAAGTTTTTCTGGATTCTGGAGCTGGAGGAAGTGTAGTATCTGAAAAAGCACTTGCTTCAGTGGATCAATATTATAAATCAAAACTGATGCCTATCATTTCTGAAAATTGGAGAGGTTATGGCTCTGTTTTGTTCCCCATTTATAAATACAAAGCCACAGTGTTTTTTAAATATAACCATGGTTTTGTAAGAGCTATTTGTGATTTTGTTGTCATGAAAAATGATAACTTAAGCAGTTGGTTTATTATAGGAAATGATATTTTAACCAAGTATGGCATAAAATTGGATCCTTCAAACCAATGTTTCACAATGGGGATGAATGGGAAGAGAAAATTTAAGATTTCCTCCCCCAAAAAATTATTAAAACCAGAATTGAACACATGTAATTCTGTGATTCAACATAAAGGAAGATCTACAAAACAAATACATGCCCTTATGTCTGAAATTGACAATTCTTCTTTAGGAGAACAACTTTCTGGTGAGGATAAAGATTCCATCATTAAATTGATAAAATATTTTCCTATGGCCTTTTCTCATGGGTCACATGAACTAGGATTAGTTAAAGAAGAAATAAAACTTTCACTATCTTGTCCATTAACTGACATACCACATAGTTTAAAGAGAAAGCCTTATCCTGCTTATCCCAAAAAGAGAAAAGATATTGAAGACAATATCTCTACCCTTTTGAAAATGAATATTATTGAAAAGGTAGTTGAAACACCTAAATATTGTGCTATCTCACCTGTCCTAATTTCTTATGAGAAAGATAAAGACAGGTTATGTGGTGATTATAGAGCATCAAATAATTTTACTGTTGATGATATCTATCCTTTACCTAAAATTAGCTCTATACATGCTACCTTACAAGGTGCTAAATATATCAACTGTCTGGATGGTAACAAAGGATATCACCAGGTACCTGTTGAGAAGAATTCCCAGACTTTTCTGATAATTGCTACTCATATGGGTATTTATAAGTAAATTAGGATGCAATTTGGCCCTAAAAATTCCCCTTCAGTTTTTCAAAAATTGATGGATAACACATTCCATCAAGAGATAATTGAAGGATGACTGATGGTTTATATTGATGATATCATTATATTCTCAAAAACATTTGAGGACCATCTTAACAACCTGTGTAAAGTGTTCCACAAAATGGATGAAATAAATATGACACTTGCTTTGAAGAAATGTAAATTTGGATTTCATTCTTTAAAAGTACTTGGTCATGTTGTTTCAGGGTTACAGATATGTGTTGACCAAAACAAAGTGGCAGCCATACAACAGGTGAAGGCTCCTACCATAGTTAGAGAGCTCCAGAGTTTTTTGGGAATGTGTGGATACTATATACAGTATATTATAAATTACCAATTCATAGCTTTACCCCTCACCAAATTCACTAGAAAGGATGTTGCTTTTGTCTGGAATAGTGAAATACAGAGAGCTTTTGACACTATGAAACACTGTTTGATGTCAGCACCAGTTCTTGCTTTACCTGACTTTAATCAACCATTTGTTTTGTACACTGATGCCAGTTTTATTGGTCTTGGTGCTGCCCTCCATTAAAAACAAGTGATGAATGATAAAGTATCAGAAGTAGTAATTTTTTATATTTCAAGAACCTTGAGAAATAGTGAATTGAAATATGGTGCCACTCAGCTTGAATGTTTAGCTGTAGTTTGGGCTCTAGAAAAGTTACATTATTACCTGGATGACCAGAAATTTGAAATTGTCACTGACTGCAGTGCAGTTAAATCCCTTTTAAACTTGAAAACACCTAACAGACATATGTTCAGATGGCAGTTAGCTGTTCAGGAATACAGAGGGAGAATGACAATTATTCATAGGGCTGGTATTGTTCACTCAAATGTGGATATGTTATCAAGGTTACCTTTACCAAATGATGACTCTAATCCTGCTTATGATCCTGAGGATGAAATTATTCATATTCATGGGATATATGTGGTTGATATGGAGGAAGAGCTATTACAGCTTATTCTGGATTCATATGATAAGGACACTGAAAAGTTATGCACCATATTAAATGATCCAAAGAATGCTTCAATACAAACATTAATTAAAACCCTTCCACCAAAGTACAAGAAGGCTTTGGAAAAAGGTAAATTTTCTATACATGAAGGATATCTATATTATAGAAGTAAGTTGAGTAATGTTATCTTTATTCCTCCTTCTATGAGAGAAATCATCTTGAAAATTTGTCATGATGACATATTAGCTGGACATTTTGATCTTGAAAAAACAATGATCAGAATTAAGAACACTGCTTTGTGGGTTAATATGTCTGAAGACACAAAATTATATGTTGAATCTTGTGATTCTTTCCAAAAATCAAAAAGATTGACTGGTAAAAGAGCAGGATTAATGCAAAATATTGAACATCCTGATGCACCATGGCAGATAATAAACATGGATTTTGTAAAAGGATTACCTATTTTTGGAAAAGACAGTTATAACTCTTGTTGAGTTATTGTGGACAGATTCACTAAAATGTGTAAATTTATCCCTACCCACAAGGATTTTTCCACTAAAGAATTAGCTTTCTTATGGTGGTCTCATATGTTTAATACTGCTGGTTTTCCTAAAGCCATAATCTCTGACAGAGACCCTAAATTTACTTCTGAATTTTGGATGTCTCTGATGGATGTTTGTGGTTGTGATCTGAAACTTTCTTCTGCCCATCATCCACAGACTGATGGCTTAGCTGAAAGAATGATTCAGACTTTAGAGGACATGATAAGAAGGTATTGTGCCTTTGGCCTTGAGTATAAAGATAATGACAGATTCACTCATGATTGGGTTACTTTACTTCCTGGGTTGGAATTTGCTTATAATAGCACTGTTCATTCTGTTACTCAAAGAAAGACTTTTGAGCTCTGGCTTGGATATGTTCCAAATACTCCTGCCCAAATTCTCAATAATAAAATACCTAAATTGGATTTACATCCTGGCGTAAAATCTTTTCTTCAAATGCAACAACTTTTCAGAAGTCATGCTCAAAAATGTATTGAAAAATATTTTGAATATGAGAAGAAGAGATGGGACAAATCCCATAAAGAATACACTTTTAAAAAGGGTGATGAAGTGTTGATTTCTACAGTCGACTTCAATTTACAAGGTAATAACAAATTGAAAGACCCATTTGTTGGCCCATTTGGTGTCAGAAGAATGGTTGGTGATAATTCAGTTGAAGTTATTTTGTATTCTCTATATGACAGAAAACATCCTGTTTTTCCAATATCTCTTTTGAAACCTTACACATCCAATAGTGATTTATTTCCCAAAAGGAGGGGAAGACCAAAAAAGACCCCTAATGAAATCACTGAGACTGCAGAAATTGAAAAGATTCTAAATGACAGAATAGTTACTGCTGAAAAAGGTACAGAATACTTATTGAGATTCAAGAATAAATCTTCTGAATATGATTCTTTGAAACCTGGGAAGGAGATATCTAATCTTCCTACTCTGCTAAAGAAATATAAAAAGAAAAAATCATAGCATTTTTTTTATTGTTTTTTTAGAGTGAGGGAGTGTCAGCCAGGATGCTAGACTTACCCAGTAATATAATTAATTATTTACTGGATGAAGCCACACCTTATTATTTTAATTTTATTAATTATAATTTATTTACATTAAATTTACCTATAACAAATTAACTAATTACAAAATGGTAAAGTTAGTGAATAATTAAAATTAATATTAAAATGTCCCTTATATTTCTATTTTATAACACCGTGCTCAATGACAGGCTAAGAGAAATAGAAATTAATATTAAAATAAAATAAAAATTTAAATAAAATAAACTATCTACAAAAAATTCAAATTACTTATTTAAAATTTACATTTACAGTAATTTTTAAATAAATTAATTTATTTCTGTCATATACAGCAAATACACCTTTATGACACCTTCTTTTTAGAACAACTTTATTATTTGAAATTACTCCTTGTGGAATATTCTTTTCCCTCTCTCTCATACTACTGTTCTTAGAATTTTATTGCCATGCTTTGTCTCTCCTTTGCCTATATAAGGCCTCTCTTTTGATTGTTTTTCATCATTCCATTATTCACTTATATTACCAAACATTTACTATACTTAAAGATATATTACTATTTATTATTGTTTTAGTATTTAAATTCACGTACTTCTAACACATTAATTATAATGATAAACTTTATATCTCACCTCTTTAAATTTTGAGTAAATAATCATAAGGATAAGAGAAATGCATACCCCAACTTGAGACCCAAAAATCTCCTTGTCAACGCTGTTGGACCACCGTCAAAAACCTTCTAGACTTAAAAGACCCCTTGACACTTATCAACTGGGTGAAAATTAAAACTAATTATGATCCTTGTTTTGGTACTGAAAATAAAACTAAATTAGGATGGCCCCCTACATCAAAAGTTAATGGATATCTTCTAATGGCCAATGAATTATGTAATAAGACAAAGGGAAGGATTTATCTTTTGCCTAAACAGATGTATGAATGCTTCAAGCACTATCAAGCCAAATACAAGAAGGCTAAGACTCTTTCATCATCCACTGGTTTTGGTATTACTGACCCTGATATCAGTAAGGGCATCAAACCTATAGATGATAAACTTGATTCTTTATGTCCTTACTATAAAGAGATGGATTCTATATTTGGAGAGCAAGCCAATTTTAATCCCACAAACATGTTAGATAGAGGAAATGATATCTTCAAACATGAGTTCAAAAGAAATCTTTTTCTTTCCTCTTCTACTCAAGCCTTCCCTCATTTTACTTCCACCAATCAAGATATCTTTTCAATAGATACTTATGGTGATATAAAACAACCTGATCTCACTCAAGGGAGCTTTTATTTCTTGTATAGTTGTTTTATTTTTTTATTTCTAAAAAGGCTAATGAAAAAACAATTTTCTGCATCATATTGGGATAATACTGCACCTAGCGCAAAGTCTGAGAAGTCACATTCTAGAACAAATGGCTTTAGTGAATTGAAAGAATAGGGACTGTTACAAATTGTCTTTTCAGTTATTCAAACACATCTTGTTAACTACTTGTCCAAGATAATTTGGCTTCCTTTTTTGTGAGGTCATGAAGTGGCTGGGAGATGTGGGAGTAATTTTCAATAAATCTTCTTTAAAAGTTTTCAAAGCCTAAGAATGACTAGAGCTCTGTAACTGATGCTGGTGTTGGCCACTCTGCTACTACCTTTACCTTCTTCTGATTCATTTGCACCCTATCCTTTGAAATGATCATCCCCAGGTATGAGATTTCACTCACTGAGAAGTCATACTTTTCTAGTTTTAACCATACTTGTGCCTCCCTTAAGCACTTAAAACAATCCTTTACATGTATCAGGTGCTTCTCCATTGATCTGGAGTATATCAAGATGTTTTCCAGATATAATGCTATATTTATCCCTATTCTATCCCTGATGATGTTTTAAATGACGTGTTGGAATGTGGAAGGCACATTAAATGGACCAAAAAGAATTACCAACCATTCAAAATGACCGAATGTGGTTCAAAATGCCATATTGTGTTCATCTCCTTCCTTCACACATATGTTGTGGTAACCTTCCCTAAGGTCTAAGGATGGTAAGATCTCTGCACCCTGAAGACTACCAATTAGCTCACTAGTCAAATGAAGGGGGTATCTTTTTTTAAATTTCAGTGCATTTAAACTTCTGAAATCCATGCATGGTCTCAGTGATCCATCCTCTTTACCTGAAAAGATCACAGGAGCAGCCCAGAGAGATTTGGATTCTCTGATGAAGCTGTTTTCTAAATTTTCATCAATCATATCTTTTAGCACTTTTGACTCAAAAATTGAAAATTTGATTATGCAGCTAAATTGCGGAGTTGCACCTGGAATCAGATCAATGGCAAGGTCATATGGTTGATGAGGTAGCAGGGTTTTGACTCCTCCATCTTCAAAAAGTGGTAAGAACTCCCAATAGGATTCAGAGATCATGTCATCCTGGATATTCTCATGACTGAGTGAAAAATGCTTATCAATTATGTTTAACACATTTAGTACACATGGGAACAATAAATAAAGGTACACAAGTTGTATACATAAGTGAAATTAATGAGTAAACACAATATATGCAATTATAATACCTTATATACACACATATACCCACCTTTTATAAGTCTTATGTACTTGATAATATGTTGGAGTATGTCAGGTTAATCTTAAGAGTCTGAAAAATAAGGCTAAATAATGTTTAAGTAGACTTAAAGCTATTGTTTTCATTGTTTTATGGAAAAAACAAGAATTGCACTTTAAATCACTTAAAAGTTGAATATATGCACTATACATTTAATAATATTAAAAATTCACCTTGAAAGATAAATTTTTCTTAATTAGAACTAGTGATTTGGCTATTAAAATACAGAAAAATAACACTTTTCAAATTTGGTGTTTTTTATGCCAGAAATGGCCACATACTGCCTGCATTTTTCCCATGTTGTGGTATTCCAAATAAGGGCAGGCCTTATGGTGTAAACTTTTATGGATTATGTTATTTTCTGGATTTTAGGTTATTTTGGGTTTATGGGGTCTATTTAGATATTTTTATCAAAAAGAAAAGGTTATTTTTTAAAAAAAATGAATATGGATTTATTATTGGAAAATGTGGTCACTTTTGAAGGATTTCTAATTTTAATGGAGCAATATGGTTTTTATGTATTTTGAAATGATATTATTGGATTTTTGGGGTGATTCTCTATCTTTTGGGTATTTTCTGGGGCTCTCCTGGGTTTATTTTTGGAAGATTAGTAACTATTTTCAGGATTATCAGGCTGGATATTTGTAATTTTGAGTGGTAATTATTATTATTGGATAGCCCAAATTTTTCTCTATCTCTTATGTCACAGCATTTTTTTATCATATTTTATGGTTTTCTTAGTGTTTTAGTGGATTTAGTGTTTTTTAGTATTATTGGTGGATGTGGTGTGCTCATGGAATGGCCTCAAAGCTCAGGTGCTCAAGTGTGCTTTGGTTTGCTTTGGTGATTTTCCAGTGAAAAAGAAAAGTGTTGTGGAAAAATTCTGTCATTGTGGAAAAATTAGCTCAATCTGGCAAAATTAACTCATTGTGGAAAAAATTGCTCACAATGGGAATTTTTGGTCACTGGGTTAAAGTTTGGTCACTGTGGCAAAGTTTAGTTATTAAATTGATTATGCTACTAGATCACTGAATTATTGTAGAATATATGCATGTAGGGTATTGTTAGGAAGTTCTGGAGGAGGAGAATGGCTTAGTCCTTTACATATTTTTAACTTATTAATTTTGAGTATAAGGGTCTTTTTTATAATTAAAAATAATTTAACAATATTTAACATAACTCAACAATAACATTTACTAATATTAACATATAGGGTACCATTGAATAGCTCTCATCCTTGGTGAATCAAATTTATCACTTTCTTTATTAAATTCAGCAAATATAAAAACATTTAAATCACTTTCTTTTAAAATATCATTTCACTGGTGTAACTTTTTGTTGCATTTCAATTTTATTTTATTTTAAACAGGTCCCTATTATCCCAAATTCAACCAATATAAATCAGTCAAAAAGTCTCTTTCATATCAAGTAGACATTATAGCTTAGATTATTGTGAACTCTTATTTAACTTAAAGGGGTAGGGGTTTTGTCAGCCAGGCTGTCCCAAGAGCCCAGTAAATAAGCATACAATATTATTGTAATTGAAAGGACATAATAATTTTCAAATTTTGTATTTAAATTATTACTATACTACATAATAATTTATATAAGTATTTTATTTACATAAGTAAAATAAATTTTATATAAATTTTATTATTAGATAAATTAATTATACATCATTAAATTATTATATTCCATAAAAGAAGGGCACATTTTTTATTATAAATTAATAATTAATTAATTATAAACTTATAATATAATTATATTCAATTAATTATATTATATTTTATTTACATTAAATTAAAATTAATTATTAAATTTATTCTTTTCATATATTATTATCCGTAATTATTGGCGCTTCTTTTTGACCCTTAATTGTGTCAGGAAATTATTAAATAAATCCAACTACTTATTTAACATAATAATATTAAGATCCTCACTTTTAATTAAAACAATATGATTAAATTAATTACTTGTTTCAAAAAAGTTAAGTTACTAAAATAGTTAAAGCAAATGAATAATTTTCCTTTACAATTGATTTAAATTAGTTAAAAAAATTGTTGTGTCAAAATATTTTATGTGTTTCAATTAAAATCCTTAAAAAAACATTGTAATGCCTGTTTTGGATTATTTTACTCATAGTTATTATGTTTCAGAGGTATTTGGTTACTCATTATTTTAATTAATTGTTTTGAAAAATTATGGTGGGAAAATTATTTACTTACTCATGGGTTTTAGTTTATTGTTTCATGTTTTTCTCTAAATATCTATGTTCTAGTTATATTCTTTTATATTCTTGTTTCACCTTACTACTATTTTGTAAATACTTACTTGTGGCGCTTCAGAGGTCCCCTTGCCTATAAAAAGGCCTTGGTAGCCCCCTTTAGCCGCCATCAATTACTTACTAATCATCTTTTAAAACATTTTTGTCATATTTTATTATATTTTTAGTGGCGCGCCCATCCTATTAGATATTAAATAAAAGTTATAAGGTTTTTTAAGATTTTTAATAGTTAGATTGTTGATATTTGATCAGAGAGAATAAATAAAATACTTACTTATATAATTAGTTCACCCCTTGTAAACTTTGTCTACCAAAATATCTATTTTATTGTACCATTATCCTTCATTTCTTGCTTCCTCCTTTTATCTCTCTTCCATCCCCTTTATTCCTTTCTTTCACTACTCTTCTTTACCTCCTTCTAGAAAATCCGGCTGAAAATTGGAGGCCTTTCTGAACGACAACAATTGACTTGACAAATTTTTGACAAATGACAAATGCACGGACCATCTCACGCAAAAATTACACTTTTTTCCATGACCATGAATTGAACTGGGGTACTTAATTAAAAATTTATATATCTTTAAAAGTTATATATTTTGTAGCTGATTTAACAATCACTACTGTAAGTCAACCTTTGCTCCTATCAACTCTTATATTAAATTTTTTATTGCAATAACAGTGATTGTGGCTTAGTGCTGATTCACTGAGTGTAAGTGTTCATTTAATATAAAATTTTTTCCTAGTTGACTATAATAGAGTGGTAATACCTCTTAGTCCTAAAAGATTTCACAAATATTAATATTAATATTTAAATTATTAATTTAATTTTTATTATTATTAAATTTGTTGATTTTGGTTGACTATAATAGTACTCTGTACTTAGTCCCAGTTGCTGCCATATACAATTTTGCTAGTATTATTGTTGGTTGACATTAAAACCTGATTTTTCAGTCCCAATAATTTATTTAAATCATATATAATTTTATTTATTTAATTATATTAAATAATACTTTATATTTAAATATTTTGTATTTCTTTTTATAAATAAAAATATTTTAATATAAAATTTATATTTTGGTCTTCATAAAACTAAAATATTTATTTGTTTAAAAGAATTATATATAATTTGTTTCCACACTTTCATGTCTAGCAAATTGACTGAGAGTATGGATAACCTCCAAGTGGATTAAATTTATGTGGATTGTGAAGCTGACTCAGTAAGCTCTTCAAAATTAGTTTGTAAAAAATCAATGGCTGACAAAAGACCTTCTCATTCTACAGGACATAGAAATGTTAGGAGGGGTGGAAGCAATAAACCCCCTTCCCGCAACCATTCAGAAAGAAGTCAAACCTCTGGTCAATCAGGAAAATCCTCTAAAAGGTATAAAAATAAAAAAGATTCCTATAAACCAGCAAGTCAACAATTTTTCCAGCCACATCAAGGAGCTGAGAGCAGAAAGTATGAAATACAAGGCAAGAGTGGACACCCTTTTGTCCCAGTTGAAGGAGCTTCTATCTCAAAAGCAGGTTCAACTTCCTCCCATGTCATCAACTCAGTCTCAGTCTCAGCCCCCTCAAACTCCCACCTCCTTCCAGCCAAACCAAAATACTTTGGAAGTGGACCAATGGAAATGGGATTATCTCATGAGCCACTATCAACAGAATGTGCAACATCCTACTGCTCATCAGCCTGGCCCATCCAGAACACCCAATTTCCATCCTCCTCCTCCTCCTTACCAGAAAATCAGGAGAATGAAGGCCCAAATCCAGTCTCAATCTCAGGGGAAGTTTCCTCCTCTTCCCTTGTGAGTAGTTTGGTTGATAAAAATTTTGGAGTCTACTCTAATAAGCCTTCTTCTACAGGTAATCTTATTGAGAATGGTGAAAGAACAGTTAAAGCTATTAAAAGACAGCTTCCTGTAACTAGTAGCCCTAATGATGTTCTGAGTAAACTTTCTTTTGATGAGCCATTACATTTAACCTCTACTTCTTTAGTTAATCCTTCTCTTGCAATAAAGAATGATTTTGTTGCTCCTGAAATTTATGTTTTACTTGAAAAAACTTCTGAAAAAATATTGAGAGACTCTCCTGATTTTAGTGTTATCAAAGACAAACTTTTAAAAGATTTGTTAAAACATGAGAATGATAGTTTAAATAATTTACATTTACATTGAAAAGTGAGTTCTTCTGTTCAGGACACAGCTTATTTCAAATTAAAAAACACATTAAATGATGTCCTTGCTCAGAAAAATTCTATTAAAAGTGATAACAGATCACTCTCAGATAAATATAATCATCTACATAAAGTTCTTGATGATATGAAGCCTCTTCTTGATGAAAATACTTCTTTAAAAAATGACAATATGCATCTGCATCGTGAATTGAGGAAATTGAAAATTGATTTCCAGAATTTGAGTAATAAATGCTCAGTAGAAGAGAACAGAAATGTTCTATCTATTGCTAGGATTAATGATCAACTATCTTATATTCCTGATTTAAGAAATAAATTGTCTGATCTTGAGAAAAAAAATTCTGCATTACAGGTTGTTCATAATAATCATTGTGATGTTTTAAGAAATATTACTCAACCTGTTTTTAATCATAAGAATAAACAGCCTGAAAATGGTGTTTCTTCTTGTAATGTACCAATTATTCCAGCTGAAAATTTGTCTATGAGATCTGTTGCATCAGATAGAAAAGAATTTGATAATCACAATGAGCCATCTACCTTTGTAAATAATGAAATATCTGAACACCTTTCAAGACTTCAAGAATTGATAACCTTGAGTATTTCAAACCATAAAACTGACCATCCTGGTAGTAATAAAAATTGGCCTTAGCTGGACCAATATCATACCTTTGATGGTGACTCTTCATCTGATTGGCAACACTTTATCCAAAGAATTGATAATTTAAAGAGATCATATAAATTTACAGATGAGGAAATTGTTTCTAAGTTAATTTCTGTATTCTCAAACGTAGCCTTGATGTGGTATGAATCTGTTTTGTTAGATAATAACCATTATACATGGAATGAATCAAAAACTTTGATTGAGAATCAGTTTGGTGGTTCAAAATTCAGGTTGGATCAACAAAGACTGTATGCAAATGAAAAATATGTGTCCTCCTCTGTTTATAAACCCATTATTTTTCCTATGAAATTAAAAAAAATCCTGAGAGAAATTGATCCTAAGATGTATTATGATATTTGGAGAGATAAAATTCTATATAAATTACCAAATTCTCTTAGATATTTAATTGTGGCTAGAACTGAGCATGTGAAGGAACACTCTTCTTTCATTAATATCTGTAATGAAGTACTGCTCAACCATAGATATGAACCAATGAATTACCTTGGGAAATCTTATCATTATCAGTATAAACCCTCTACAAAACTCCCAGAAAAACCTGGTAAACCCTCAGCCCCAGTTGCACCTAAGAAATATCCAACAAATACTTGTTTTTAAATTTAACAAATCATGGCAAAAAGTTCATTTTTGTGACAAGAAAATTCATCTTGTTGAACAAAATGAAGACACTGAAGATGCTGAAGTTGATCTCAATAATTCTTCTAGTGACTGTGAGAGTAATATCTCCTATGACAATGAATACCTTAAATATGTTTTAATGTTGGAAAATGATGTCCAATATTTAGATAATATATCTGAGGAATGTGTATTGGATTTATCTTCAGTAGAAAATGCTGAAATAATTAAAAATATTACTAACAGCTCTATATCCATATCCCCTTTGAAGGCACCAGTTATCATTAATGGTAAAAATGTTGAGATAGTTCTTGACTCTGGTGCTGGAGGAAGTGTAGTGTCTGAAAAGGCACTGGCTTCAGTGGATAAAGATTATCTGAGCAAATTATTACCTATGACATCTGAAAAATGGAGAGGTTATGGTTCTGTTTTGTGTCCTATTGGCAAATACAAAGCCACTGTATTCTTCAAATATAATGGTGGTTTTGTCAGAGATATTTGTGAATTTGTTTTCATGAAGAATGATAATTTAAGAAATCGGTTTATTATGGGTAATGAAATTTTAACCATGTTTGGTGTGAAATTGGACCCGGCCAATAATTGCTTCACCTTGGGATTGAATGGCAAAAGAAAATTCAAGATTTCCTACCCTAGACAACCTTCTGCACATCTGTTAAAGTCTTGTAACTCATTGATTCAATGTAAAGGCAGACCAACAAGAGAAATGGATAATTTATTGACTGAAATAAATACTGCTTCTTTTGGTGATCAGCTATCTGGTGAACAATAGTATTCTATAATTGCCTCAATTACCTCTTTCCCTATCACTACGCAATATAGGGGGTGGACTTGCTAGCAAGTCCTCAACCTGAACTCAGATGGAACTCAGATGGAACTCAGACTGAACTCAGACTGAACCCATACTGAACTCTACTTGAACACCCACCTAAAACTGTTCTGCTGAGTGGTGTTCATCCCTGATTGTATGGTTCCTTTATCAATAGCTCAATGTGTGTTCAATCTATGGTGAGTTTGGGTCCAAGGTTGCGGACTTGCTAGCAAGTCCGCCCCCCATATTGTGTGGTGTATGGCGTTTTCTAATGGTTCTCATGTCTTAGGAGTGGTTCAGGATGAAATGAAAATTAATTTATCCTGTAACTTGAGTGATATTCATCCTAGTCTTAAGAAAAAACCATATCCTGCTTCTCCAACAAAAAGAAAGTATATTAAAGATAATATTTCCACCTTATTGAAAATGAATATCATTGAGAAGGTGGATTTCACCCCAAAATATTGTGTCATCTCCCCAGTTTTGATATCTTATGAAAAAGATAAGGCTAGATTATGTGGAGATTATAGAGTATTAAACACTTATACTGTTGATGATATTTATCCTTTACCCAGAATTAATTCAATACATGCTACCTTGAAAGGTGAAAAATTTATCAGTTGTCTGGATGGTAATAAAGGATATCATCAAATACCTGTTGAGAAAACTTCACAGAATTTCTTGCTTATTGCTACTCATATGGGAATATATAAGTATGTTAGGATGCCGTTTGGCCCTAAAAAAGCACCTTCAGTTTTTCAGAAAGTAATGGATAACACTTTCCCTCAAGAAATAATTGAAGGATGGCTCATGGTGTATATTCATGACATTATAGTTTTTTCTAAAACTTTTGATGAACATATGATTCACTTAAATAGAGTTTTCCAAAAAATGGATGAAATTAATATGACCTTGTCATTAAAAAAGTGTAAGTTTGGTTTTCAATCCTTGAAAGTCCTTGGCCATCTTGTGTCAGGCTTACAAATTTGTGTAGACCAGAATAAAGTTGCTGCAATTCAAAATTTAAAAGCACCAACTTCTGTAAGAGAAATCCAAAGTTTTTTGGGTATGTGTGGCTATTATAGACAAGATATTAAGAATTATCAGGTCATAGCCTTACCTCTTACCAAACTGACAAGAAAAGATGTTGCCTTTATCTGGAATAATGACTGTCAAAAAGCTTTTGATACATTGAAAAATTGTTTAATGACAGCCACTATCTTAGCTCTTCCAGATTTCAACAAACCTCCTGTCCATTACACAGATGCTAGATTTGTTGGAATGGGTGCTGCCCTTCATCAAAAACAAATTATTATTGATAAATCCTCAGAATTTGTAATTTGTTATATTTCAAGAACCTTGAGAAATAGTGAATTGAAATATGGTGCCACTCAATTAGAGTGTTTAGCAGTTGTTTGGGCTCTTGAGAAACTTCACTATTAACTAGATGACCAAAAATTTGAATTGGTGACTGACTGTAGTGCTGTCAAATCTCTCTTAAACCTAAAGACACCAAATAGACATATGTTTAGGTGGAAAATTGCTGTTCAAGAGTACAGAGGATGAATGACAATTATCCATAGAGCTGGAAATGTTCACTCCAATTTTGATATGCTGTCAAGGCTGCCTCTGCCAAATAATGACTCCAATCCTACCTATGTTCCTGAAGACAATACTGCTCATATACATGGTATATATATAGTTGATATCAAAGAGGAGTTATTACAATTAATTCTGGATTCATATGATAAAGATTCTAATTTAAATAAATTAGTAACAATCTTAAATGATCCAAACAATGCTTCCATACAAGCATTAATTAAAACTCTTCCTGAAAAGTATCAAAATGCTTTAAATAAAGGAAAGTTTTCTATTGAACATGGTTATATCTATTACAGGAGAAAGCTTACTAATGTAATTGTAATTCCTCCTTCTATGAAAGAAACTATCCTCAAAATTTGTCATGATGACATATTAGCTGGTCATTTTGATCTTGAAAAAACAATGATTAGAATCAAAAACACTGCTTGGTGGGCTAATATGTCTGAAGATACAAAATTATATCTTGAATCTTGTGATTACTGCCAAAAATTTAAAAAATTGACAGGTAAAAGAGCAGGATTAATGCAACGTATTGAAGCACCTGATTCTCCCTGGAAAGTCATTAATATGGACTTTGTCACTGGTCTTCCTGTAGCAGGTAAAGACAGTTATAACTCTTGTTGGGTAACAGTGGATAGAGTCACCAAAATGTACAAATTTATTCTCACCAATAAAGATGTATCCACCAAGGACTTGGCTTTCTTATGGTGGTCTTAAATTTTAAATATAGTTGGATTTCCTAAAGCCATTATATCTGACAGAGATTCCAAGTTTACCTCTGAATTTTGGATGTTTTAATGGATATATGTGGTTGTGAGTTAAATTTATCTACAGCTCACCATCCTCAGACTGATGGTCTAGCTGAAAGAATGATTCAAGCTCTGGAAGATATGATTAGAAGGTATTGTGCCTTTGGTTTGTAATATAAAGATAACGACAGATTTACTCATGACTGGGTTAACTTACTACCAGGTCTTGAATTTGCTTATAATAGCACTGTTCACTCTGTTACTGAAAAGAAGCCTTTTGAGATTTGCCTAGGTTATGTCCCTAACACTCCTGCTCAAATACTCAATAATTAACTACCTAAGTTGGAATTACACCCTGGTGTCAAATCTTTTGTTCAGATGCAACAACTTTGCAGAAAACATGCTCAAAGTTGTATTGATAAAGCATTTGAGTATGAAAAGAAAAGATGGGATAAATCCCATAAGGAGCACACATTTAATGAGGGTTATGAAGTGTTGATATCTACTATTCATTTCAATTTACAGGGGAACAACAAATTAAAAGATCCTTTTGTAGGGCCTTTTGTTGTTAAAAGAATGATTGGGAATAATGCAGTAGAAGTTGTGTTACACTCCCCATATGATAGAAAACATCCTTTTTTCCCCATTTCCCTGCTAAAACCTTATACTTCCAACAGTGATTTATTCCCTAAAAGGAGAGGAAGACCTAAGAAAAATTCTCAAGAAATCACTGAAACTGTAGAAATTGATAAAATTCTGAATGATAGAATGGTCACTTCTGAAAAAGGTGTTGAGTATTTACTGAGATATAAAAATAAGTCATCTGAATATGATGCATGGATACCTGGTAAGGAAATTTCAGACCTTCCTACTCTGTTAAAAAAGTATAAAAAGAAAAAAATATAGTAATTTTTTTATTGGTTTTTTTAGAGTGAGGGAGTGTCAGCCAGGCTGTCCCAGGAGCCCAGTAAATAAGCATACAATATTATTGTAATTGAAAGGAAATAATAATTTTCAAATTTTGTATTTAAATTATTATTATATTACATAATAATTTATATAAGTATTTTATTTACATAAGTAAAATAAATAATATATAAATTTTATTATCAGATAAATTAATTATATGTCATTAAATTATTATATTCCATAAAAGAAGGGCACATTTTTTATTATAAATTAATAATTAATTAATTATAAACTTATAATATAATTATATTCAATAAATTATAAACTTATAATATAATTATATTCAATTAATTATATTATATCATATTTACATTAAATTAAAATTAATTATTAAATTTATTCTTTTCATATATTATTATCCATAATTATTGGCGCTTCTTTTTGACCCTTAATTGTGTCAGGAAATTATTAAATAAATCCAACTACTTATTTAACATAATAATATTAAGATCCTCACTTTTAATTAAAACAATATGATTAAATTAATTACTTGTTTCAACAAAGTTAAGTTACTAAAGTAGTTAAAGCAAATGAATAATTTTCCTTTACAATTGATTTAAATTAGTTAAAAAAATTGTTGTGTCAAAATATTTTATGTGTTTCAATTAAAATCCTTAAAAAAACATTGTAATGCCTGTTTTGGATTATTTCACTCATAGTTATTATGTTTCAGAATTATTTGGCTACTCATTATTTTAATTAATTGTTTTGAAAAATTATGGTGGGAAAATTATTTACTTACTCATGGGTTTTAGTTTATTGTTTCATGTTTTTCTCTAAATATCTATGTTCTAGTTATATTCTTTTATATTCTTGTTTCACCTTACTACTATTTTGTAAATATGTACTTGTGGCGCTTCAGAGGTCCCCTTGCCTATAAAAAGGCCTTGGTAGCCCACTTTAGTCGCCATCACTTACTTACTCATCATCTTTTAAAACATTTTTGTTATATTTTATTATATTTTTAGTGGCGCGCCCGTGCCATTAGATATTAAATAAAAGTTATAAGGTTGTTTAGGATTTTTAATAGTTAGATTTTTGATATTTGATCAGAGAGAATAAATAAAATACTTACTTATATAATTAGTTCACCCCTTGTAAACTTTGTCTACCAAAATATCTATTTTATTGTCCCATTATCCTTAATTTCTTGCTTCCTCCTTTTATTTCTCTTCCATCCCCTTTATTCCTTTCTTTCAATCCTCTTCTTTACCTCCTTCTAGATGATTTAGCTAAAATTTTTAATCTGTTTATCCAGCTCCCTTGGATTCTTCTTACAGACAGGCAACTGTAAGAGTCTTTCTACATTGTGAATAGCTTCATTTTAAGAAAAGTTGGAATTTTGACACTATAATTAACCCACATTGTATGCCCACTATGAGTCAACAAACTAAAATAAGCCACATGCACTTATTTAGTGTCCTAATTTAATTATAAGTGCATTGACATCATTATATGCACTAGTTTCATTAACAAACTCACGATTGGGGCCTTTGATTCACTACCACACTTAAAGTTTTCATAATTATTCAAGGATTTACCCGTGCAAGCACCTGCAAAGGACTCCATTCAGTTACCCCACATTTCACCTCCTATTTTGGGTTCCTCAGTGGTTTCTCAGTCAATATTGGTCATAATTGGATGGGGATTTCATGTAGTAATTTGGAATAATTAGCCCCCTCATTTCTACTTTTAATCCCCCTTAATATTTTTTAATGTTTATTTTTATTCTTTCTTTTTTTAGTCTTTTATTTTAAGGTATTAAACGTATATACTCTCTTTTTTGCTTATTCTTTTATTTTGATGGATTATCCCTTTTAATCCAGGATTTTGGTGGGTTATATCATTCTAATTGTGTTATTGGTCATTCCTTATGTTGATGGGAAAGTTTATTAGCTACAATGAGGAGTCATTGGCCATGTATAGGATTTTTAAATCACAGGGACACATTGGAGAGTTATTGGGTATAAAAGGAGGGGGTTTTTGGTCTTATTTTCTACATTCTTTATCATTAAAATTAAAACATATAAACATTATAAATACAATAAATCTCATTAGTACTTTTAAAGTCTTTGAATAGTTTTTGAATTTTATTATCTAATTTTTTACCAACTATAAGATTGTAACCCATTTATCAATAGTGAGATTAAAATTACTGAGACCCTTCTATTGAGTTCTAATTATTGGATATGTACTGAATTATTTATATAGGACCATAAAAATCTTCTTGAATTCTGACTATTAAAGCTATTCACGTCTCTGTACTTGAACTAAGCCTGAAAATTGGGGACCTTTCCTCAAGAATTCTGTTGGTTTTCTTCCAGTAAGTAAAAATTTAAAAGAGGCTACAAGTAAATAAAATCCCTATAGAAATATTTGGATAATTACAATAGGTTGGGGTCACTTCATATAGTGATTTTAGAAAAAGAATCCCTGTTATGTAATAAAATTGTGATATTGAATCAACAATTTTACTACCAATGAACATAAATTGTTCTTAGTGGAAATCTGTCAAGAGACCAATTAATTTTGTGATCTTTGCAAATAATAAACCAGATAATAAAAACCAATTAATTGATTCTTTTTGAAAGGAATTTTAAACCCCTTGGTTTGTAAAACTCATTAAATATTTAAAAAGAATATAAATAACAAATATCTTTTTTTAAAAAAATATAAAAACATGGCTACATATTGTAGAAATGTTAAATCTACTGACCACATAAAAGCATATTTGAATTTTAGCGCTGATAAATTCACTAAAAAACCTACAAGTAAGCAATTAAATTGAGTTAAGTAGTGTCAAATCATACTGATAAAGCTCTTTTTTTGAAGTTTTAATAACTCATATTTCAATTTTTGATTTAAATTCCATTTACAAAATGAATGACAACATTGACATAGTGAGTAATAAGGTAAAACCCTATAATCTAACACCTAGAGCTGAAAGACCTGTTACAATACTTTCAAATGGAGGAAGTATCTCCAACAAACAGAAGCTCTCAAAAGATTTCTGTAAAGTAAAGGGAAAGACTTCTAAACCAAATAACAATAAAAAAATAAAAAAATACATTACACAAAAAAATTCACTCCCTTTCAACAATTCTAAACACCCTCACCATAAAAATAAAAAACATTCTAGACCAGAGGAAAAATCTGGAAAAAAGAGCAGAACAGGATTTATAGAAGTCAATCAAGCTCTGGTAGGCTTAAAAGCTCAACCAAATTCAGTAGTCAACAACCCTTCCATGGTTGTGCCAGAAGCACCTCTAGATAAAAATCAAGAAGAGGAACAAAAAATCACCATGAGAAAATTGAAATGGAACTGGTACTCTCAGAACTACAACCATCCTCCACAGAAGAGATCCAGAATTCACCCTTGCAGGGGAAATGGAATAAGACCTTGGTAAGTCATCCATCTTCTCATAATAAATTATATGATACTAATAATGAATTACTCATAGGTAATGAGATTGATAGGGATGTATTAAATATAATTGATAAACACTACACAATATAGGGGGTGGACTTGCTAGCAAGTCCTCAACATGAACTCAGATGGAACTCAGACTGAACTCATACTTAACCCATACTGAACTCAACTTGAACACCCACCTAAAACTGTTCTTCTGAGTGGTGTTCATCCCTGATTTTATGGCTCCTTTATCAATAGCTCAATGTGTGTTCAATCTGTGGTGAGTTTGGGTCCAAGGTTGTGGACTTGCTAGCAAGTCTGCCCCCCATATTGTGTGGTGATCTTTCACATTATTAGGTATACTAATGTTTTTTGTTGCTGCCACTTTATTCTGGTCAACACAAATTTGCAATCCAGATACAACATGTCCAAGTACTTTCAAGGATTGAAACACAAACTTACATTTTTTAATGCAATTTTAATATTAATTTCATCCATCTTTTGAAATACTCTTTTCAGGTGATTTAAATGTTCATCATATGTTTTTGAAAACACTATGATGTCATAAATATAAACTAAAAACCATCCTTCAACCATTTCCTGATGAAAAACACTATCCATCAATCTTTTGATGACTGAAGGTGCATTCGTTGGGCCAAAAGGCATTCTCACATATTTGTATATCCCCATGTGTGTGGTTATGAGTAAGAAATTCTGAGAATTCTTTTCCACATGGATCTGGTGGTATTTTTTGTTTCCATCCAGACAGGAAATATATTTTGCACCTTGCAAGGTAGCATGGATAGAAGCTATCCTAGGTAGAGGGTAAATATCATCTACAGTGAATGTATTCAGAGCTCTGTAGTCACCACATAATCTTGCCTTATATTTTTCATAAGAGATTAAAACTTGTGAAATAACACAATACTTAGGTGTTGTGTCCACTTTTTCAACAATACCCATTCCTAACAACATTTTAATGTTGTCTTCAATGTCTTTACTTTTTGCAGGAGAAGCTGGGTAATGTTTCCTTTTCAAGCTGCCAGGAATATAATCAAAATCACAACTTAAAGAGATTTTCATCTCATGGGTTTTGACCAATCCTAGTTCATTTGAACCATGAGCAAATACCATAGGATAAGATTTTATCAATCTCAAAATATTTTTTTCTTCAATTTTTGAGAGTTGAGGACTGAAAGAGGCTTTTTGGATTTCATTTTCCAACTCTACCACTTCAGAGGTGGTTCTTTCACCTTGAAGTTGTTCTTCTTTAGGAGAAATGGAATAAACTGAATTTTCAGAGTAAATTGTGAATTTCATTTTCCCATTTATGCCTATAGTGAAGCAACTATTTGCAGGATCTAATTTGATGCCAAATTTGGTCAATAAGCCATTGCCAATAATGAATCAATCACTAAAATTATTATTATACATTACTACAAATTCACACACTGCTCTTAAATATCCATTATTGTATTTAAAGAATACAGCAGTTTTGTATTTGCCAATTGGATTTAGTACTGAACCAAAACCCCTCCAGCTCTTTGTCTGCACAGGTTCTAGTTTTTCTTTATACTTACTATCAAGTTTCATTAATGTGTCAATAGAAACTACACTACCTGCAGCCCCAGTGTCAAGAATGGCATTCATTTTTTTTCCACATATAATAACAGGTGCTCTAATAGGTGTTATTTTTTAAGTATTATGAGATACATCTTTAAAAATTTCATCTTCTTCAATGGAAGTTAAAGATGTATATGTATGAGTTATTGAATCATTCAGGAACATAATATCCTGTTCTAATACATATATCTCATTTTTATCATCACTTTAAGAAATTTTACTTTTACAATCCTCACTATATTCCTCCTTTTCATCTTCATGATTACTTTGTTCAAAATCTTATGAGTTTTCAATAACATTTATTATTTTCTTACAAGTATGAACTATATCCCAAGGTTTATTACATTTTTAGAACATGTTATTTTCTTGTCTTTTAGGGACAAGGGGAGCTGAAGGTTTTTTCTTCTCCACTGGTAACTTATTTGTAGTAGGTTTTACTACCTCAACCCTTTTCTTGTAATTATTATACCTGGTTTCATATTTGTGGTTCAATAATATTTCATTGCATATATTAATAAACCCAGAAGTATCTCTGATGGTTTCAGTTCTAGCTACAATAATGTCTCTGACTGATATAGGCATTTTATATATTATTTTTTCTTCCCACTCATCATAATCCATTTTTGGATCCATGGTTTTCATGATTTTTATTAAATTCATTAAAAATACCAAGGGTTTATCTCCATCATTTGGATTATATCTGGCTTTCTCATACAATCTTTGTTGAGTGATTCTAAATTTTGGGCCACCAAATCGCCTTTAAATTAGTGCCTTTCATTTATTCCAGGAGTAGATAATTCCCTCACTCAATACAGATTCAAATCACAATAAGGCCACATCTTTAAATAAAGATATCAATTTTGATTTAATTTCTTCATCAGGTAATTTGTATCAAAATTTTAAGTTATCAATTCTCTTAATGAATTGTTGCCAATCAGACTTTGAATCCCCTTCAAAAGAAGGGTACTGATCTAACTTATGCCAGTTGTTTTGGTTAGTTTTTGCTTCCCTAACCTGAGGTATATTAAGTAATTCACTTAATTTAGATGGATGATCATTTATTTCATCCTTTACTGATTTTATATTCTCAGAGCCCATGACACTATGTTCATGTTCAATCATTATTTACCATCAGATTGTTTCATAAATAATGGTACTGTTTCCACATAGGAGGTATTATCTTTTACTTAATCAGTATTTTTAAAAAATGTTAGCTATTTTTATATCTACTCTTTGTAACCTATCCTTAATTACAGGTACATGTGTTAAGGTATCACTCACATTTGAAAAAGACAATTTTACACATCCCTCTATGGTAGCCATAATATTCTGAGAATGTTCTAATTTATCTTGTAAAATCTTAATCTCAGATGTTAATCTTTTATTTTCATTGGTTAATTCACTATTTGAATTTTCAATGATTTTTAACCTATTGGATGTGGTACTCAATGATTGTGTGAGGTTTAATAATACACTTTCTGTATTATTTTTTGACTCTCTAGAGAATTCTTCCTATTTTTAAATTCTTAATAGTAATTTACTAATGATTTTTAATTCCATTGGATTTTCTTTTAAAAAATATTCAATTTTTTCTGTGTGCAATTCAGAAGTCTCATGATCAGGCTCAAAATTAACTTCATTTGGCTTCATTATAATGTGACTAGTATTATCATGGTGATCAATAAAACTATGTACATTGTCATCATGTAAAGACAAGTTTAACATGTTATTTTCATATGAATAATTTTTTAAATCTTTATCAATTATATCCAGTAACTCTCTATCCATCTCATTACCTATAAGTAATTCATTGTTAGTGTTATATATTGATCATACAAAGATGTATGACTTACCATAGTGGTATTCCATTTCCCCTGCCTCTCCTTTCCTTTCCCCTGTAAGGGTGACTGCTGGAGCACTTCTGTGGATGGTTTTTGTATTTTTGGGCATACCAGTCCCATTTCTATTTGCTTACTGTAATCTTTTGGTCCTCCTCTTTAGCTGGAGGCGTGGCTGTTTCCACTGTGAAATTGTTGGGTGCAACTTTTGTTGGTTGAGCTTTTATTTCCACTAGAGCTTGGTTGACTTCTATGAAAATCTGTGTGGCTCTTTTCTCCAGATTTTTCATCTGGTCTACTATGTTGTTGACTCTTATTGTTAGGGTGTTTAGCAGATTGGATAGGGAGTGAATTTGTTCTTGTAAAGTATTTTTTGTTTTCTTTATTGATACTTGTTTAAAAGGTTTTTCCCTTTCCTCCAGAGACATCTGTGGAGTGTTGCTGTTGGTGGGAGAATCCTGGCCCTCCATTTGAATGTCCTATAACAGGTCTTTCAGCTCTAGGTCTTAAGTTATAAGGTTTTGCCTTATTACTCACAATATCATTGTTGTTGTCACACATTTTTACATGGAATTTAAATCAAGAATTAACATTTGAGATATTAAAACTTTAAAAGGAGTTTTATCAGTATTAATAAATACCACTGAAGAAAATTTTATTGCTTACTTGTAGGTATTAAGTGAATTTATAAGTGTCAAAAGTCAAATATGCTTTTATGTGGTCACTGGATTTAACTGGTCTACAATATGTAGCCATGTTTTTATATTTAAAATAGAAATTTTGTCAGTAATATTCTTTCTAAATATTAAATGAGTTTTATAAACCAATAAAAAAGAGATTAAGAGTCCTATTTAAAAGAAAACAATTAATCAGTTTTTTATCTGGTTTATTATCTGAAAAGATCACAAAATTAACTGGTCTATTGACAGACTCCCAATAAGAACAATTTTTATGTTAAATTAGTGGAAAATTGTTGATTCAATATCACAATTTTATTATATAACAGTGTCCTTTTTCTTAAATCACTATATAAGTGACCCCAACCTGTTGTAACTATCCAAATATTTTTATAGGGATTTTATTTACTTGTAGCCTCTTTTGAATTGTTTACTTACTGGAAGATAACCAACAGAATTCTTGAGGAAAGGTCCCCAATTTTCAGGCTTAGATCAAGTACAGAGACCTGAACTATCTTGAATGGTCAGTTGTATAGAAGATTTTAAATGGTCTTATATGAATACTGTAGTATAAATCCAATAAGTATTAAAATATAACTCAATATAAGGGTCTCAGTAATTTAAATCGCACTAGTTATATATGGGTTACAATCTTATAGTTGGTAGAAAAATAGATTTAATAAATCAGATACTATTCAAAGATTTTATAAGTACTATTGATATGTATTGTAGATTTTATTGGTTATATGTTTGATTGTAATGAAAAATAATGTATAAAACAAGACCAAAACCCCCCTCCTTTTATACCCAATAACTTCCCCAATCAACCCCTTGATTTACCAGCTCTATATACAGTTAATGAAGCCTCATTCCAGCTGAAAGATATTTCCAATAAAATAAAGAGTTACCATTAACATAATTAGAATGATATCAACTTCCAAAATCCTGTAGTAATAGGGATAATCCATCAAAAATAAAGAATAAGCAAATAAGAGAGTATATGCGTGTAATACATTAAAATAAAAGATAAAAAAGGGAAAATTAAGACTAATGATTACTAAATATTAAGTGGGATAAAAAGTATAAATTATGGGGCTAATCATGACATTAAACCACATGAAATCCCCATTCGAAAATAACCAAAATTGACTGAGAAACTACTTAAAAACTAAAAAAAGGGTGTGAGATGTGGGGTGACTACATTCAGTCCTTGGAAGTTGCTTGCACAGGTAAATCCTTGACTAAATTGGGAAAATTTAAGCATGGTAGTGAAATAAAGCTCCAATCTTGAGGTTATTATTGAAATTAGTGCATATAATAGGGGGTATCAAAGTTAGAAATTTGTAATTATTTTTAAGATATTTTGTAACACAAAAAGAAAGCCACAAACTTGAAATCAATTCTCAGTAAAAAGATGTTTTGGGGGCACAACATGAAATATTTTAAAAAATAATAATGGTTGATTTGGGGAAGAAAAGAGGTGTTTTGAAATGGAAGATTTCTAACTTTGATATCCCCTAATAATGGTCAATGCATTTATAATTAAACTAGGACACTAAATAAGCACCTGTTGCCTATTTTAGTGTGTTTCCCCACAGTGAGCATAGAATGTGGGTTAATTATAATTTGAAAATGCTAAATTTGCTAAAAATGAAGCTATTCACTGTCACTGGACAACCTACGCACAAGGTCGAGGGTGTTCCTGGAAGTGAGATGGAGGGTCGAGTTTAGAAACTTCTTCGATGCACAGAGGAAATGTTCGAGGAAGTGATTTGAAGATGACTCGAAGGAAGAGCTACTGCTTTGAGATATATTCGAGAAGAATTCTAATATAATTTAAAGGTAATGTTAAAATTCTTAAAATCTCACAAAGGGTTGGAAACTCAATAATCAAAGATTTAGGATTTAGAAATGATTATTGAGAAAATAAGGAAAGATACAATAATAATGATTTAACCTAAAGCTTTTACCACTATTAACTATATATACGTTTTATAATTTAATTCTAAAGAATGTCGAACCAAAATCCCAACCCCTTTTATATCCTTTACTCCTCCTCGCATTGACCTCATACCCATCCACTATTCCGCACACCACAGACCATTTTAAAAATACATCCATTACACCTGGACCCTCCTCACTAACATCCGTTAACCCTTTAATCCTCCACTATCCATTCTGTCCATGCTCACTACCCCTTTTAATAATTCACAGACATTTAATAAACCTTTTAGTGCACCATTACATTGACTATTGCGCTGTGTGTTGCTTATTGAGGAAAAGACTGAGACACACTATTGAGAGATTGACTAATTTAGATTTAGAGTTTAGACTAGCGCGGTTGAATAGTGAGTACACAAAGGAAAGTCGCAGTTGCTATGTAGAATTTCCTTCTGTGCTTTGAGTATGGATTTAGACTTCTATTATTTTATTGATTTAATGAGCTACTTTTGCCTTGAGTGTCACGTGGCGCATGACAGATGCCCGGGTATAAAAATGTGAGCTCTGTTGAGCGTGAGACATATACTTCCCACTCTAGTTTCCCTTTAATTCTTGTTTATTCATTTATTATTATTATGTCAACTTGTCCTACTCCAGCTCCCACGCCTCCTCACCCCAAAGCAGATGGTGGGCTCGTTACTCAACAGTACTCCCAAGCATGCACGGTGTGGTAGCCTAAAGTTTAGTACGGCACCTAAATATGTAAATGGAGTTATCACGGCATGCAAGATTGGTGTTATTATTTTTTTTTATATAGAAAAAGGGTTTTATTTAATTTATTTGAGTTTTAAATATGAAGAAATTGGTCACGAGCGAATGCCTACACGAAAACAATTTATTTTACGGAGAAAACTTACTTTTACGGTCTAAAAAATTTATAAGTATTAAGTCGAGTTACTCAAGAACCTTGGGAAATTTTCCCAGAATTTTTACTATTTTTCTTATATTTTTAAATGAATTTTAAAGTTTTATAGAAATATTTACGTTTTCAAAAATTACTTAACTTTGATGAATTTTCACGGGGTAATTAGAGCTGCGCAGACTACGAAAATTAGTTTGGTAGGTAAAGGGGAAGTAGCTCTATTATGTGTAATTTTTCTAGATTTTTTATTATGGTTTTAAGGTTCTAAATTGAGTCCGGAAGTCCGGACGGACTCCGTACGGGCTCCGGATTGACTCTGGAAGAGCTCTGGAGGGGAAAACTTAGGCACGTGACTAGGAATACTTAAGCGCGTCTCAAACTTGAAATTAAGAGGGGGGACACATCATACAGCTTAATCTTTAACCACTACAGTCTCATTTTTTATTACTCAACAAATTAAAATAACTTGTAATACCCTTATAACATTATTATTTTTACATAACATCTTAGAAATACAATTCAACAGTTTAAATAACACTTCATACAGGGTATCTTTAGAAAGGTCTTCATCGCTGGGACTTGATTATTGCTGTCTCATAAAAATTAAAATTATTATAAAAACATAAAAGTCAATCTTTTCAGATCTTTCACTGGTACACCTTAATTGTTGTTATCAGTATTTCTTTATCAACAGCCACTTTCTTTAAATCTCAATAAGCGTTAAATATTTTAGAGTTTCATTATTTTTATCAATCAGATCCAAGTAGATTGGTTAGCTTAGTGATTTAGAATTCCCATTTTGTTATTTTATTGGAAGGACGGGGTTTTCAGCTAAATCCACATATCTCCTCCGGATTCTGCTTACAGCAAGGCGACTGTAAGAGTTTACCTTACCATAGTTGGCGCCCAACGTGGGGTTCGATTTCTCTAGCTTTCTTTAAAGACTTACTTGGATCAAGAACGTTATTAGCCTGCAAGAGGCTTATTTTCTGGAACTCTAATTGGATTTTTGTTATTGGCCTGCAAGAGGCTTGTTATTTTATCGATTGTTAACGCTTTTCATTACTTATTGGGATGTCTTCTTCTGCTGTTGCTTCTGGATCTTCTAACCCTCTTACTCCCTCAGTTAGAATTGTTTCTTGGGATGGCCCAAAGTTTGATGGGGAGGAGGTTAAATGGTTCATTAGCAGGTATGAAGCTGCTGCTGCTGTTGATGGTGCTTCTCATGTGGACATGGTGAAGCAAGTTAGATTTTTTATTGCCGATAGGGAGGTGGAAAAAGAGGTTATTGCTATGCAGGCATTCAAGGACAAGGATTGGGTTAAGCTTTCTAAAGCTATGGTTGATAGATGGGGTGTTAGGTTTACTATGATGGACCTCAATAAAATTGTTGGAGACTGGCAAGCAAAAGGTGGAGTTTCTTCTATGGCTGACTTCAAAAAGCTCTGTGTTCAGTTTGATGAAGTGGTGGAATATCTCATACTGGTGGACGAGTTAGTGCATGAGAACCAAGCAAAAGATTTGTTTTGGTCAGCATGCAGCAGGGATATTCATATGGACGTCTTGAAGGATCTTTCAAGAAAAGATTTGATGAAGGAACTGCCTAATGGTGAGCAGAAACTGCCGGCTCTGGAGATTATCAAAGAGAACATTCAGGCCCATCTCAAGTTATTGGCGTTGGACAAATATCAAGAGTCTTGCACTCAATATGTTAGCAAGGTTAGCGAAGTTTTGGCCGAAAATAACGATATTATGGTCAAAGCCCAGGAGGCCAAGAAGGCTCAAATGGGATTACCAGCTGCTAAAGTTGAGGGCAATGTAGATAATAAGATGGTCGATCATTTGGCCGATTTAACTAAACAATTAAAAATATTTGTTCAAGAAACCCAGAAGGCCAATAAGGCCCCAATCGCTTCTTCGTCGACGTCGACTTCTTATCAGTCTAGAGGTTATGAACGTCGAAATTATAATGGCAATAACAACGGTAACCGCTTCCCAGGCAATGGGAGAAATGGTGGGAATGGTGGTAGTAATTATAGAGGTGGCTATGATGAGCCAAAGGTGTGCTCCTATTGTAATAGGAGGGGTCATAGAGCAACAGTTTGTTTTGCTCTTGATAAGGATATGGATGCTGGGCGAGTTTTATTTGATGGTAAAGTTTATAAATTTCCCGATGGTTCGTTCATCAAGCCCAGTGATGGAAAGTCTCCTTCTGATTTGGTCAGAAGAAGTTTAACGGCTGAAAGGAGAGCCAGATTTGAAGAGGTGACGGATGAAGATGTTAATGCCAAGAGTGGCAAAAATGGTAATGGTAATGGTGGTAAAGCTGACAAGGGCAAGGAGAAAGAGGTCAGTAAAGCCACATTTTCTACTTCTTTTGGTGGTTTAGAGCTGGCAACGGTTGCCCAAGTGGAGGGTAGCTGTATGGCTGGCGAATACGATGTTAATGCTGCTAGAAGAGCAGCTGCTACTAAGGCGAAAAGTAGCATTCAGAGCCAATTGAGGGCTAATCCTGGCAAGGCCAATAACAAAGTGAACCCTTACTCTAAGGACAAGAATTCTAGTGCTCAAACTGCCGCCAACAAATTGAACCCTTACTCTAAGGACGAATTATATAAAATGCAGAAGGGGATTGCTGATATGGGGCCCCCTAGTTATGGCAATTTTGATTTAAATGGTGAGCCTATGCCAGAGGATGATTCGGATTCTGAGGAGGACGTACCATTGGCGTCTCTACCCAGACCAAGTTTTAGCGGTCCCATCCCAATGGAGGGAGTAAGAAGGACTAGCGATGGATCAGGATTAGTGCAAGAAGCTGGTGACGGAGTTAGGGTTATAGAAAGTGAAGATGTTATAATGGGGGGTGAAGATGGCTCGGTTGGACCTCAAGAGGTACCCAGGGCCAAGGTTGTTAAATCAAAGGTCCAGTATGAGCGGCCAGTAGTTTCTGGTCAAGCTAATGCGATGGACGCAGTTTTGAATAGGGTGAATCAACTTCAGATTCCCTTATCTTTGGGGGAGTTATTTACGATTAGTCCGGCGCTTGCTGAAAAGCAAAAGAAGCATTTGACGAGGCGTCGGGTTTCCACTGGAGAGGTGGAATATATTTGTGAAAATGCTGAAAAGTTTGGGGAAGATGTAGATACACATTTTTCCGCTCCCCTGGGTTACCTGGTGGTAACTCTAAATGGTAAAGAAGTAAAGGCCTTGGTCGATTCAGGGTCTCAAATTAATTTAATTTCATTGGAGCAAGCGACGAGTATAGGCTTGCCAATTAAAAGTGGAACTGGGGGAAACCTCAGAGGTATTGGAGGGCATGCAACAGAGCTGATGGGTACTGCTGAGCATGTCAGGTTAGGCATTGGTGGATCTGTTGGTAAGGTTCACTTTTATGTGGCCAGAGGAGCAGTCAAAACTGTTCTTGGTGGTCCTTTTTTGATGGATTTTGAGGCCAGGATAGGGTATCAAGCTGGCATGGGGATTAGTTTGGAGATCACTGGTGAAGATATGCAGAGGTTACATATGCAGTTAGCACCTCCTGGAGATGAAGGTTGGGAAACACGGCCAGGGATTACTACTCTGTGCCAGTGTTGTGTTTGCACCAAGAAGCGGCATATAAAACGGACGGCTTCTGGTGAATTATGTTTGTTGGAAAGGGATGAATGCCCTCATTTTTTGGGGTAGCAGGGGCTGATCGCTCAAATGTTGTAATCTCTCCTCAGGATGAGATCCCGGATTGCAATAGGTCAGCTCACTTGGAGATAATTCAAGTGGATTCTCAATTATTTTCTGTTAATATTACTTTGGAGTGCAAATACGTTTTGGACTTTTCTATATGTTTATTGGATTTACCCTGTTTTTCTATAAAATTTAAAAATGGTGAAAAAGGCAAAATGGGCCAAATTAGGTTGGATAAAGGTTGGAAGGGTATGTTTTATGGCCTCCAGCAAGAGGTTAAACTGCAATTATCTCCTTCTATTTTGGACCTCCAGCAAGAGGGTAAACTGCAAAAATTACATCAAAACTCGATTAAAAATCTCAGTATAAGTAAAACACAAAAAAATAACTTATGTGATAATGTTATTTTGGACCTCCAGCAAGAGGTTAAAATGCAATTATCTCCTTCTATTATGGACCTCCAGCAAGAGGTTAAACTTCCAACTTTCTTTACGGGTGATTTACTGTTGGATAAGGGAAGCAAAGGTGTTGGAAAATCTGTTTATAAATTAGACGAGGGAAAGGAGAAAAGGGTAAAATTTAAAAATGAAATAAAATATTTTTCTAATTTTTCTTATTCTGATTCTGGCGATGAAGAAGATTCATTTGATGAAAGTTTTAATGGCAATACAAAAGTAAATGATTTACCTCAAGCTTATTTAGATGTGGACGCAGCCAAATATAAGAAAGTAGCAAATAAAGTTCGACCTATTAATGAACCGCTACCTGCTGAATTAAATCCACCTTTGAGAAGACCAAGGTTATCAAGAGATCCTTATGAAAGTCCCTTGGTAAAGAATCCGTCTGAATTTTCTGAGACGTCAAGAATCACTTTTGAGAGACTGGGTGTTGTTAATTTTGGACCTGATGGTTGGTTGTCTGGAGAAGAGAAGAAGTTGTTGTTGGATGTGATGGTCAAGCGAGAGAAGGCCATTGCTTTTGTAGAAGAGGAGAGGGGTGTGTTGAAGCACTCCTATGGGGAGCCTTACAAGATTCCTGTGGTATGTCATGAACCGTGGCAGCAGAAACCGATTCCTATTCCGGCTGCATTAAAAGAAGCCTGTATTGAAGTAGTCAGAGAACGGATACGCACTGGACTGTATGAGCAATCAACATCAAGTTATTCTAGTCCGGTATTTTGTATCAAGAAACCGAATGGCAAGCTTAGAGTTGTTCATGATCTTAGGGAATTAAATAGGGTTACAATAAAGGATGCTGGGATACCACCTAGTGCTGAGGAGTTTGTTGAAGCGTTTGCAGGGAGAGTGTGCTATGGTTTGGGAGATATTATGGGTGGATATGATGAGAGAGAGTTACATCCGGACTCAAGGCCTCTCACTACATTCGATACGCCACTTGGACGTTTACAGTTAACAAGATTACCTCAAGGAGCAACAAATTCGGTTGCAGTTTATCAAGCTCAGATGGCTTGGATCCTTCAAGATGAAATTCCACAATATGCTGGAATCTTTATAGATGATGGAGGAATTAAGGGACCAACAACCGACTATGATAACCAGGTGTTGGAAGAGAATCCCGGGATACGCAAATTCATTTGGGAGTTTGCAATTACTTTAGAAAGAATCTTGTTTCGAATTGAAGAGGCTGGCTTAACTATTTCAGGTTCAAAATTTTCTTGTTGTGTGCCAGCCTTAGAAATATTAGGCCATGTGGTATGTAGAGAGGGTAGGATTATGTCCAAGAAGAAAGTTAACAAAATTCAGTCCTGGCCAAGACCCAAGAATACGACCGAAGTTAGAGGGTTTTTAGGCGTTTGCGTATATGTTAGAATGTTTATCAAGGACTTTTCTTCATTGGCAGCTCCATTGAGACGGTTAACGAGAAAGGATGCAGACTGGGAGTGGGATGAAGAGTGTGAGAAGGCGTTTGTGAAGTTGAAGGAGGTTGTAGGGAAGGATTTAGTCCTGCACAAGTTAGATTATGGAAAAGATGCTGGTAGAATTTATTTAGCGGTTGATTCAAGTCAGGTTGCAGCTGGGGCGGTTTTGTCTCAGATGGATAAAGCTGGTTACATCAGGCCAGTTAGGTATGAATCTGTAGTATTTACTGAGGTCGAATCAAGATATTCTCAACCGAAATTGGAATTATGTGGTGTGGCAAAAATACTGAAGAAACTTCAGCATATTTTGTGGGGGCAACATTTTGAGTTGCAAGTGGATGCGAAATCGTTAATCCAGATGATTAATTCCCCAAGTTTACCGAATGCACCCATGACGAGATGGGTAGCTTTTATTCAACATTTTTCGTTCGATTTAGTTCATAAGCCTGGCAAAACTTTTACTATGCCAGATGGTTTATCAAGGAGACCACCCACTGAAGAAGATTCAGACTCAGAAGAGTTCGATGAAGATATACCTATTATCAAAGCCAGCACTAAAGGAGCTGAAGACTTTCCATACCTCCCCCATGAGGTTAAACTGGCAGGACTATTGTGTTTAGATTATGATGATGATGACCTCCACCAAGAGGATAAACTGGAAAATAGTTTTTGTGTTAATAAAGGTGTTGGAAAAGGTGTAGATAAATTCGGCAGAGAGGAGGTAGAAGAAGATGTGGTGTATGTTGAGGAAAATGGATTGGTAGTGTGGGATAGTAGTAAATTAAGGAATGGTGTATATGTTGGAGAATTAGAGAATTTAAATAAAAAGGTGGATAAAGAGAAAGAGGTATTTTCAAATACGGTTTTCGAAGGATCCAAAGGTTCAGAAGAAAAACGTCGACATAGCTCGATTAAAAATTTATTTAGGGGTCAACGATTATTGGCTCATTCATGTGCAGGTGATATTGGTGATAGAGAAGTCCCTATTGATGTTATATTAATCGATTTTCAAGATGAAGTCTGGGGTCAGACTGGTTTTTATTTTTTGTTAGTCAAATATTTGTTGACTTTAGAGAGGCCAGAAGATTGTGAAGACGATGAATGGGTGGCTATCAAGAGGAAGTCATCTATGTTTTACCTATCTGGTCGACGTTTAATGAGGAGGAGGTATCCAAATCCTCAAGTAGTTATAACTCAACAGAAGGGGCAAGAATTAGTTTTGAAATCACTGCATGAAGATCTTGGGCATAGAGGCGTTGGAGAAACATTTAGAAGAATTTCTGATCGATTTTGGTGGCCTGGCATGAAGATGGCTGTTAAACAGTGGGTTCAGTCATGCGAAGAATGTCAAAGACGAAGTTATTTAAGGCCAAAAGAACCTGGACGCGCGACCGGTGAATATACGCTCTTTGGAAGAGTTAGTTTAGATGCCGTTCATATAAAAGAGGGACGGTATAAATATTTAATTGTGGCCAGAGATGATTTATCTGGTTGGGTAGAGGCAGCGCCTCTTATTAATTTAACTGCCAAAAATGTGGCAGAATTTTTTTTGAATAATTGGGTATATAGGTATGGGGTGATGAAGTTGGTGACGGTAGATGGAGGTCCTGAATTTGGGACAGAGTTTAAAGAGGCCGTATTGAAAGTTGGATCAAAGGTTAGGGTAGCAACCCCATATTATCCTGAAGCTGAAGGCATGGTTGAAAGAGGGCATCAAGTTATTAAGGATGCTTTAGTTAAAATGTGTGGGACAAGTGCCGAAAAGTGGAGGCACTATTTACCTTTAGTTTTATTTGCTGATCGAATCACTGCCAAAAGGACGACCGGATTTTCACCTTATGAACTTGTTTTTGGACAGAAAGCAGTTTTACCGGTTGATTTAGAAGCTGAATCATATCTTGGAGTTGACTGGGACACGGTCAAAACTACTGAAGAATTATTGTGTGCAAGAATGATGCAGCTAGAAAAGAAAGAAGAATATTTAGAAAAGGCATATTCGCGGATGATGAAGATCCGAAATCAATCAGTTAGATATTGGGATGAGCGGTTGGCACATCGATTAAGGAAACCTTTGAACCCAGTAGATATGGTCCTGGTGTATAATAGGAGTTTGGAAAGTCAGTGGGGAAAAATGTTTGCAGATAGGTGGAATGGACCATATAAAATCAAGGAGCAAGTTTCCGGCGGTTCATATGTGCTAGAAGAGTTGGATGGAGTAGTATTGAAGAAGAGGGTAGCGGCCGATCAAGTGAAACGGTTCTATCCTAGAGGCACCAGGAGTGCCGAAGTCTAACTCCGAAATGAGGATAAACTACAATTTTAATGACTTTTATTAAATTTATGGATTCCTCCGCAATGAGGATAAACTATGATATCAATGAAACTTTATGGATTCCTCCGCAATGAGGATAAACTATGAAATTTCTTAAATTTTATCAACTCCGAAATGAGGATAAACTACAATTTTAATGACATTTATCAAATTTTATACCTCCGCAATGAGGATAAACTATGATATCTACGAAATTTTATGGATACCTCCGCAAAGAGGATAAACTATCTTTTTTTATCAAAATACTTTACTATCATTACATTGTATATGGTCGACGAAACTATGATGAAACTTAACGAAATTCAAGAAGACCTTCTTTGAAATTTTCAAAAAAAAAAAAATTTAAAATTCTTAAAATATGGGTGAAGATAGTGTTGGAAAAATTTTAAAATTTATTGGAAGAAGTGTTCACAGGGGAACCTTCTTAATTAAATATTGGCAAGTGTGGGGGTAATTGATGGGCTGGCTGCTCTATACACAATTACCCCATAATGTTCGTTTCCAAAATTTTCCCTGTTTCTAGTTGAATCCTGGCTTTGTCTTTTAATTTTAGGAAGTCCACTAAGACTATAAACTGGAACGAATCAAGAGACACCGCTCTCAACGCCGGATTCAAGATTTTTTTTATTTTGTTTTTGATTTTTTATGTTAGATTGTGATTTCTTTTCTTTAATATATATTATGAATTATTGTAAAGGTGATGCTCACTGGTGGTCTCTAATCATTTTTATAAATTGGAGGGAGCCCACCCAGTGATCATCATTATAAAAATTATCTTCTAAAAACTTTCATTTATTTTCTTTTCTTTTCAATTTCTCAAAATTGTGTAACCACATCAAGTTGCACTTGGATGTGGGTATGATGTCGAGGGTATGGCTCATCAAATGGCCGGGGGGCATCTTTTAAAAAAAAAATTTTTTTTTGAAAATTTTTATTATTATTACTTTTTTATCTTTCTTTAAAAATTAAATTTTAACTTTTATTTCAAAAACTATCTTTTCTAAAATCTTTTATTTTAAATTAAAAACAAAATTAAAATTAAATAAAAATAAAATAAAAATAAAAATAAAAAAAAAAAATAAAATAAAAAAAAAAAAATAATAATAATAAAATAAAAATAAAATAAATAAATAAAAATAAAATAATAAAAAATAAAAATAAAAAAAAAAAAAAAAAAAAATATATATATATATATTAAAATAAAAAAATTAATTAATTAAATAAAATTATTATATTTCTCAGTTTTATTTTTTTAGTTTTCATTCTTTTTAGTTTTATTCATTTAGTTTAGACAGGAAACAGGGTCTAGGGGAACTCAATACCTATGGGATTTTACTTCAAGACAGCTGTTAGTCCTCCAAGACTTTAAACTGGCTACTGTTCAAGACTTTCCTTAAGGTTTTTTATACATATTTTGGATCTGTTAGTCCTCCAAGACTTTAAACTGGCTACTTTTCAAGACGTTCTTTAAGGTTTTTTTTTACGTATTTTGGATCTTTTAGTCCTCCAAGACTTTAAACTGGCTACTGTTCAAGACTTTCCTTAAGGGTTTTATATGAATTATGGAGCTGTTAGTCCTCCAAGACTTTAAACTGGCTAATTTTCAAGACTGTCATTAAAGATTTTATATTGGAGCTGTTAGTCCTTCAAGACTTTAAACTGAATTTCAAGGATAATCAAGATTTTATGGATATTTTCGGAGACGTATTTCTTTTATATAAATCAAATGTTAGGTCCACCAAGACCTTAAACTGGACTATTATCAAGCTGTTGGGTCCACCATGACCTTAAACTGGATTTCTTATCGATTAAATGTTTGGTCCACCATGACTTTAAACTGGTAGTTCATTCATTGTTTAGTCCACTATGACTTTAAACTGGAAAATTAATATCTGCAGGATAATTCAACATTCATTGGACCACTATGGCCTTATACTGGATTACTTGTCAATCAAATGTTTGGTCCACTATGACATTAAACTGGATTATCAAATTTATTCAATCTTTGGTCAAGCCTAGGCCTTACTTAGGAATATATCAAGATATTTATGCACTTAAACAATCTTTGGTCCACCAAGACCATAAACTGGCAATCGATTATATGTTTGGTCTGCCAAGACTTTAAATTGGAATGTCAATCTTGTTTGGATAACTCAATTCAATCTTTTAATTTATCACTGTCCACTAAGACTTTAAACTGGTTATTCAATTATTTCTGGAATTGGGTGCTGATAAGCTTTAGGAGGTTAAAATTTTAGGTGGTAATGATGCTAAGGAAAGCATAATGGTTAATTAGGTGAAATTTGTGGCGCTTTAACATGGTCTAAAGTTGAAATTATTATTGGAAGCCTGGCAAAAGTATTTTATGGGTTTGCTGTATAGCAAAGTTGGAAAATTGTGATGAAGGAATCAGAAGTTAGGATGGTAGTTGGATTTTAGGGAATGATTTTTTTTAGTGCCTCATAGTTAGGCCATTTTTTTTTGGTGTGAAGCTTGGAGGACCTTATGGCGAGATTGGAATCATAGAATTCGGCTCAGTGGGGGGCCCTATGAGGTTGGAATCAGGAGTATTCGGCTCATAGGAAGATCCACTCTCTCAATGCTGTGACAAGAAGGAAGACTGGTATATGGGAGTCTGAAGGGATTCAAACCTTGCTCTCAGTAGTGGAATCATCACAGGATTTATATTATTTTATTTTATGTTATATCAGGCCAGAGAAGAAAGAAAACATCATTTATGTTGAAAGTTTAAGAAGACCAAGCAAAAACAAAATTTTATCAAGTTATACTGTTAGAAAAGATAATTTCTTTGAAATTGTTCAACATCATTATCAAAGCTTTGCATTAAAATTCTTCTTTTCATGAGGTCTTCATGGTTATTAGCTGGAGTTTCTTGAAAATAGGCCAGCATTTTTCGTTTCAACTCATTAGTAAAGTCAAGAAAAAGATAGCGATGAAAATTTGGGTAATGATTGATATAGTCCGTCTTCACTCTACCAACATCATCAGTGTTGGTTATTTCGACAGCTAGAAGTTCAAATATGTTATTAAGTCATAGGTTTAGTCAATTTTGATTAAAAGTTTTTTTTAGTAAGATAAATAGGGTCTTACATTTAGAGCCAGGAAACATAGTCTCAGCAAAGTTAGTTGGGGGTACTGGCGTTATAGGATTAGGATCTTGTGAAGGCAAAATTAGGCCGGGATCCGCTGATGAAGATTGAACTTTTGAAGCTGTTTTTGATCTTATTCGTTTTAAGAAGACAGGAATTTTGGATCGCTTTTTAGAAGTTGAGGGATCAGGGAGAGCTGCTGGTCCTAAATATATGTTTGTTTTAGAAGGAACTATTGGCCGGTTGCATTTGACTTTTTTCACACGGCATAAGTCGCAAGCTGTTCTGCCAGGAAGATTAGGGTTGGACATTAAACAAGGTACCTGGTATCGAGCGCAGAGTTCACATGGAGCGACAAGTTCTTTGGAAGACATATTGATGAAGATGAATTTTTTTTAGTTGATTAAAGAAGATGGTGGTTGAAGGTTAAAGATGAATATTGTGCTCAACCACTTATGCAAAGTTTTAAGAATGGGGACATTCTCGATTGGAGGGAGGATGTGGTAGCCTAAAGTTTAGTACGGCACCTAAATATGTAAATGGAGTTATCACGGCATGCAAGATTGGTGTTATTATTTTTTTTTATATAGAAAAAGGGTTTTATTTAATTTATTTGAGTTTTAAATATGAAGAAATTGGTCACGAGCGAATGCCTACACGAAAACAATTTATTTTACGGAGAAAACTTACTTTTACGGTCTAAAAAACTTATAAGTATTAAGTCGAGTTACTCAAGAACCTTGGGAAATTTTCCCAGAATTTTTACTATTTTTCTTATATTTTTAAATGAATTTTAAAGTTTTATAGAAATATTTACGTTTTCAAAAATTACTTAACTTTGATGAATTTTCACGGGGTAATTAGAGCTGCGCAGACTACGAAAATTAGTTTGGTAGGTAAAGGGGAAGTAGCTCTATTATGTGTAATTTTTCTAGATTTTTTATTATGGTTTTAAGGTTCTAAATTGAGTCCGGAAGTCCGGACGGACTCCGTTTCGACTCCGTACGGACTCCGTACGGGCTCCGGATTGACTCTGGAAGAGCTCTGGAGGGGAAAACTTAGGCACGTGACTAGGAATACTTAAGCGCGTCTCAAACTCGAAATTAAGAGGGGGGACACATCATACAGCTTAATCTTTAACCACTACAGTCTCATTTTTTATTACTCAACAAATTAAAATAACTTGTAATACCCTTATAACATTATTATTTTTACATAACATCTTAGAAATACAATTCAACAGTTTAAATAACACTTCATACAGGGTATCTTTAGAAAGGTCTTCATCGCTGGGACTTGATTATTGCTGTCTCATAAAAATTAAAATTATTATAAAAACATAAAAGTCAATCTTTTCAGATCTTTCACTGGTACACCTTAATTGTTGTTATCAGTATTTCTTTATCAACAGCCACTTTCTTTAAATCTCAATAAGCATTAAATATTTTAGAGTTTCATTATTTTTATCAATCAGATCCAAGTAGATTGGTTAGCTTAGTGATTTAGAATTCCCATTTTGTTATTTTATTGGAAGGACGGGGTTTTCAGCTAAATCCACATATCTCCTCCGGATTCTGCTTACAGCAAGGCGACTGTAAGAGTTTACCTTACCATAACGGCTTGTGAATCAATGGAATACTTCTGTGTGGAAAGCACAGCTACTCGAGGTTCTCGCCAGAAATTTGAGTTTTGCCGATGGAGACGGGTGGCATGCAATGTGTTAGCAAAAAATTCGGACATCGAAGCAAGGTTTACCAAGACTAAATATTGGGTAAAACCAAAGACAAAAGAAGTGGTTGAAGACATATGGGACGTGTCAATCGGGGATGACAAATCAGAAGAAGCTGAGGAGGAAGTTGAGGAAAATACGGCGTCCTGGGTAACTCCAGCCATGGGTAAACAAAGGGTAAAAAAGGAGGTGGATGAGTTGGTGGAGGAAGATGAGGAGGAAGTCCCCATTTCAAGGCAGATACCAAAAAAGCAGCAAATGGTCATTGAAGATGACGAGGAAGAAAAGGAAGTGGCAGTGGTAGTCACATTGAATTTATTTCTAGAGGCTGATCTGATGTTCAAAGTAAGTTTGATGTTATTTTAGTTTACTTTAATTTTATTTTACAAAGAAAAATTTTACTGATGACCATATGATTTAGAACTTAGATGTCATTGCGGAAGCCCCTACGGTGGAAGCTCCTATTGTGGAAACTACTGCTGTGGAAGTGGCGCCATCAATCCATACCGAAGCACAGTTACCAGTGATTGCCTCGAGGGAGGATAATGAAGAAACTCTTGACCAGGTATGGTCGAAGAAACCTTGCCAGGGTTGACAAGCTAGGTTTATTGAAGATTTAAGCGGTGAAATCGATAATATTATTGATGCTGCTTCCTTCGATGTGGCCAAAGGACTACTGGAAATTGGGGAAGTGGTACCAGTAGGAGAGGAGGAGGTTTTTGAAAAATGTAGGAAGGAGATAAGGGTGATTTTGGAGAAGATGAAGATATTGGTTCAAGAGAAAATAAAGGAGAAAATTTAAAATGGAAGGAGAAAGGAAAAGAAAGAAAAAGAAAAGTAGAAACAATTTGTATATTTAGTTATTTTTATTTTTTTTTTTTATTTAAAATTTTAATATTTATTTTTATAAGATTTTGAGTGAAAAAAGAAAAAGATTTAAATAAAATTTTGTTTTAAATTTTGAAAGAAGAAAAGAAAGAATATTTAATTGAAGGAGTTTTAGTTTAAATTTTGAAAAGAAAAAATTTAAGTAAGGAAAAAAAAAATAGTTGATTGAAATAATTTTGTTGGAAATGAAAATTTAATGAAAGAAAAATTTGTTATTTGTGAAAGTTTATTTATTGAAGTTTTGAGGAATTTTAGTTATTTGAAAAGAAAAGAAAGAAAAGAAAAGAAGAAATAATTTTTTAAGAGAATTTAAAAGAAAAGAAGTAATTTGTTTGAAGAATTTTGAAAGAGAGATTTAGAGGTTGAAGTGAAGTTCAAGAAAATGGTCGTGTTGTGTTCGTGAAAAATTTTGATAGTTTGAAGAAAAAGAATTTTTAAGGAAAGAATGTATATAGAAAATTGAAATAGAAAAGGAAAAGAAAATTTTAAAGAAATTTTAAAAGGTTTTTATGAAAATTTTATTTGTTTTGTTTTAAATTTTATTTTTAATAATTTTACTTTATTTTATTTTAATTTAATTTTAATTTTATTTTGTTTTGTTTTATTTTATTTTATTTTATTTTATTTTATTTTATTTTATTTTATTTTATTTTATTTTATTTTATTTTATTTTATTTTATTTTATTTTATTTTATTTTATTTTATTTTAATTTTATTTTATTTTATTTTATTTTATTTTATTTTATTTTTTTTTTTATTTTATTTTATTTTATTTTATTTTATTTTATTTTAATTTTATTTTATTTTATTTTATTTTATTTTATTTTATTTTATTTTATTTTATTTTATTTTATTTTATTTTATTTTATTTTTATTTTTATTTTTATTTTTATTTTTATTTTTTTAATGTAGTTTCATTTTAATTTAATTTAATTTATTTTAAAGAAGGTTGAAAAAATTTTGGAAAAGAAAAAAGAAGAAAGAAGAAAAAGAAAACAAGATAAGGAATTTTTTAGAAGTAAAGATGTTTTAGATTTTAGAGAGAAGAAAGAAAAAGAGGAAAAAAAAGAAAAAAAAAGAGTTTTAAGGTTTTGGTTTTAAAGGGTATTTAAGATGAAAAGATTTTAGGAGTTCAGGGGTGTTAGAAACATTGATGGCTGGTTCCCAGGATGTTTTATCTGAATCATCGAGGAAGCCTTCCCATTCCACGAGGTATTAAAGTTTCCCCTTGCGCATTCTTGAATCAAGGATAGGGCTTACTTCCCACTCTAGATGGTCTTCTACTTCGACCGGTTCCAGAGGAGGTTGGTTCTTGCCCGGGTATGTTTCTCGAGCTAGTTCCAGGAGAGATACGTGGAAAACAGGGTGAATAGCATGCCATTTAGGAGGTAGCTTGAGTCAAAATGCAGTTTTAGATACTTCAGAGTCAATTTCGAATGGTCCCAGGCGCTTTTCTGCTAGTTTCTTTGATGGTCGAGTCGTTTGAATGTTTTGTGCATCAAGCCATACTTTGTCGCCTGCTTCAAAAGAAGGAGCAGATTGTCAATGTTTGTCTGCCTGTTCCTTGTACCTTCGAATCGCTAATTCCAAATTTGATTTAAGTTCCTCTTGGAGTCGTGATATGGTTCGAAGTTAATGTTCAGCAGGATGACTAGTTCCTACATGGATTGAGTTGAATCGAGGATGTCTTCCATAAACAGTTTCGAAAGGAGATTGTTGTGTCAAAGAATGAGTCAAGTTATTATAAGCAAATTCGGCCAATGGTAACCATGTGGTCCAATCCTCTTGTTGGTAACTGACATACATTTGAAGGTATTGTTAGAGGATTTGGTTGACCCTTTCTGTTTGCGCATTGGTTTCAGGATGATAGTCCGTGGAGAGATTCCTCGTGATATTGAGTTGTTGACACAGTTGAGTCCAGAATGTGGATACAAACAATGAGCCTCTATCTGAAATAATATCATTAGGTAAGCCATGTTTGGAAAATACATGTTCTAGAAACAATCTTGACAAATCTTCTGCTGTAGCAGTAGTAGTGGTTTTAATAAAAATAGACATCTTTGAAAATCTATCTACTATTACTAATATAGCATCAAAATTATTAGAAAGAGGAAGTTGAGAAATAAAATCCATCAATAAAGATTCCCAAGGTTTAGAGGGAATAGGAAGCGGTTGAAGCAACCCATGCTTCTGGTGACAGGGAGCCTTATTCCTATTACATTCGTAACAAGCTTTTATATAGGCCTTGATTTCTCTGGTCATTCCTGGCCAGAAGAAATTCCTTGCTGTTAACTGGTAGGTTTTATCAACCCCAAAATGACCAGCTAATGGAGAATCATGTTGACTATTGAAAATCCATAATTTTATTTCATTGTTGTTGGGTATGACTACTCTACCTTCAAAAACTAATAGACCTGATTCAATCCTAAATCTTTTGGCCCCTTGCTTCAAGAGTACTTTGTCTTTTAACCCTAAACAATAGTTGTCCTTTGACTGAGCTTTGAGGATGTTGGATAATGGATTTTGAAACGATTGAATTTTCATCAAATTAAGTTGATGAGTCATTAACATTGATTCGTTGAAAATTGATTTCACATTTGCTGGGTTCTTGTCAGCAAATGCGTCCCCCCGCTGTGGGTAGATGTTGTACCAATGTGACAAGATATCTGGGACAATGCAGTTCTTACCTGGGCAATAGGAAATAGAAAAAGGAAATTCAGACAGAAATTCAGCCCACCTGGCTTGACGCCTGGTTAACACTTTGGAAGACATAAAGTATTTCAAAGCATTGAAGTCTGTTAGAATTTAAAAAGTACTATCTAGGCTGAGAAGAAAAGAGCACCATTTTTTAAGACAATGAATAATAGCCAAAAGCTCTTTTTCATGAATTTCATAATTTAATTCTTCTGCAATGAGTTTACGTGACTCAAAAGCAACAGGATGAAACAATTTTGTTTCAGGATTTAATTGAGAAATGATCCCTGCGATAGCATAATCGCTCGCATCTGTCTCCACTATTGTTGAAGCAGAAGGATCAAAGTGTCAAAGAATTGGAGCTGTGGTAAATGCAGTCTTCAATGCTTCGAATTCCTTTTGTGCTGTAGAAGTAAAAACAAAAGGAATATCTTGTCTAAGAAGAGAAGTAAGATTGGAAATAGTTTTAGAGTAATCTTTAATAAATCTTCTATAGAAATTTGCAAAACCCAAGAATCCTTGGAGGGATTTAACGGTTTTGGGCTCAGGCCATTCCAGGACTTTTTGGACCTTTTTGTTGTCCATGACTAAACCTTCAGTGGATAACGTAAAACCCAAAAAATTGATTGATTTCAGGTGGAATTCGCATTTATTGTGCTTGGCATAGAGACTGTGATCTCGAAGTCGATTTAGAACCTGTTGAACATGATGAATATGTTCATCCAGTGTCTTCGAGAAAATTAAAATATCATCTAAATAGACGACAACATCTTGAAAGATGTCATTGACAAAGGTTTGAAAAGTTGATGGTGTGTTACACAATTCAAAAGGCATAACTAAATATTCAAAACTACCAAATCTAGTGCGCATTTCAGTCAGTGGTTCATGACCTTCCGCAATGGGAATAAGATTGTAAGCACCTCTAAGATCAAATTTAGAAAAGAAATTAGCACCATTGAAAAGGGTAAGAAGCAATGACATAGGAGGAACTGGATATGCATTCTTCTTAGTGACTGTGTTGAGCTTTCTATAGTCAACACACAACCTAAGACTACTGTCCTTTTTATTTACAAAAAGAACAGGGGAGCCGGTTGGAGATTTACTGGCTCTGATGAAACCTTTGGCTACATTCTCTGCAATGTAGTCTTGAAGAACTTGAGATTCGTCCTTTGACAAAGAATATACAGGACCTGCCGGAGGTACTGGACCTATTAACTCTATTTGATGGTCATAGGGTCAATGAGGTGGTAGCTTATTGGCCTTGCAGATTGAGAAAAAATCGAGGAAATCATGATAAATTTCTGGTAGAGTTGATTTAATGGCTTCAACGTTTATTTGGTCATCCTCATCATCTTCGAGAGAATTTGTCAAGGGAAGACCAGAATTGAGAGAGCATAATTCGATTACTTTGAGGCAATTCAAATCCTCTTTGAGTGAAGTCACCGAGCTAGAAGGGTTAGCCAATTGCTCATTTAGAGAAAGATCAGATGCTTGCAAGTCATCTGGGAGAGATTTGTCCACTAGCAGGACGTTTTCAGGCGGGTTGTTTAACTCCCTATTGACCTGCATTGAAGAATTAGAAATATACTTAGTGCGTGGGGTGATCAATCCCCTTGACCAATTAATTTCAGGATTCCAATGCGTTAAAAAGTCATGGCCAAGGATGGTATTGTCCGTTCTTGGGGTGTCCAAGACTGATAATTCCCACTCAAAGGGGGGAAAGTTCGGAAAGTTGAAAACCCATAAAACTTTCTTACTTACCCAATATTTGGGTTCCTCTGATTTGACCAAGTAGATTGGAGTTTGATCAATATCTGTAAATGTCAGTTGTAACTTCTCAGAAAAAGATAAACTGACAAAAGAAATTGAAGATCCAGAGTCTATAAGACAACTGAAGGGGATATCCTCCTTAAAAAGAATGAATCTCAACGATTTCAGGCAGCTCCAGTCCTTAAGACATAGAGGTTCTGTGAACTGTGAGAGATAAGATAGTTTTCTTTGCACACAAGTAAACTATCTACTAGTTTTTTGACTTCGAACTAGTACCTTCTTGTTCCTTCAATTTTTCACAATCTTCCAGCTTGTGCTTACCCCCACAATACATACATAACCCATTATCTGCTTGTCTCTTCCTCTCAGCTTCTTTAAGTTCCCCTTTAGGATCCAGTACTTTACTGATATTGCCTAGGGTCAAGCTTTTCGGTCGAGGTTTGTACTTTCCCTTATTGGGTTTGGATTGAGTTGTCCATGGGTGTGAAGAAGGTCCTGATTTAAAATTTAGGCCTTGAGATTTGTTGGCGTATCAACAATGTTGAAGTCGTCCTTGGTAAACGCCGTCGAGTTTGAGGGTTCGATCCATTAAATTTGTTAAAGTAGTCATCTTTTGACCGTGAAGATTTAATTGATCCAGAATCCTCGAAGGAAGTCCTTTTTTGAAATAATACTTAAGGGCAGCATCATTCCAACCTACTCAAGTTTGAAGTGCTCTGAAGTTTGAAATATATTCAGAGGCTTTACCATTATCACTCATGCAAAGAAAATAAAGTTCAATTTCTGCGTTGTCAGTTTCATTAGGGTCACCAAACAACGTGAAGAGTTGGTCTTTGAACTTTTCTCAGTTATTAATAAGTAAGTGGGTTTCTTTCAAAGAGAGCATGAGAAGATAAGGCTCAAACCATCTTGCTGCTTTCCCGGCTAGGAATGAAGAAGCGTAAACAACCTTCGATCGGTCGTTATTGAAGGTTCGAGGGTCATTATGGAATGGAAGTTTGCAGGTTTGCATGAAGGGCCGCAATCTGTCTGGATGTTCTCCATAGAATTTATCAGAAGATTTCATGGAAGGAGTTTTGAATTTAGATCCCTCCGAAGACGTTGTATTGGAATTGGTCTTCATGAAAAGTTTCATGAAGTCCTCCAGCAAATTAGATGGTCCAGGTTCCAAAGGTTGACCAAAAAGGTGAGTAGCAGGGGTGGATGGTGCCTCATGCATTGTATCTTCTCCTTCTTCATCATCACTAGAATCATCAAAATCCTGTGGGATGTCTTCTACAGATTAGACTGAATGTTGTCATTCCATTAGGTCGAGTGGTTCCAAGGAGTGAGTGGGAAACAGGCTGTTTGGCTGTTGGCCTGCCTCTGGCGCAAGCTCTAGTAGTAGCGTCCGTAGGAGGAGTGCGTTGAACAAGTGCCATTTTAAGAATTTAGAAAACACCTGAAAAGGGACGTAGTAGTACAAAGAATGAGAACTATGGAGAATTAAATTATACTGTCACTGGACGACCTATGCACATGGTCAAGGGTGTTCCTTGAAGTGAGATGGAGGGAGGAGTTTAGAAACTTCTTCGATGCACAGAGGAAATGTTCAAGGAAGTGATTTGAAGATGACTTGAAGGAAGAGCTACTGCTTCAAGATATGTTTGAGAAGAATTCTAATATAATTTAAAGGTAATGTTAAAATTCTTAAAATCTCAAAGGGTTGGAAACTCAATAATCAAAGATTTAGGATTTAAAAATAATTTTTGAGAAAATAAGGAAAGATACAATAATAATGATTTAACCTAAAGCTTTTACCACTATCAACTATATATACGTTTTATAATTTAATTCTAAATAATGTCGAACCAAAATCCCAACCCCTTTTATATCCTTTACTCCTCCTCGCATTGACCTCATACCCATCCACTAATCCGCACACCACAGACCACCAAAATTACACCTGTTTCACCTGGACCCTCCTTACTAACACCCGTTAACCCTTTAATCCTTCACTAACCATCCTGTCCATGCTCACTACCCCTTTTTAATATCCCACAGATATTTAATAAACCTTTTAGTGCACCATTACATTGACTATTGCGCTGTTCGTCTCTTATTGAGGAAAAGACTGAGACACACTATTGAGAGATTGACTAATTTAGATTTAGAGTTTAGACTAGCATGGTTGAATAGTGAGTACACAAAGGAAAGTCGCCGTTGCTATGTAGAATTGCTTTCTGCACTTCGAGTATGGATTTAGACTTCTATTATTTTATTGATATAATGAGCTACTTTTGCCTTGAGTGTCACGTGGCTCGTGTCATTCACACAGGAAAAATGTAGGCAGTATGTGGCCAGTACACAGAAGCCATTTCTGGCATAAAAAACACCAAAATTGAAAAGTATTATTTTTATACATTTGAGTAGCCAAATAAATAATCCTAATTAAAAAAAATTGATATTTCAAAGTGCATTTTTAATATTATTAAATTTATAGTGCATATAATCAACTTTTAAGTGATTTAAAGCGCATTTATTGATTTTTACATAAAACAATGAAAACAACAGCTTTAAGTCTACTTAAAATTTATGTAGTCTTTTACTTAAGGCTCTTAAGACTTCCCTAACATATTTTAACTTAATATTAAGTACATAAGACTTATAAAAGGTGGATATATGCGTGTATATAAGGTGTTATAATGGCATATATTGTATTTTATCATAATTTTTACTTATGTATACAACTTGTGTACTTTAATTTATTGTTCCCATGTATAGTCCATGTGTTTAAAATAACTTATAAGTACTTTTTAGTCAGTCCTGGGGATATCCAGGCTGACATAAATTATATTCCATAAACTATGGTCAAATTTTTATGTATTTACTGATTATAAAACAATATTTAATTAATATAATAGGGGGTATCAAAAATTAGAAATCTTACATTTTAAAAAACCTCTTTTTTCCCACCACATCAACCATGATCATTTTTTAAAATATTCAAGATTGTGCCCCAAAAACATCTTTTTACTGAAAATTTAGGGCAAGTTTTTGGCTTTCTCTTTTGTGTTGTGAAATACCTTTTAAATAATTACAAATTTCTAACTTTGATACTCCCTAATATTATATTATACTTATAAAGTAAAATAATAATTTATAAAATGAAATTAATTAACTTTTTAGTAATACATAATAATTAATACCTTTAAAATATTATAATACATAAATTTTGGGTACTTTTTTGATTCATAATTGTGTCATAGAAACTATTCAATGAATTTAAATAATTAGATTCCATATTTTGCTTTAAATTAATTATTTTCTGATTTAAAATAGTTTATTTTTACATTCCACGTCAAACTAATGATTAACTAAGAAGTATAGTACATATTTTGATTTAAATTAGTTTTTTTTAAGTATCTAACACTAATTAATGGTTAATAATCAGGGGTGAAATAGTTTGGTGAAATATGGGCTTTTACTTATGTGTTATTCACCCCTTAAATATTATCAATTGTAGCTACATGTTATGGTGTGTCTTATTGTGGAGCTTCAGAAGGCCTCTTTGCCTATCAAAGGGCCTTGGGGAAAACCCCTGTAGTCTCATCATTTATACTCTAACATTTATTTAATTTTGTCTAGTATTTATATTTTTTATTATAATAGGTGGCACTTTCTTACACCCTTAATTACTAAGTAAAATTTAATTATATTTACTAAGGTTGTTATAAGAATTCATAGTAAACATTAGTTAGAAAATTTATAAGCAAAGAAATAAAATATTACTTACTAGTTCACTCTTTAGAAGCCCTCTTTACATCTTCCTTTATCATTCTTTATCCTTTTTATTACCTCCTTCCTCCCTCCTATTCCTCTTCCCTAAACTAAGGCAATTTCAACTACCTAGTCAGATTATTAGCATTTAAGGATGAAAATAAACAAATTTCAAGGTTAAATCACTGGATAATGTAGGTTTGAATTTATATTTCTCAACACCAGATTATTTTTTTTTACTTTTTTTTTAGGGGGAGCAGGGGCTTGTTCAACTGTTTGTTGATCTTTCAAGGACAAAGTAGAGTGGTCATGTTTTCATATGCTTTTAGCTAAAAAGTTGAAATCTATGACAAAGAATGTTTTCTACAAAAAAGTACTCAATAGTAATAATAGGGGGTGTCAAACATTACCATATACACCATTCAAGCAAGCCTCAAAAAGGGTACAAAGTAAGTCATTTTAATTCAAATTTTGTACCCCATTAACTGGTATACTTCAACAGTGTGCTTTTCCCTACACACACCATCTGTTGGTTACATCCAAACCCCTCAATTAATTCTTCCCCTTAACTTGATTAGTCAGCATTAGATACACACATGCCCATACCTTAAAACGTTTCTTCACCTCATCCTTATGAGATTATTTATAAACACACATTACATGATGTATCAAGTCTTAAGGCACCCTAACATTATAGTCTAACACTTAATTTATCCCACCCTTGATTACTCTTGCTCTTATTTTTTCCTCCAAACACTAACATTACTCCTTCACTTTGTCAACAGCTTCAAACAACTACTGATGCTCTAGCCCTTGATCTTTTGGTTGAGTCTTCTCCATATTCTGATGCTGAGTTTGATTTTTTTTTATATGAGTCACCTTTTAGAAAACAACTACCTTACTTTCCAAACCCCATCCATTTTCCATCAACCACAATATACACTTCAAAAACTTTCTGAAATACCTGAACCCAGTTTTCAGAAAATTTTCCAAACTACTTATCATGGTTTTAAATACCTACATGATTTGATTCATGATCCTTATATTTACCACAACACTTCTCATTGACCACAGAAGGGCCCTGCAATAAAAAATCTCTGTGGCACTTTTCCAATTTGGTTCAAATGGGAACAGTGCTGCCATAACTTGTCTCAAGAACCTCTTTAGTATAAGTCATGTAACAATAGATCTATACACCAAGAGAGCCATAAAATCCATCCATTCACTTCAATAAAAATTCCTCGCATGGACCACTAAGGATATTAGACTTTAAAACTCACAGGTCATGAAAAATGAAGGATTCGCTGGATGTATTGGTTTTGTTGATGGCACAACCATCCCTTTGAGCCAAAAGCCTGCAAAGGATGGAAATAATTATTTTGATTGGAAAATAAGCTCAGTACTTATCTATATCTTATATATTCTTACATATAATACTAATCATCTCCTACTTTTTCCTTTTTCAGGTATTCTATTTCTCTCCAATTGGTTTGCAATATAAATTAGAAGTTTGTTGTGTTTCATGCTGGATTTCCTGGTGCTTTCCATGACTCTTCAGTTCTGCAAAAAATGATGATTTCTTAAAACTCTGGGAATCACTTTGATTAAAATCAATATATTCTTGCCAAATCTGTTTACACCAGTGGTACATATGTGATCCCAGTATTTTGTGGAGCTGGTGATGAAAATAGTGAAAAATCACAATTTTTTATTTTAAAATAATACCTTAAACTCACTTGGAACATTTATCTTTATCCTTTTTCTTTGACTATGTTCTTCTGTTGAATCTTCATCATCATCAATAGCCATTTTTATAGTATGAGTAGTTTTATATAATGGCCTAGAATAATTCATACATATCAATTCAAAAGATATCAATGATAGATAATACTGAAATTTATCTTACAGAATCTTTCTTTCTGCCTCATTAGACCAGTACTTAGCAGAGGTAAATTGGCTTTGAGTATCTGGATTGAGTTTAAGGAAATCACACTGTAAATCAGGCCATTGACAACATTCACAAGTTGAAGTGAATCTCTTTACTCTGGTGTTTTTAACACAAAAGTAATTGGATCTTTCACAATGAGTGAAAGGAATGCAGTATCCCCTTGTAAGCCTATAGTCTTTTGTACTATGCTCTTTTGAAGTAGATGATGATGATGGTAGAGATGTCATATTGAGAAGCTATAAAGGACTAGGTAAGATTTTTTAATTTTTCTAGAAAGGACAAGATGAAATCTTTGAATTTTTCTAGAAAGCTAATATGATTTTTTGGGGGAAGGAGCTACCTTTTATATATTCCACACTCATATTTCTTTTAATCTTTTTACTTTGAAATTTTTTTGTTTTCTTGTACCATCTTGAGGATTAAGACCTACTTAGTTGGATGTTTTTTTGGATTATACACTTTCTGCTTATCATGCCATTAAATGCATGTTTCATGCAATTTTAATCTTCAAAGGGAACTTTCTTTTCTTTTAAGTGTATACAGCATGGTTCATAAATCTTGGTGGTTTTTTTAATTTAATTTTTGACCATTGTGACACACCAAAACTTAAGCTGCAGCAAAACTAGGTACATAGAGCCTAATTAAGCTCAGAAAATTTTACCACCATCCTGTACCTACCCACCTAACTGAACCCCACCAGTTGCGGTACAGCACCCCATCTACACCAATCAAATTCTGCTTACTCTCTCTGCCTGTTGACTCACTCTGGATAGCAGGTAAGCCTTTTCTTTTTAATCTCTTTCTTTTCTCTCTTTTTTTTTTTTTTTGCTGAATCTCTTTTTTCAACTTGTGGATGAAATTTTCCAGTGAGTTCCATTATTTCTCTCTCTAATTTCTCTGAAACACCAATTTTTATTTTTCCTCTTTTTGTAGAATCACTTGAATATTTTCTAAAAAACGGTTTATTTAAAATATGATACATATTTCAAAGTCAAGGTAGTGATGGATGCACTTTAATAAAAATACCTCAACAACATTAATGAAAAGCATTGTTGTGCTATACATGAAAACTCTCTTTGGCACTGGGTGAAGTTATAAAAAACAACTAAAGCTATTGTGACAGATCCTGCTATGTATCTGAAAAGTGGCCGCCCCTATTAACTTAATGATGATCAATGCAAATTCTTACTTGAAATGATTCATGAGGATCCAACATCTTATCTCATTGAACTTCAAGCTGGATTACTTTTGCAACATTAAGTTCAGATCTCTCACCCAACTATTTCAAGAGAACTAGTACACCATTTTTACATGAGCAGGAAAAAGACTCATAATGTTCATCCAGAACAGGACCCAACTCAATGGGAAAGATACATTTCAATAATTGGTTTGATTGATCCTAGCTTCTTGGTTTTCACAGGTGCTTATTTTATTTGAACTACTTTCTCATTTTTTTTTGGTATTATAAATTAACAAGGAATTAAATGTAGATTAATGTGGAATAGCCCTTGATCTAGCAAATAGTAAGAAAATCTGGGCACACAAAGGCAAATGTACTAAAAACATTTTTTAAAAACAGCCAAAGGTTTGTTACAATAAAATACCTGGTTTATCACTTTTGGGGCTGGTTTCAAGTGTAGTACATAAGGTGACAGTAACAGGCTTTCACTTTGAATTCTTTCTTGAGAAGATTTTGGTGAGTTATTTTTTATTTGTGTTCCCATGAATGCAAACATCATAATTTAAACTACTATTAGCTTCCATTCATGAAACCTTTTCCAGGTCCAAACAGCATCTTGGTAATGGACAATGCTGCTTTCCATCATGGGGGCACAATCCCAGAAATTGTTGAAGCTTTGCGTTGAAAACTTTTATACTTACCTGCTTATTTGCCTGACCTACACCCCATTGAGAAAAGGTTCAGTGTACTCAAAATTCACCTAAGGCATTTTGAAAAAATGAGTGGTGGACCTGATGATTACAAAATAATAGAGGGATTTGTTAGGGTTTTTTTTTACAAAATACTTAATGAAATAGCTTTTTAAAGCTTCTGGATATTTAGCTTAATTGTATTGAGTGTTGTTTTTTTTTTACTAAATTAAAGTTTGATAACATAAAGAAGCTCAACATTGAAATAAAAAAATAAAAAAATTAAGCACATCAGTGTGATTTTTCAAAATCATCTGCTTCTCTGTGACATACAAAGTTCAATTAAAGTACAATAGCATTCATTTATTTTTAATGTTCATTCATCACAAGCATACAAATGTCTAGTTTACAAAAATGAACTTGATTCTATTTTCATTTTTTATCTTTTATTTTAATTTAGGTCTGTTTATTTTAATAAAACATCAAGTAACAAAAAACTATTTTCTTTTTTTTTTTTTTTTTTTTTTTTTTGGAAAAGATGTTTAGCATATGTTTTACAACATCAGACACATGCAGATGCAAATGGGTCTGGAATTCCTGCTCTTGCAAATTCTTGTACTGAGTAGTCCTAAAAAAATGATCAGTGAGTCAAGCCCAACTCTTCAATTTCACTTCTCAAATCTTGAGTATTCTGATCTATTTTGGTGTATTTAAAGAAATTTCCCATTGATAATTTGAAATCACTCAGGTTGCCTTCAGAGGATAGTGGGGATGAGCTTATTGGAAGAAAGGATGATTTGTTTCTAGCTTGAGCCAAGCTTTTCACAGAGTTTCCCAGAACAGAAGCTAAAGCTGTTAAAGCACTTAAAGTTGTAGCCTGTGGAGCATCATCAGAATCTGAGGGGACTTGTTTGGGTGTTGCAAATTTAAACTGAGGTGTGTTTGGAGGAAATAAGTGAGTCACTTCCTCTGGGTTTTCTAGCTTTATTATTCAAAAACAAAACAAAAAATCAATCAATCTTAAATTTTTTTTTAAAAAAATATGACTTATCATTGCTCTTTCCCACATATGAGCTAGAGTGGGAGTTAAAATAAAGTATTCATGTGGATTTCTTGGATTCATGCAACAATGAGCTTCATGATGTGGAGACAGATCTTCACGAGGTGGGTGAGACTCCATAATCAACTGAACCAGATCAAGATGCTCTTCTGTCAGTAAAGTACCTTCTCCTAAGTCCAGATTTTGAGATGATTATGCTGCTGTGTTGCTTTAAATGGAAGGATTGAGGAGCTGTGAGACTGGATCTTGCTAAAAAAAATTATGAGTAAATCAAGTTTGAAAAATAAATAAATAAAAATGAAAGCCTACCTGAGCAGCATACTTGGGATCTTTGTGCTCTACTCAGCTTATAACCTTAGAGTGCTCAGGTGCCATTTCTGCTAGATCCAAAAAAATTTGAAACTCTTCTTCAGAATCCAACTCAAGATTGACTTTTCCTCTATGTCCTCTTCCCCAAGGAACAGTTGCATACCAGTCAATGTTGCCTGATTCCACCTTCTGCTGAATGTAATGACCCCACACATTTTTTTTTTTTTTGAACTTGTATATTGTTGTAATTGTTATTGCTTTGAAGTGCTTAAAGTCATTGTTTATAAGATTCCACTCAAAAAAAAAAAAAAAAAAATTCCAGGCTCAAATTTGATTTTTTTTTTTTTTTTTTTTTTTTTCAAACTTGGGGACATCAATGCTTATCAATTTTTTTTTTTTTTTTTTTTTTTTTTTTAGCTTGACTTGGGGGTTTATTCTTTGGAACATAGAAAAAATACTCTAGATAAATTTTGATTGGTAGATATTCATCAGGTTCAGAGTTGATTGGAGGATCACAAGGGAGATGGATGATAGAGCTGTCCCTTGAAGATTGGGTGAGTGAATCATAGTTGTTTCCCATATTTTATTCATTGATATGTGATGATAGATCAGGCAGATGAAGAGAGTTATAGAAATTAACATTATTTGAATCCCATATTATGTTGCTTTCAAAAAAAAAAAAAAGATTAAGTTAGCTAGTGTCAAAAATTTCATAGAAATTCAAACGTTTACCATTGAAAAAAAAAAAGTGAAACAGATGAGAAGCTATAAAAGAAATAAAATAAAGATCATATGATTTTATAAAAAGAAGAAAAATAAAAAAGATTGGTGTTTCAGAGAAATTAGAGAGAGAAATAAAGGAACTCACTCAAAAAATTTTATCCACAAGTTGAAAAAAAAAAAGAGATTCAGCCAAAAAAAAAAAAAAAAAAAAAAAAAAAAAAAAAAAAAAAAAAAAAAAAAGGAAGAGACACTACGCAATATAGGGGGTGGACTTGCTAGCAAGTCCCCAACCTGAACTCAGACTGAACTCAGATGGAACTCAGACTGAACTCATACTGAACTCATACTGAACTCTACTTGAAGACCCACAAAAACTGTTATGCTGAGTGGTGTTCATCCCTGATTGTATGGTTCCTTTGTCAATAGCTCAATGTGTGTTCAATCTGTGGTGAATTTGAGTCCAAGGTTGCGGACTTGCTAACAAGTCCGCCCCCCGTATTGCACGGTGAGATTAAAAAGAAAAGGCTTACCTGCTATCCAGAGTGAGTCAACAAGCAGAGAGAGTAAGCAGAAATTGATTGGTGTAGATGGGGTGCTGTACTGAAACTGGTGGGGTTCAGTTAGGTGGGTAGTTACAGGATGGTGGTAAAATTGTCTGAGCTTAATTAGGCTCTATGTACCTAGTTTTTCTGCAGCTGAAGTTTTGGTGCATCACAATGGTCAAAAACAAATTCAAAAAACCACCAAGCTTTATGAAATGTGCTATATATGTTTAAAAAAAAATTCCAACCAAATCACACAGAGAAAAAAAAATGGCAATACCCTCCCCTGCAATTTTACTCTAGGGGGAGGGGGGGGGGTCAGGATTGCCAAATTTTCATTTTAAATCTCATAATTGAAGAAATAAATTGTTCAAAAAAGATAATCAACCAAGTAAAAGTAATGATATTCAGAATACTACCAGCCAATGAGTTCAGATGTGACCAAAGCCAAAGAATACATTGACATGGAATTGTATTGTGAACTAATTCAATCAATTAATTGTTTGAATGACTACCTTTATACAGCAGCAAGGCCCAATGGCCCATTACTTAAAGTTGATGATAATCTTTAATGAATGATTAATTATAAATTTAAGAAATAAAAATGAATCTTTGGAAATCCTTTATTTACCATACTTAGCCTCTCTCCCTGTAGCTTTACTTTTCATTGAACCTTCTTGCCTCACTTTACTTATCCTCTTTATCAAATTTTGGTTGATCTGAAATGAGCAATCAAAATGAGTAAACTTTTCAAAAGACTCTAACTCAGGAGGAGCTTGAGTAGTTTGATGGTTGTCTCATGAAGAGTTCCAAATTGCTTCCGCCAGACCATTCCCTAATCCAAAGTCAATAATATCTTTGTGATAGGGAAAATATAATCCATGACCTTTGAGTTGAGCAGGTGAAGAAATTGGTAGTCCAGTAATAGGATCAATATAAGTGAAAATCCCAAATGTAAGAACATTAGAATTGTTTTTGTCCATATGAATCTTGTTGTGAAAGCCTCCATATGTAATAATAATGTTAGTTGAAAAGATATCATTATCTTCTCAATCAACCCATTCTATATCTGTCCAATCCAATAAAAATATATATATATATATAATGTTAGTAAAAATGCTTGGACATGTGCTGGGCTAGCTACCAGCACATGTTTGAGGCAGAAAAAAAAAAAAAAAAAAAAAAAAAAAAAAAACTTACCTGAAAATGCTCAGAAACAGTCTAGAATCATTCTGGGACTATTATTTCCAAAGTGATTTGGCAAAAAAAAAAAAAAAAAAAAAAAATTAAATTAAATTAAATTTAAATTTAAAAAAAATTTAAAAAAAATTTTAAAAAAAATTAATTTTTTTTTTTTTTTTTTAAAAATTAAAAAAAATAAGAGAGAAAACAGTTAGTAAAAAGGAAAAGCAGGATCAGGTACCACTCACCACCTTAGCTAAGTGTTGAAAAAGGGCTTGAAGAGAAAAGGGAGGAACATGTATGTAAAGCTGTGAAGAAAAAGTAAAAAGAAAGAAGAAAAAAAAAAAAAAAAAACATACCTTGATGAAAGAAGGGCAGAAAAAGATGTAAACAGGAAGAGAGTTGGGGGGGAATCTGGAAGGAGAATTGCATGATGATTAGGATATGTGTTATGAAATGCATTCAGAAATGTGTTTTGAAATGTGTTCTGAAATGGATAATGGATGAATATATAAATTTGAGCAGGAGTCCAGGATAATGTGGGGTTGGGGGCAAATGGGTCAGATGTACAGTGGATTGCAGGAATGTGTGTATTGGTGGGCTGAATTGTGGTTGGGGTTATAATGCGAGAATAGGAAGTTTTTGATGAAGTATTTGACCAAATGTTTGACATGTCTAACCCCAAGTCAGCCATTTATGATGGCATCTTGGAATGGCATTTTGAGACTGAAGTCCGCCCAGGCATATAGGGTAATGTTAGACGCCCCCTAATATATAAACTTGATATATAAGATATAATATGATAAGCCAGGTGGAACCACCAGTAATACTGATATTCTAATTCCACATTGAATCCCATGCAGAGTACAGGTCACATATACTTGTAATATAATATATAAACACCTTAATTTGGATTAATCATGCTTGAAAGAGTAAGACTTTTCTATGTAAACTCTTAGTTATCTTGTAAAATGTCTCCAGGGGATCATCATCTTCATGATCACTTATACTATCACTGTACATGCTCTTTCCTCTCCATTCCTTGTTACACATGAAATGGCAACCATCAATATCAACGTTTAGTCACACCAAGCAACTCTTGCCTTTTAGTCTATCTGTCTGTCAATTTGCACGAAAGAAAAAGTCTGCTTGATTTGAATTTTTGAGGTGATCACATAACATACTTATTAAATCTCAAATCAAGTGATAGTCATTTTGTGCTGAGATATCGAATGAAAGAATACTATAAGGAATCTAACTTTTTTTTTTTTTGTTCCTGGTGATGAAAAATTATTAAAAAGAAGAAAAATATACATATATAAACAACATAGCAATTAAAGCGACGCTACATGACACGAACGCTATAAGATAATATATATATTTTTTTTCTTTTTTTCTTTTCTTTTGGGAAAAGTAGTGCGTAACCGTGTGATATGACAGCAGTGGATAATGAAGAGACGAAGAGTAAATTTATTCGACAATATACAAAACAGTATTTATTGATTCGAGAAGTACTTTTGGGGAAGAGAAGGAGAAAGTGATGTGTCATATCTAAATGTTGACAATCTATTTTGATCCAGTGTATCTAGTCTTCCGCTGGATGGAAAAGAATATCAAAAGGTAGTCAACTATAAAAGCTCAATAACAAATTCTAGTTTTTTTTTTTTTTTAAAGTAAAAAAAAAAAAAATACCATATAATCCCATGGCACATATTTGTAACGTCTCATATGAGCAATTTGACGCCGCATGGTGATTGAGAATAAAACCAAAAAGTAGACAAGTAAAATTGCTGGAAAAAAAAGGAAAACCAAACACATGAGGAAATGAAAACATATTATATCAAATCTAGAAACGAATGAATGGTGAAACAAACTGACGCCAGAAAACAGGAACATCTGTGAATTCAAAACAGGTAGCGATAAGTGAGAGTATGGTAGCACGAGTTGCCGAATGCCTATGATAAGATGAGAAGAAACAAAAAAGTTCTCGCAGACAGAGAACCGACCAATATATAATTAACAACACCATCAGAATCACTTTACAATCGGAAAAATAGATCCACCAAAAAAAAAAAAAAAAAAAAAAAAAAAAAAAAGACAAGAGAGGGAGGAGAAGAAAGGAGAAATGATTGACGCTGACCAAAATTTAAACTCGGGTAACCTCCGAATGAATGGACGAAATTCATCAGACTCTTGAGAGGGTTGGCCTAATATGACGGAAGGACCGCCTTCCTCGACTTCATTCTCAGCGATATCCATTTCTAATGAGGGGTCGAATTTAGGCTGCAAGAAAGAGAGGAAGAGATTGAGGAGATAGATGCCCACTACAGCGAAAGAAGGTAGAGATGAGGCAGACGATACGGAAGCGAGAGGGATGAAGGAGACATACAAGCATAGGTGACGATGTACCATCCTTGAGAGAGAAGGATGCGGAGGATGAAGATGAGGATGAGCGAGAGCGTGGAGAGCCATCGATAGAGGGTGTAGGGGGTGATGCGGTCGAGGTGAGACTGGTATCGCTGGAAGAGAAGGAAGAGAAGGAAGGGATGAGTTACTGAGCTGGACAGGAGGGAAAGAGACGAATTGCCTGTTCGATGAGATGAATCCTGCGAGTGAGTGCGCTGAGGGCGGGTTCGTGGTCCGTGCTTTCGGTCATCGTCGACCAAGTGAGACAGCAGGACTCGCGGCATTCTCACTCCATCTCAAGCCCTTGGTGAGCGTCCAGGGTGCACTTCAACCCTGCGATCGCTCCTCGACAGCCCATTGATTTATTTACTATCTAGCAACATGCTACTAATTGTGAAAAAATGTGAATTGAGTTGTTGAGCAGTTGGCAACGAATAGAAGCCAGCTAAAATACACCAACACAATAACACACACAACTTGCATCTATTCCTCAAAAGCTTGTGGTTGTCTTGCCAGTCACATCCCTTGCCAAAATCATCATCTTAGGTCAACTGACCCCACTTCTTTTTGATCAAAGGATTAGAGTCAAGAAAACCAGAATCTTTAAACTTCTGAGGTTTTTTTTGACCTGCCCAGCTGTGCTCAATTTGTCTAACATCTTGAGACATCAGGATCTTATCTCATGTTTTATTACTGGCTTCCATGTTTAGTTTTTCACAATAGGGGGTATCAATGTTCAGGGATCTGCAATTAGGGATCAGGAATTTTTTTGGCCAGGATCAGACATTATTAAAAGTCACATGACTTATAATTGCTGATGCCATCCTTTTAGTCTTTCCTCACTCTATGATACTAAATTTTGGTGGAAAACACCTAACATTTTCTCTCATCCTTATGTGTCTCTTCACTCTATGATTCTTAATTTTGGTAGCAAACACATAACATTTTTTTCTATCTACACACCCCATCTGATCATTTGGTGGCAAATTCCCACTTCTCACTCATCACCTAAACCTTCTACCAACAATAATGAAGCACCCCTCTACTAGGAAGCAACTTCACACAGCTATGAATGCTATCACTTTTCTTTTAGTTCTTTACTATAAATCTGACTCTGGTTTGAAAGACACTTTAGCTTATATGTCTTATCTTTCCAAAAAGTGTTACATCATCCCAAGGGGGCCAAATCTTTATCATGATCCCAGATATGATCTCCACTCCATTCTCAACATTCCTCAACTAAACTTCACTCAACTATTTCAAACTTCTCCTGATTCTTTTTTCAAACTTTATCAACTCATCTCCAATCATCCTATCTTCCATTATAATTCCCATAACAAACAGCGTAATCCTGCCATCCAACTTGCTGTTGCTCTATGTCGCTTTGGCTCAAATGGAAATGGTGCTGCCGTAAGACGATTGGATAATCTCTTTAACATAGGATATGGTACCGTGATATTATACACCAAGCGCTGTATGATTGCTATCCTTTCCCTCAAGTCTCAAACTCTTGCTTGGCCAACTCCAGAACAGCAACTTGAATCCTCTCAAGTAATGCAAGCTGAAGGTTTCCCTGGCTGTATAGGTTTTGTTGATGGCACAACCATCCCTTTGAGTCAAAAGCCTGCTCATGATGGCAACCATTATTTTGATTGCAAAAAAAGGTTTCTTCAAAATCTACTCCAAGTTCTCATCTTTCACAATCTAACTTTTTATCTTCTTTCTAGATACTCTATTGCCATTCAACTTGTATGCGATGTCAATAAAAAATTTATTGCTTTTCACAGTGGCTGCCCTGGATCATGTCATGACTCTTCCGTCTTCCAAAGAATGAGGATTTCTCAATCCCCTGAATCATACTTTGACGAATGTCAGTACCTCCTTGCAGACTCAGCATATGCAAGTGGAAAGTACATCATACCTGCTTTCCGTGGTGAAACTTCAGAAAATGACCCCAAAACTGCCTTTAATTATCACCTTGCACAATCAAGAGTATGAATTGAAAATGCTATAGGTATTTTAAAGGGACAATTTTCTAGTCTTCAGGAGCTCATAATCCAATTTCAAAAAAAATTGGAAATCAAAACTGCAAATCATTGGATCTTGACTTGCGTAATACTCCACAATATTCTAGCTGATTTAAAGGATGAGTGGAATGATCTTTATGAAGAAGAGGATCCTGAACCAGCGCTGGCTCTCCCCTCCCTTGAATCACTAAACCTTCATTCAACCAAAATAGGCTCTGTCATTATGCCAATCACCCTCCACCATTTTGGCACACAACCCTTTAAATTTTTTGTTTTCATAATCTCCAAATGTACACTTTGCATACTTTATTCACTTGGTTTGGTATTTTTGTTTGTTGCATATTCATTTTTTTTTTTTTTTTGGAATTTATGGTGAATATCTCTTTTTTGGATGGCTCATTGGTTTTCTTTCACCAGCTCAACATGACATCACATATTTTCTAAAATTGCATAATTTTTCACAGTTTCTTTTTTTCATTCATCCCTCATATCCTTTTCCTCTTCTCCTCCAACATCCCTTAAACAATTTGGTTTCATTCATTTTGTCATCTCATCTCTCCAGGTAAGTCATTTTATTCATTTTTTTTGATTTTTTGATTACTAATTATATTTTTTTTTGTTTTTTTCTGTTTATTTTATTTTTTTTATCTAAATTTTTTTTGTAAGTGGTTATTTTGGATTTCAATGGTAAAATTAACCTTTTTTTCCTCTCCCTCTTTACTTTCTTTTTTAGTTCCATCACCCTACTCTTCATCCCTCCTTGGCATGGACATTATCCCCCCTTTTCCCTATTTCACTTTTTTTTGGCTCCATGTCATTAAAACACATACATTGCACATTCTTTATGCATTTCACTTACTCCATATTCAATTTCCCCACAATTCCAACATCAATCTTTCTCACTCTATTTTTCCTACTTTTCAATTTAAGGTAATTTTCATCTCCTTTTTTTCATGCCTATATGATATCTCATTCCTTTTATGAAAATTTCATACTTAAATATATGTATGACTCTTATCTGGATAACAGTGAACTTATTAAACTCCTTTTGTTCTCATCTCCATTACCACTTTTCTAGTTTTTGTAAAATTTTGAAAATCAGACTCAGAAATAGGGTTAGGTTTATTCCAATCTAATGTTCTTTTTACTGAAGATTCTCCTGAAGGCTACCTTTCATTTCCTACAAACAGATTTGAATTTAATTCAGTGGTTGCTGAGATATTGACCATTAAAGTTGAGCCTTTTTTTCCCAATTTAAATTTTTATTTTATTTTTTTATGTAAAAAATTAGGGTTAGGTTTATTTAAATCACATTTCCTTTAGCTGAAGATTCTAATAAAGCCTATATATCATTTCCCACAAACAGGTTTGAATTAGGTTCAGTGGTTGCTGAGATTTTGACCTTTGAAGTTGAGCCTTTTTTTTCCAAATTTCACTTATCTTATTTCATGTTTTTATATTGCATAATTAGAGGATAAGGATTCTGAAACTCTTATCTGATTATTACCTGGGCTTTTATCTCCCTCTTTTTGGAATTTTTATCATCACTGTACAAGTTTTTGTGCAAACTTGAAAAGTAGAGTCAGAATTAGAGTTAGGTTTCATTTGAATCAACTGTCCTTATAGCTGAAGATACTTTAAGGTTAAATAAACAAACTAAATTTTGTGAGTTTTTTTTTTTTTTTTTTTTTCCAATTTATTTTTTTTTTTAGTTTTTGACACAATTTTTTTTTTTTTTTTTTTTCAGAAAAAAAAAAATACAATTTTTTTTTTTTTTTTTTTTTTTTTTTTTTTGATTATCATTTTTTTTTTTTTTTTTTTTTTTTTGAAAATTTTGGAAAACTTTTTGGGCACTTTTGGGACTCTTTTTTTTTTTTTTTTTTTTTTTTTTTTTTTTTTTTTTTTTTTGGCAAGTTTTGAGATGATGTCTTTCAGGTAGTTTGAGGAAGAGCTTTTTAGGTAAGTTTCATCCAATTTTGATTAATTTTTTTTCTGATAGATTGTTTTTTTTTTTTTAATTTTTTTTTTTTTTTAGCAAAAAAATGATTGAGAATAAAGAATCATCTAAAAATAAAGAAATGTCTTCCTCAAACTCATCCCTTTTGTCACTTACCTCAATATCTTCATCTTCTCTTTCTTCACTTTCTTCAATATCATCTCTTTCAAAACCTGGTCACAGTAGAACTTACATAAGAGAAAAACAATTTTGTCCCAAATTTATTGGCAGTTCAACTGGCTTCAGTTACTTCAAAACTAGATTCTTACAAAAAAAAAACTTATCTGAAAAAACTACCTGAAAATATAATTTTTTTTTTTCTAAGCCTATAACTGATAAAAAATTAAAATCAAGTAACAATGAAGATGATAAGACTGGAAATAAATAAAAAATTGCTGTTGTTTCTAATTCTTTCAAACCTCAATTTATTTTTGAGATTCACTCATTTGAAGAAGATACAAATGAAACATTTCAAAATTTATCAGATCTTATATTTACTTTGTATTGAATGGCCTTAGATCATCAACCTTTATCAAACAAAAAAATTATTGGAGGTTTCATGTATGGTATTGGTTGTAGACAAGGATATGACAAAGGTTTTTCACTTGGTAAGCTTGTTTATAGATGAATGAATATAAACAAATTTATTATTCTTTCTAAAGGTATTTATTCTTTAGTACGAGATCTTACTGCCCAAGAAATGAAAGAAGATTTAAAAAAATGGGACTCCTTGTCAACATTCAACCATTTTTTAGCTCATCAATTAAAGAATCTATGTCAATATGCTTTTGAATCTAATCATCAATTGAAAAAATGGTTTAGAATCCCTAATTGGACAGATGCAGAATGGCTAAAACTTGTTGATGATGATGTTTCTGCTTCTAATGTCACGGTAACCTTTGGTGGTTTTTATAAAAAAATTCACATGAATAATAGCAATCTCAACTCCCTCACATTTGGAATATTCTCATACATTAATCCAAAAACCAGTCTTCATATCTCCTCACCCCCCTCATCTACAAAAGGCCATGGTCTATACTTTCCAGACCATTGATGCATTATTGACTTTGGAAAAGGAAATGGAAAATTTGGTATTCAAATCTTCACAATCACCAGATGACTAAAGCACCACCTGGCTTAGAATCCTGTGAAGAATTAAACATTTCAGATGTTCATTTCAAATCAATAGGATTGATAAGGTAAGATAAAAAGGCGAGGTAAAACAAAAAATATTAGGTAGAAAGAAAAAGTATAGGGTGTAATATAGGTTGTCAACTTTTATTTTTACTTCACAAATTAACATTTTACAAGTCATATATGATAATCTACTTACCTAAATTAATGAGGCATCAGCTGTGAGTTGTATCACGGTAATCATGAGGAAATATGTTTTTCTCATGGGGTTCATGTATACATTTTTGTTTGATTTCATTGACTTTGGTCACAGACAATTTCCACTCACATTTTTACTTGAATTGTTAGTACAGTCTAGTATATAAGTATGATATAATAGTGTTATTTTATGGTCCTACTACTTATTAATAAATGATTTAGTGATTAAACCTCAGGGGAAGACTAATAGAATAGTTATACTCAAATTAAACTCACAATACTTGGATTTAAATGCATGCTAGTGGTGGAAAATAGAAGAATAAAATATAGTTATAGCTATTATAAAGATAATATCAATTTATAAGGGCTTTATAATATATTTCTGAATGTTAATAATTGTAGTGTAATGTTTGTTTGAAGTGTAGTAATTGAATGATGATAATAAACCGTCAAAAATCCCTTCTTACTTATACCCAAATCCACTGGAGTGCACAGACCTTCAATCCAGATGATGTCACTGCTATCCCCGGCAATTACAGCACTGTGAGGGCCCATCACCTCCCCATGGCGTCCACTTCAAGCAGTTTCAACACCCAGACCTCCAGTAAGGACCCTCCATCACTATTAATAATAACACAGAGTCATACCATAAATAGAAAACCCAGATAAAAGCGGATACCATAAAGAAACAGGTAAAATAAATGATCAAAAAGAGATTTAATGAAACTAAAAGCATATAAAGGAAACAAATAAAATGTCCAAGCCCCCAATAACATCCCCAAGCATCCACATTAACCCAAAAACATATTTCCAACCCATAAATCCGTGAATAACCATCCAAGGAAGTAATTTTAGTTGTCCAAACTGGGTGTATGCGCCTGATATAAGTGTCTATGCTTCTGTAGGCGTTGTGAGTCCACTGATTTCGTCCATATGACCTAAAATAAGCAGAAAAACAAAGGTAATAGGCTATTAAGGGGCTAAAACCCACTTATATACCTAAATATACATAATATACTGCATATTTCACTGAATATGAGATTTATGTATACATATAAGCTTATGTATGTCAATAATTACTTCATATCACTTAAGATAAGTATATTATGACTCCATTAACACCTTAATAAGTATTATTAGGCCATGGATAAGCTATTTAAACTATTATAAATTATATAATAGAATAATAATTATATATATATATAATAAAATAATATATATTATTATTTTAACCTTATTTTTAAGATATAAGCTTAATCTAGTTAAGGTTATCTTATTTTAAGCATAAGAAATACTCAGTCCTAAGGATATTTAGGCTGACACTCCCTCACCCCAAAAAAAAACAATAAAAAAAAATGTTAAGACATTTTAATTAAACTTAAGGAGTGAAAATATAAAAGAAATAATTTTTATAATACATATACTGAATGAACAGTATTATTTAGATTTAAATTTTTTCAAGAGATTTTTAAGATCAGAGATTTCATTTTCTGGAATCCACTGGTCATATTCACTTGATTTATTTTTAAATCTTAATAGATACTCAACTCCCTTTTCTTTAGTAAGGTGTCTCTTTTTAAGTATCTTTTCAATTTCTGCTTTTTCCACTATTTCTTCAGGTTGCTGTTTATGCCTTCCTGATCTTCTTGGAAAGAGAGCAGTATCATTAGAATGGTATGGTTTTATAAGAGAAATAGGAAATACTGGATGTTTTCTATCATAAGGTGCATATAGAATAACCTCAACAGCATTATTACCAACCATCTTTTTAACTACAAATGGTCCAATGAATGGATCCTTCAATTTAACATTACCATTTAAATTGAAATGTAGCGTTGAAATAAGGACTTCATCACCCTCTTTGAACATTTGTTCTTTATGGGCTTTATCCCATCTTTTCTTTTCATACTCAAAAGCCTTATTTATACATTCTTGAGCATGTTTTCTGCATAGTTCCTGCATCTGAAGAAAAGATTTAGTACCTGGATGAATATCCAATCTAGGTAACTTATTAAGAGTTTTAGCAGGGGTATTAGGTACATAACCCAACCATAACTCAAATGGCTTTTTGCCAGTGACAGAATGTACTGTACTATTGTATGCAAATTCTAACCCTGGGATAAGGGTTACCCAATCATGCGTGAATTTGTCATTGTCTTTAAAATTAAGACCAAAAGCACAGTATCTTCTTATCATATCTTCTAAGGTTTGTATCATTCTTTCTGCTAGCCCATCAGTTTGTGGATGGTGTGCTGTAGAAAGTTTTAATTGACACCCTGAAACATCCATAAGTGACGTCCAGAACTCAGAAGTAAATTTAGGATCTCTGTCAGAAACTATTGCTTTGGGGAAACCTGCTGTATTTAACATTTGTGTCCACCATAAAAAAGCTAACTCCTTTGCAGAAACCTCTTTGTGGGTAGGAATAAATTTACACATCTTTGTAAATCTATCTACAATTACCCAGCAGGAGTTATAACTCTTATGCCCTGTTATTGGCAAACCTGTTACAAAGTCCATGTTAATGATTTCCCATGGAGCTTTTGGTTGCTCAATTTGTTGTAATAAACCAGCTCTTTTTCCTGTTAATCTTTTAGATTTTTGACAAGAATCACATGTTTCAACATATTTCTGAACATCCTCAGACATGTTAATCCACCAAGCTGTGTTTTTTACTCTGGTTAATGTTTTATGGTAGTCAAAATGACCTGCTAATATATCATCATGACATATACTTAACATTAACTCCTTCATTGAAGGGGGAATTACAATTACATTACTTAATTTTTTCCTGTAATATATAAAACCATCCTCAATGGAAAATTTTCCTTTCTCTAATGCCTCTTTATACTTATCTGGTAATGTTTTTATTAAAACATTCATTGAAGCATTAGATGGATCATTTAATATTGTAGTTAATTTACTTAAGTCAGGATCTGAATTATAATTATCAAGAATTGATTGCATAAATTCATCCTCAAGATCTACAATATAAATGCCATAAATGTTAATAATCTCTGATTCAGGAACATAGGCAGGATTATCATCATTATTAGGCAGAGGTACTCTAGATAACAGATCTACATTAGAGTGCAAGGTTCCTGCTCTATGTGTAATAGTCATCCGTCCTCTGTATTCTTGTACAGCTAATTGCCATCTAAACATGTGTCTATTAGGAGTTTTCATGTTTAAGAGTGACTTAACTGCACTACAGTCAGTTATTAACTCAAATTTTTGGTCTTCAAGGTAATAATGTAGCTTTTCAAGAGCCCATACTACTGCCAAACATTCAAGTTGAGTAGCACCATATTTTAATTCACCACTTCTCAGAGTACGTGAAATATAGCAGATTACTACTTCTGACATTTTACCTTCAACAAGTTGTTTTTGATGCAAAGCAGCACCCAGTCCAATAAAACTTGCATCTGTATATAATACAAAAGGTAATTGGAAATCTGGTAATCCCAAGATAGGAGCTGTCATTAAACATTCTTTCAACTTATTAAAAGCTTGTTGTCTTTCATTATTCCAAATGAAAGCTTCTGATTTCTTTATCAGTGTGGTCAGTGGTGCAGCAATTGATTGGTAGTTTTTTATATATTGTCTATAATAACCACACATTCCAAGAAAAGATTGTACATCCTTCACATTTTGGGGAATGCCAATATTCTTTATTGCAGCCACTTTATTTTGGTCTACACATATTTGTAAGCCAGATACAATATGACCAAGCACTTTTAAAGATTCAAACCCAAATTTACATTTTTTCAATGCAAGGGTCATTTTTATTTCATCCATTTTCTGAAATACTTTCCTTAAATGGATTAAGTGTTCATCAAAAGTTTTAGAGAACACTATGATGTCATCAATGTATACCATTAACCATCCCTCAATCATTTCATTATGGAATGTTATATCCATTAACTTTTGAAATACTGATGGAGCATTCTTTGGTCCAAATGGCATTCTGACATACTTATAAATTCCCATGTGTGTTGTTATCAACAAAAAGTTCTGTGAATTCTTTTCAACAGGAATTTGATGGTACCCTTTATTTCCATCTAGGCAACTTATATATTTAGCACCTTTAAGGGTAGCATGTATAGAGGCAATCCTTGGCAAGGGATAAATATCATCTACTGTAAATGTATTTAATGCTCTATAATCACCGCACAGTCTTGCTTTATCTTGTTCATAAGAAATCAGCACTGGTGATATTACACAATATTTTGGTGTAGTTTCAACCTTCTCAAGAATGTTCATCTTTAATAACATCTTAATATTATCCTCTATGTCTTTCCTCTTCATTGGTGAAGCAGGATATGGTTTCTTTTTAAGACTAGCAGGAATATTATCCATGTCACAGGTTAAACTAATTTTCATTTCATGATCTTTTACAAGGCCAAGTTCATTTGTACCATGTGCAAAAGCCATTGGAAAAGCTTTAATTAATTCCAAAATATTATCTTTCTCAGTTTCACTTATCTGAGTGCCAAATGATGCTTTTGAAATTTCTGTTTCCAGAAGTTCCAACTCATTGGATTCTCTTCCTTTAGACGGGGAATTTGTTACTGACTCAATGTGTAAGATTGTGTTAAAAGAATTTATTTTAAATTTCCTTTTACCATTCATGCCAATTGTAAAATTATTATTAGCAGGGTCTAATTTTACACCAAATTTAGTCAGAATATCATTTCCAATGATAAAACAGTTACTACAATTTGTATTATCCATTACTACAAAGTCACAAGTTACCCTTACATAACCATGTTGGTGTTTAAAGAAAACAGCAGCTTTGTATTTACCAATGGGGTGTAGTACTGATCCAAAACCTCTCCAATTTTTATTCTGAAGTGGTTCAAGCTTAAACTTATATTCACTATCAATTTTCTGTAATGTATTAGTGGAAACAACTGAACCAGCAGCTCCTGTGTCTAATACTATATTAACATTTTCACCAGAAATGATAGCTGGAACCGTGATAGGTGTCATTCTAAAGTTATCAGCTTGTATATCCTTAATGATTTCAGCATCCTCAAAATTCATTAAAGATTCATTTGAGTCCATATTTAATATTGGATTTTCAAAGATGGACAAATCATCTTCCAACATACAGACTTCATTTTCATCACTATATGAGATATTGCTGTCATAATCACTTGATTCTTTACTTTTTTCAGTTTCAGTTTCAGATTCACGTTGATTTTCAACAATATTTATGTTTTTCTCACATTTGTGACCTTTTACCCAAGGTTTGTTACACTTATAACAAGTATTTGTTTCATACTTTTTAGGTACTACAGGTGCAGTAGGTTTTTTCTGCTTCTCCTGAAGTGTTTTTGAATTCTGAGATTTTACAGGTTCAACATTTTGTTTATAAGTGGAATACCTTGATTCATACTTATGGTTTAATAATATTTCATTGCAAATATTAATAAAGTCAGAATATTCAGTAACATTTAATGTTCTAGCTACAACAATGTCTCTGACAGATATAGGTAATTTGTATATTATCTTATCTTTCCATAAGTTAAAATCCATATGAGGCTCAATGGCTTTTAATATTTTGTTTAAATTCATTAAAAATACCATAGGTTTGTCACCATTCAACGGATTATACCTAGTCTTCTCATACAGTCTCTGCTGAGTAAGCCTGAATTTAGAACCTCCAAATTGTTTTTCAATAAGTTGTTTCCATTCAGCCCAAGAGTAGTCTCTACCCTCACTTAAGACAGCTTCAAACCATAATAAAGCAACATCCTTAAATAAAGAAATTAATTTTGATGTTATCTCTTCATCTGGTAACTTATATGAGAATTTCAAGTTGTCAATTCTTTGAATAAAATGTTGCCAATCAGAGCTGGCTTCCCCATCATAAGTTGGGTACTGATCTATCTTAGGCCAGTTCTTCTGATTGGATTTTATCTCACTAATCTTAGGTAAATTCAACAACTCATTTACTTTTGATAAATGGTCTTGTATTTCTTCCTGCACGGATTTGTGACTTACATTTTCAGATTTGACACTACCACCAGATGGTTTTAATTGTGGTGGTACAGGGAAAGAATGAGATTCACTTTTGCCAATGAAAGGATTATTATTATATTGATTATACTTATGATTATCCTGGTTCATTAGTAGATTGGCAGTTTCAATCTCAACTTTAGTTAATCTTTGTAGCAACTCAGAGACACTTTGATTTGTCTGTGCAAAAGATAACTTTGTTCTTGATTCAGTCTTTAATAAGTGTGTTTCATATAATTTTTCTAACTCACAAAATTTGTTTGAAAGGTCATTATATTTATTACTCAATGAATCATATTTAAGAGTTAGAGACAAATGTTCTTTCTCTAATTCTTTATTACGTGTTGCTAATTGAGAAATGTTCAATGTTAAGGATGAAATTGTATCACTAGTGAGCTTAACTGTCTGTTCCTCACAATCAGTCATTCATTCCACAATGCTGAAACAATTCTATGGACAGTTGGATTATTGTTAAAATATTCCATGTCCTCCTTTTCAATTCTCTCACTCTCCTGTGAACTTCTCATCTCACTAGTAGGTGGTTGCAACTGAGGATTAACTGTATTATCATTGTATATAGTACTGTTATTATGGACAAAAGACAAGTCAGGTGTATCTACTCTAAAACCTAAATTTCTTAAATCCTCCTCTATTTTTTGTACAGATTTAACATCAATAGAATTACCTATATTGTAATTATCAGTATTATGTCTAATCTGAGAGGGTAAGTTACTTACCAAGGGATGGTTGCCAGTCCTGATTTTTGGCGCTTTTTTCCCTTGTAAGGGTGAGCTGAGGAAGTCAGATGAGGGGGTGGATCCCTGTTGCAACTGTGGCTTGTCCACTGTTGGTGAAACCAGTCCCATTTCCATTTGTCTACCAGGATTTTCTCCTGGGAGTGAGTGGACCCTCCTTGGGTAGGGGGTTGCTGATTTGATTGACTGGGCTGGCCTCCCTTTAATTCTGCCATTGCCTGATTCATCTGCTGAAATCCTACCTTGCAATTGTTTTGCAACTGCTCTACTTCTTTGAACATGAGAGATTTTGATTCCTCTAGCTTCAGAACCTGTTTGGCCAGGTGGGACAGTTGATCCTGAAGAGGAGGAGACGTCTTTTTGATAGTTATCTTTTTTAAGAGGGCGTCCTTTTCCTCTATACTCATGCTTTCTGGCTGGGGGTACTGTTGTCCCTCCATGGTGATGTCCTGGAAAGTTTTTATTAGCTTTAGACCTGGTATTATAAGCAGGCTGTTCACTTACACTATCCTGGGGAGCACTCATATTGTTCAGAATAACAATATTTTACGTCTACAATAGGAAAAAACTCTTTGGAATTAGTAGACAAAAGATATTAGTAATTATATTACTAATAAAAAAGCAATGGAGCTTACCCTGAATTTATATCTTTATTTATTTAAATAAAATATAAGAAAAATTCGAAAAAATCTGTTAAAAATATAATAATAAGTTTAACTAGACCTCTATAAGGGTGAATAATTAGCTTACCAAGCTTTAGCCAAATACCAATTTAATTGGGTGTTATATTGGTGTCCAAATACCAAGTGAAATTGGGTTTATATTGGGTACAGTTACTACTGTAAATATCTAATTTTTATGATAAAAAATTAGTAAAATTATTATAAGGGTTCTTTTCCGCAATCAATGAGCTATGATGACCCACTAATATGCCGCAGACCCAAATATTTGGTTAATTTTGAGTTGTACTAAGGTAAAAATCACGTCCCAAGGCTTATACTAAATAATAAGTAAAATATAAGGAAAGACCCCCAATTGTTAGTACAGTCTAGTATATAAGTATGATATAATAGTGTTATTTTATGGTCCTACTACTTATTAATAAATGATTTAGTGATTAAACCTCAGGGGAAGACTAATAGAATAGTTATACTCAAATTAAACTCACAATACTTGGATTTAAATGCGTGCTAGTGGTGGAAAATAGAAGAATAAAATATAGTTATAGCTATTATAAAGATAATATCAATTTATAAGGGCTTTATAATATATTTCTGAATGTTAATAATTGTAGTGTAATGTTTGTTTGAAGTGTAGTAATTGAATGATGATAATAAACCGTCAAAAATCCCTTCTTACTTATACCCAAATCCACTGGAGTGCACAGACCTTCAATCCAGATGATGTCACTGCTATCCCCGGCAATTACAGCACTGTGAGGGCCCATCACCTCCCCATGGCGTCCACTTCAAGCAGTTTCAACACCCAGACCTCCAGTAAGGACCCTCCATCACTATTAATAATAACACAGAGTCATACCATAAATAGAAAACCCAGATAAAAGCGGATACCATAAAGAAACAGGTAAAATAAATGATCAAAAAGAGATTTAATGAAACTAAAAGCATATAAAGGAAACAAATAAAATGTCCAAGCCCCCAATAACATCCCCAAGCATCCACATTAACCCAAAAACATATTTCCAACCCATAAATCCGTGAATAACCATCCAAGGAAGTAATTTTAGTTGTCCAAACTGGGTGTATGCGCCTGATATAGGTGTCTATGCTTCTGTAGGCGTTGTGAGTCCACTGATTTCGTCCATATGACCTAAAATAAGCAGAAAAACAAAGGTAATAGGCTATTAAGGGGCTAAAACCCACTTATATACCTAAATATACATAATATACTGCATATTTCACTGAATATGAGATTTATGTATACATATAAGCTTATGTATGTCAATAATTACTTCATATCACTTAAGATAAGTATATTATGACTCCATTAACACCTTAATAAGTATTATTAGGCCATGGATAAGCTATTTAAACTATTATAAATTATATAATAGAATAATAATTATATATATATATAATAAAATAATATATATTATTATTTTAACCTTATTTTTAAGATATAAGCTTAATCTAGTTAAGGTTATCTTATTTTAAGCATAAGAAATACTCAGTCCTAAGGATATTTAGGCTGACATGAATTGTCATTAATTTAGGTTTTTAAGTTATCTTATAAGACTTGTTTTCATGTTACTTTATGCAATGAACATAAATTTTGGCAATCTATGCCCCTACTTCAATAAAACACAGGGGAGGGTATTGCCATTTTTTTTTGTCATAAATTTTTTTCTGACTTAGAAAAAAAATGGTGATCCCCACCCCCTGTTATGGTAAATAGCAGGGGAGGGTATTGTCAAAAAAAATTAGGGACACTCTAAAGTTCAGGAGAGGGGATTGCTAGCAGTTCAACCCTAGATTTCCTGTGGTGACTCTTTCAAATCTCAGTGAGGAGTGTGTGCCAAGGATTAATTATAAGCTTTAATGCATTCTATCAAGAAAACTTTGTAAATAAAATAAAAAAAACTAGTTATCAAACATTTTCATTTAGCGTTCAATTTCCTCAATAGATTTATTAGCTTTAACACAATCTCTCAAGAAATCTTTCTTTTTTGAATCTTCTTCAAGTTGATACTTGGGTTTCATTTGATCCAATAGGAAATTGTACTCAAGAGCCTTCACCTCTTTCTTTATCTCAATTTTCCTCTCCTCCAATTCATGTGCCCTCTCATCCCACTTTAAAGAAAGCTGGAATTTCTTCTCCTCCAAGTCATGTACCCTCCCATCCCTCTGTAAAGAAAGCTCAAATTGCCTCTCCTCCAAGTCTTGTGCCCTATAATCCCTTTGTAAAGAGAGCTCATATTGTTTCTTTTGAAAGTTGAGAGTATCTCTTGCAACTTCAACTTTACCAAGAGTGAAAAGGAATATTAACAAAAGAACAGAAAGGCTCACTTAATTTTTAAGAGGTATGCTATCACTTACCAGATTCACATTTCTCCAGAAAATCATCAATGGAAGCAAAAGGGGTTTGGGAATAACTATCTCTGTTTCACTTTCTATGACTGTTGAAATTCAAAGTAGTTGATGGTCTTTGCTTTTTTTTGGAGGTAACATTTTCCTCTTCATCATTGATGCTAGCTTCAGACTCACTTGCTTAAGGATCCTGGGTTCGTTCATTAGCCTTTTTAGAAATAAAAAAAAATAAAACAACTAGACAAGAAATAAAAACTTACTGGAGTGGGATCACATTGGTTTATATCACCATAAGGATCTATTGGAAAGCTATCTAGATTTGTTGAATTTAGAACAGGGGAGGCTTGAGTGGAGGAAGAGGATGGGAAAAGATTTCTTTTCACATCATGTTCAGAGATGGCATCTTCACCATCCAACATGTTGGCAGGATTAACATCAGCTCACTCTCCAAAAATAGCATCCATCTCTTTAAGGTATGGACATAGCAAATCAAGTTTATCATCTATGGATTTTATGCCCTTACTGATATCAATGTTGGTAATACCAAAAACCAGTAGAAAATGAAAGAGTCTTTGCCTTCTTGTATTTGGCTCGGTAATGCTTGAAACCTTCAGACATCTGTTTAGACAAAAGATCAATTCTTCCCTTTGTCTTATTTCATAATTCATTGGCCATTAGAAGATAGCCATTGACTTTTGATGCAGGGGGCTGTCCTACTTTAGTTGCATTCTCAGTACCACAACAAGAATCATAATTAGTTTTTATTTTTAGCCAGTTGATAAGTATGAGATGATCATCTTTTTTTAGTTGAACAGTCTTTGATTTCTCAGCTGAGTGGGGGAAAGAGAGAGTAATGGGATTTGAAGAACAACTGGGTGAAGGCTGCCTTTGAGAAGATCTATGATGACAGGGCATGTTGAGATATTTGACGATGAAAAGGAGAAGAAAAAAACAGATGAGATGGGGAGGGGTTTTGAACAGATAGAATGGATAGACAGGATGGGAGTGCACAGAAAGGTAGGGAGGCTGGCACATCCAGAAAGTTGACCAAGATGTGGTTATGAAAAATTGAGGATTAAAATGTCAGATAGAGGTGAACATTGACACATAAAGGGTCTAATAACCCAATTATATTGCTGAAAATAATTGGGGTATAATGATTTTTATCCGCAATTAATTTAATTGCGGATCGGTCAACATTGATACCCCCTAATAAATGCTGGCTATGACTCAATTTTATTTTTAACACCCCTCTCGCTATTCACATTTTACAACGTAGTGCACGTATGTATCCACATGTATGTACTGACGCCATGGCAAAAGCACTGTGTATGTGTCGAGGATCGAGGAGAAAAGCACAGGCGGCGCAAAGTTAAACAAGTCAAAAAGAGTTGGTAAGAGAGAAGAAAGGCAAGGAAATTGTCATGATCAGTGGATAACAAGCTAAACAGATTGATGACTACACGCTATACGAGTGTTGCCATAGTTTTGACAAGGGCACTTTCTATATCATCCATCCAGTTGAGAGTTGATTGCAGCAAAGGGGAAAAGCAGTACCAGTCATCCAGATTATTGCTAGCAACACACTCACCTGAGGCACTTTTAAAGACTCACTCTCTCGATTTCATCTTTTGCCGTCCATTTTCTAAAAGCAGGAGTTATTTCGCATTTTTTTTTTT